>CM021105.1:641304582-641329582 GCA_007115665.2 Sequoiadendron giganteum | reverse complement strand
AGCATACGAAGATTTTCTTCCCTCACAAAGGTCAAATTTTATCATTTTGTGGTTCCTTATCAAATTTATCACAAGGTATAACTTTGGTATGGTTTGTGTATGGGAGCCGAACTTAGGCATGAATTTCACATACTATCTGTGTGAGCGCATACCGTCTACATGAATATGCGTCTCACTGGGAGCTCACCTAGTGGATACTGGATTCCACTAGCCCTTGTGAGAATACATTTGGTTTCCATAGTGTACATCATGTTCGACTTGTAAAATTTCTTGGACAAATAGTGGCAGGTTGAAAAAGATCAGGGGCCAAAAAGTGGCCAAATTCTCAAAGATGAAATGATAGGCTATAATGCAAGTGCATTATAAGACACTCACATTATGGCTTTGTATGACTGAGCTAAAGGATTGGTCACATCGATCCTATAATTCACTCATGTTATTGTGAACCCTTAAACCTGCATAAACAAGGCAAACAAACATGATATTAGATCATATGCAAGGTAAAACAAGGATTCCCCATGAAATCCATTTACAAAACTTAAAATAGGAAAATATGAAGAATAAAATATGAAACAGCATGCAAATCCTAATTAAGTGAGCAAACTAGAGATCCCATGGGGGAGTTGGTGCCAATGAAGTGTTGCAATTAGCCATTTCCCAACTCCTTTTTGTGATTGTTGATGATTGATCCACTTGATGATGAAGAACAATGTGAGTTCTTGAGAAAACCTGCAATAACCTAGCTAAGATCTTGCTTTGAGGATGAAGTTGAGTAGAGTAAGTTTACTCAAGATGTGGATGATAGAATGAGAGGAAGAGTCTCTCATTTATAGATTCTCAATTTGGAAGAATGAGGTATTTGGATGAATGTGGGATCATTCAGCACCCAATGGCCAAGTGCCACTTGTCAAGATGCGAATGGTTGAAGAATGAGCACATTTTGGTCAATGTGCCAAAGAGGGGGAGATTTGAAATTCAAATTTGAAAGTTGGGGGGAGAGAAGAGTGGAGTTAATGTCACTTGGCTCAATGCACAAGGACATGTAAGAAGCATTGAATGCCTTGTTGGAAGGACCAAGCCCACTTGGCTTTTTGAATTCAAATGAGGGAATATTCCCTTTTGATGCTTTGTGAGGGAAAATAGAGATTTAATAAATGAATTAAATCTATTTTCATGTGCAAGTTGCATTCTCTAGAGGATTTTAGGGAGAGGGATTAACTTAATCATGGTTTTGACTAACTTAATGAAGAATTAGGTGATTTGACAATTTAGACTTAACTAGATGAATTAATTTAAATCAGAATTGAGAGGAAATGATTTATGAAATAAATGATTTTATTTATTTAACCAAAGAGGAATATGTTAGATTAAATCAAATAATGTTTAATTTATTTAATTTAATAGGAGGACTTTAGAGATTTAATTTAAATAAAATGAATTATTTAAATGAACAGAGAAAGATGATTACTTAAATTGATTAATTTAATCACTAGAGGAGAAAGACCTAATTAAATAAATAATGATTTATTTAATTAAGGGATGAAAGGTGTTGATAAGCTGAAAGTATGATTCAAGACGAAACGATGATAGGAGGATCAGAATCAGGTGCATGTATATTTTACGTGTCTAAATTTTGCCCCTCTTTGAAGCAATGTACTTGTTGCATTGATTCAAAGAAATAAATTGCTATGATCAAAAGTTAAAAATTTCTCGATTTTTTCAGATGCCCCACTATTGCCCCAGTGAGAAGGATTACACTAGTATACTGCCCCCTCGAGAGATCGAGCGGAAATGTACAATTTTTTGATCGAGATCACGATAAAATGCTAGAGGAGTGGTTCTATTGATCAGAGGACGTAAGATAATTCTTTGATGTAGACAATTCTGATGATGTATAGACAGTCATCAGCCATGGGTAGCCTCATGTATATTTTGATACAACACACCGATTTTAGATAGCAATGTTAGTAAAGATAGAAGAATAAGATGGATGGAAGGAGGATCCACACAAGTTCACATTATTACCAATGATGATGATGATTTGCATTGCTAGGAGTTGGAATTTTCAAAGGGTCAATTGCTTTATGTTTGATAACACATATAGATACGATGCATCAAGGTATAAAGGACCAAGATGGCGTTGTACCTAGTGTGATGGACTCTAACTTGACAATCAGATAGGAGTGCTCTTATTCACACTTGACATACGGAAACCTTGCTAGGACCCACCCAACAAAGCAAGTATTCGCCAAGTTATTTTACAAGAGTATCCAGCAAGCACAACAGATAAAAAGATAATGATCATTGCCCCATTCCTTTCTCTCTAAACCTGTTTTGTTTAGGCATCATCGAGAGGTCCTTGGAATGTGCACAAAATAAGATAAGTCTAAAAAGACCAAGATAAAGTAAACAAACAAGCCAATGTTCTTCGTACCGCTATCCAGGCTAAACTACTGCGAGGGTACCTGATGCTTATGTCCATTGCAAGAAAGCTTCATCCTAGGACATGTAGTGATCAGGGTTTTAGTGAGACTGATTGCATGATAAGCTATTGATACTTTGAGGTGACTAACTTGCTTGCTTACTGCTCTAGACTTGAGACTCTGACGATTAGGTATTCACTTTGAGACCTACTAAACTTGCTTCTGATCGACTCACCAAAGGGTGAAGGCGACGATGATTTATTATGAGTGATGAAAATCACGGGTAAAAGCGAGATGAAATGGATGCACCATTTTGGGTTTTTAGATATTTTGAGGCTGTTTTTGGTATTTTCACATTTTTCAATGTTTTTGGTATTTTGTGTCTCGAGGGCTGATCAAGGATGGCCTTGCCTACGTTTAAACTCAGAGACAACGTAGTTCGGACGATGATGGACTGACTTGATGATAAGCTGGGCAAACAGATTTCCATTTTATTGCTTAAAGGACTTAGATGGGCAAACAGATTGCCAATGCGACGGACGCCTAAGGACTGACCCTAACTGTAAAATAGATGGGCAAATAGATTGCCAATGCAACGGATGCCTAAGGACTGACCCTAACTATCTCGGGGGATGATCAAAGATCAACCTTGCCTACGTTCAAACTCAGAGATGACATAGTTCGACAAGGTGACAAACTGACAAGACTCGATCATGAATTTTGAAGATTTTCTAATATTTTGACACGTTTTTGGATTTTTGAATGATTTGGATGTTTTTGGATTTTTGATGATTTCTGAATGGTTTTGGATTTTTGATTTTTTTTTTAATGTTTTTGGATTTTTTGCACGATTTTGACGATTTGGAAATGGATATGTGATGATATCAGTGCTCTGTTTTGGATTTTTTTGAAAACCAAGCTTAATGTTGATCGATGGATAGTTTGACTAATTGTGTTAAGTCAAACGAAAGTGATAATGCACCTGTAAACTCCAGGAAGTTGTGTTATCCTAGAATAAATTTTTATAAAAGGATAATTTGGCTAGGTGTGTTAAGCCAAACAATGTGATTATGGATTTGATAATTTGGCTAAGTGTGTTAAGCCAAACAAGATGATAATGAACTTGTAAACCCAAGGAAGTTGTGTTATCCTAGAGTAAACTCGTGCCTAAGATGATAGTTTGACTAAGTGTGTTAAGTCAAACAAAGTGATGATTGATTGGGTTCGATTGATCAAGATTGATGAAACTTGATTTGGAACAAAATTGTTTTGATGATTTCATGTGACACTGGCATGCGCATTAGACATGACTGATATTGAATTGTCCAGATTCATGTTTGATGAAAGATAAAACTTGATAAGGAACATTGTCTTGTCAACATATGCCATGGGCTAGTGATTTGGCATGGGCTAGTGATTTGGATTGATGCTCACAAATGCTTTGACAAATTTACTTTCATGTTTGCCAATGCTCGGATCACCACATAAGTGGGAGGATATATCCAGATTTATTCTCGAAGCAAGATGAAAATGTTTGCCCCCCAATGTCTAGCAATGTTTGAACGACCATGGGTGGATTCTTGGATAGATGGATACGGTAAGCATGCAAAGGATGCCAAGGACTATCTTGTGACAAGATAAGGGTGTTCAAACAAAGGAATGCTCATTCAGATAATGCTTTGAGGCTCAGATAACGTTGGATAGGATGGGATCAATGAAAATGACCCATGTCAAGATGACTACCATAAGCAAGTGTAAAGTGTGCACCAAAATTTTCCAAGATCAAAATAACTTGGAGTATGGATGCAGATGGATGAAAATGGATTGGATAAATGATTCATGGATGAACGGATGATACGGCCGAAATGTTAGCTTTATTATGGATGCAATAAGATGCTTTCTCCTTAACTGGCACACGTAGATGCTCGATTCTACACATGATGCCTGTTTTCCAGGTTTTCATCATGGTAGTTTTCCAAAGTGCCACCGAAGTGGTTTTCACTAGAGGATGATTTTTTTCTTTACTATTTTCAATCTTTTTTCTGATTTTTTTGGATTTTGGATTTTTTTGTATTTTCTTTTTTTGTTTTGTTTTTTTTTTTGAGAGAGATTTTAAGCTGATGCTGAACCACCTGGTGGTGCTGATGTTGATGCTTCTGTCATAACATGCCATCCATATCCTATTTGAAGAAGTTGCCTTGCCAAGATACGTGCACTTGTATGCAACTTTTGAGATCCCTGATCTATTTTGCTGATACCGGAGTTAACTCTGTCTTTGTGCACACATCGTGATAGAGTGCCTTCTGAATCCTTACGATGAAGGGTTTCTGCCAATACATGGTCAATGTGAGAATTGGATATCATGTGTGGAGGCATGGATGAGTGTGTTTAGGTATAAAAGATGGATTGGTCGACAGTTTGGGACCTTTGATTCACCAAACTTGGGAAGATGAGCAATGATGGGTGGATACGGAAGTGTGCATGGAATTAGGACCAACTGCTTGATACACTTTGTATGTTGCTTGAGAAGCATGCTTTTTCCTTTGTGGACATCTTTGATGGATATTTTTCCCTTTTTGATTTTGCCCCATAGTTTCTTTGACTGATGGAGTTTGATAGGGATAGTCTTTCTTTGTATTCTTTGGTATCCATATGTATTTGATTTGTCCTTTATGATTCTTAGCTTCTTTTTCTTTGATAAAATTCTTCATGCTTCGATTCAAGTCTTTCTTTTGATGTTGGTCCCAATTTGTGGATGGGGTGATGGGTGGATGAAGATTCATGAGTGGCTGGTTGTAGTATTGGCATTGATTTCATCATAAGGGTTCTTTGTGCTCCCTACGTTGATGTTTGCTCGAGATGAAGTTGCCCCCAGTTTTGTGGAAGTATCACTGATATGTTCATATCCCTTGATTTTGAATAACCAAGGCCTTGACACTTAGGATTGCCAACAATCTGCACTGGTTCTAAGATACCTGTTCATCTAGGCCTAATCCTCTACCTTGATAATTCATCTGTTGAAACATTTTATTTGCAATAAATATATGATTTACCTTGGAAACAAGGTGTTAATCCTTCTCTGCTTGTCGTGGCTCTTCAAAAGTGTCAGCTTCTTTATTGAGAGATAGCTTGCTCTAAGAAAAGTGAGTGATCCAACTTTATAAGTGATAGGATCCTCCACATGTGGGATAAATTCCTGATTGATCTCTTTGGCTTGATCTTGTGAGATATCAGATTGTAGTTCTTCTTCAAGAGGTGTTGATGATTTAATGTCCTTGCAAAATTCTTCCTCATGATTTATTCTTGATATGCTTTCACATGACGTTTCTGATTCACAACTTTTGTAGAAACCTTCTTCATGACCCATTTTTGATATGTCTCTCGATTTCTCTATATCTTGATCATGTGTACAAATGTTAAGAGTAGGAGACTCTTGTTCATTGGTAATGATTTCAAGAGTATGAGACTCTTGTTTTGAATGAAGATCATCTGCATGTCCATCCAAAGAAAGCACCTCATGGGTAGATGGAGGAGTATGTACTATGCGGATATGGTCATCATTTGCAACATCTTGTATAGATAGGAGAGTGTCCATTATATCGTTGTAGTAGCTTGGAGATACAAATTCTCGATCTTTAGTGATTTCGGAATTGCTTTCGACATGCTTTGGATCAAGTTCTTGACATGGGTCAATTTCAAAGAATGGATTGCTTTCTTGGATATCTTCATTAGGCATAGGAAGATTCTCAAATGTCATGAGGTCAAAGGATGGCCATATGTTTTGGAGAGGATCATTGCTAGACCTTGGTGAAAGATGTTGATCATGCTTTGGAATAAATTCTTGAGATATGTCCTCTAACTCATTAGGTGATGTAGAGACATTTTCAACATTATCATTGGTCAAAGGATCTTGATCATCATTTTGAATGATTGTGGTGGGAATCAGTTGCAAGCTTTGTTGTGGGAGTAAGACCTGCATTTTCTACTGAACCAACAATGCTTGTTGTTCGTCATGTTGTTTTTGTGCCAACAATGCTTACTGTTGGGCTTGTTGTTGAGCTACTTGTTGATGGATTGCTTGCAATGATGCCCTGAATTGTGTTTGCTCTTGTGCTTGTGCTTGTACTTTCACTTGGGCTTGAGCTTGTGCAGCTTGTGCGGCTTGTTGTTTTTGGAGTTCCTTTTTGTGGGAAGTTTCTTGAGCAGCTTGCAACATGATGGAGAATGAATTGGTCGTTTTGTGCTTTGGCGGTGGTGGTGGTGGTTTCAGAATGGTGTTGATTGTTGGGATTGCTTGAATGGTTGCCATCGGTTGTTGCGATCTTGATGGCAAAATGGGATGATTTGGTATGATGTTTTGATTTATGAAGGGGGTGTTGCTCGGATTTGGTTGATTGATGGTTGGTAAAGGGGGAAGACTCATGCCTTGATTTTTTGATTGATAGATTTGTAAGTTTTGACTTTGATTTAAATCTATCAAAGGGAAAGGTGTTCCAAAATTTGGATTGGGTATGCTCATATTTGTTGTACCATTGATGTTTGTATGAGATAATGATCCCATGTATGCATTGTACAAGCTTTGAAAATCAAATGGTATTGCAAGGCTTGGATAGTTTAGTTGATTTGGGTTACTCATGATGGATGGATCAAATTTATATTCCATGCTCCTCTTGTGTTTTGACCTTGTTGAACTCCAAGGGGTTTAGGACCAAGGATGAGATGAAGGATGAAATGGGTGAATGATATGGGTGTTTTGATATTTTAGGAACTTTGGATCAATGCTAGACTTTAGGAATTGATTTGATTCGATTTTGATTGTGGATAGTTTGACTAGGTGTGTTAAGTCAAACAAGATGATTATGCACTTGCAAACCCTAGGAATTTGCGTTATCCTAGAGAAAACGTGTACACAAGATGATAATTTGGCTAGGTGTGTTAATCCAAACAAGGTGATTTTGATTTTCCAAAAGTCTAGCATAAATGATGTTTCCAAGGTTCCAAAAGTTGTTGGTGAGATGAGATTTGGTTAATGTTTGAGAGATGAAGTGTTTGAATTGATCCTAGATGACCCTATGAGGACCTACTTACAAGACCAAGGTAATGAAGAACATGTTTTTCCCTAAAAGTATTTCAAGCCAAAAGACTAATGTTTGCATGAAAACCAAATGACTCAAAAACAGATCAAGCACATGTGTGATTCAATTTGTCTCTTTATCTTGGTTAAATGAGGTTCTTTTTATCCAAGACACTTGCTTGCTTAGGTTTTCAAACTATATGTCTAGTGTCCCATTCTCTTTCTCATCCCACAAGGTCCTTTGTGTGGAAATTGAGGAAAATAGGGAAAAAGTTTCCTTATGTTTGTCCTTATTGGAAACAAATGATGGTAGAACTCGTACACTTAGAAAACTCTAGGAATATGATCCCTAGGGAAATCAAGAGTGCCTAAATTCATCAAGAGGTATTTGTTTCCCAGAAGGGGTTTGAAATTTGAAGGTCTTGTGAATGTTTGTTTTCAAGTTTTTTGAGGACCAAGCAATGTATTTCTTCCAAGCACTTTTACACTCCTAGGATGATGAGGCAATATATTGTTGGGTTCCCACTTGGATAAATCCAACTGTGCATATCTTGTGCGAATGGCTAAATGCTTGACCACACTGGCTCCCCTCCATAGCACTCACTTATTCAGCCAAGCATTAGTACCCATGAATCTCCCATGGCATACCTTCCATTTCCACAACAAGACCGCATGTTACGTGGGGCGGCTTCAAAGGACATAACCTTTTGCACCAACAAAATAGACAAGGTTTTGGCCTTTTTCTAAACAAAGGGTTCTAATTCGGGCATTTCGTTCGTGGGGGATTATCCAACATCAGCAAAAGTCCATTGCTGTCCATCTCGTCGGAATAATCCTCGTGATATTGGACTTTGTTCCAATATCCACACTTATATCCCGAGTGGAAGTCGCTTGGCTTTAGCGTGTTCCCGGTTGGCTCGTTCCCTTGGGTGATTACCTTTTCCCACAAGGCAGGCCCTCTAAGTTAACAAAAGTGAGCTAACATATCCCGTCGTTCACACAACCCTTGTTGAAAAACAAAGGGGAGAACCTCCGCAATATATCATGCTCACACTCGCATGTTTTGTTCAATTCTAAATGCCCGAATCAAATGTGGAGGCAATCTTTTCGACAAGTTAATATCACTAAAATGCTTTTGATTCTCAAGATCGCTATAAAGCGCGAGAGAAGCGCATATGCATTTTAGTGATGTTAATTTGTTAAAAAGTTTGCAAAACATAAAAGACACATGTTCAATTTTATCCTTCAAAGCAATGATGAGTTCATTTTAGAAGCACCAAAATGAAATGTGAAGTTTTCGTTGTCCAATTTTAAATCCAAATTGAAAACTAGTAAGTGTCTAAAATTCTTTTCAGCCCCTTGGCAACTTTAATAAACAAAGTTTGTTTGTTCTTTTTAGATCCCAACGAAAAATTAGTAGCCTAAGGTCAAATATTTTAACAAATTTTCAAGAAGTGTTGAAGAACACTTAAGCGTTTAGAAACACTTTGCATAAGATGAACATGAAAATTTAAACATTTTTTAAAGCCCAAAGTAAGTTATTTTTTCCTAAGGTCAAAGATTCAAAAAAATTTCTCAAGAAGTGTTAAAGAACACTTTTAGTGTTTAGAAACGCTTTGGGTTTGTGAAGATAACATGATTATGAACTTCTCCTTTTGCCTCCATCCTACAAAATAACAGAAAAACAAAGAGTGAAAAAAGGAAAAAAACAGCAAATCAGGTTAATAGTAAAAAAAATATTCAAATTTTAAAAACCAGACTGATCCCGCGGCAGAGTTTGGAAAATGTGGTACTCCTTAATGGGTGCAGTGCTGCTTTTAAAACACAGGCGGTGCTATATAGAGCCGCGCAATCGACTGTATGTGGTGTTCTGCAGAAATAGAGACCATGGGTGCGGCGGAGTTTTACACACGGTGGAGTTTGGCAGTGGCGATGTTTGGCAAAATTTCAAATTTGATGCGCGGGAAGCAGTTGCGGTGCTATATGGTGCCACGTGCTTTGGAAGGTGCGGTGCAATATAGCGCCACATATGAGGCCGCGGTGCAATACAATGTCGCGTGTCTAGTACGCGGTGCAGTTTCCTGTGTATGAAGAAAAATGTGAAGAAAACAGCAGAAATTTGAGGAAAAACGTGTCAAAAAGCTTCAAGCCCTCCTTCTAGCGCCAAAATGTGAACCCCTAAACCTACATAAACAAGGCAAACAAACATGATATTAGATCATATGCAAGGTAAAACAACAATTCCCCATGAAATCCATTTACAAAACTTAAAATAGGAAAATATGAAGAATAAAATACGAAACAGCATGTAAATCCTAATTAAGTGAGCAAACTAGAGATCCCATGGGGGAGTTGGTGCCAATTAAGTGTTGCAATTAGCCCTTTCCCAACTCCTTTGTGTGATTGTTGATGATTGATCCACTTGATGATGAAGAACAATGTGAGTTCTTGAGAAAACCTGCAATAACCTAGCTAAGATCTTGCTTTGAGGATGAAGTTGAGTAGAGTAAGTTTACTCAAAATGTGGATGATAGAATGAGAGGAAGAGTCTCTCATTTATATATTCTCAATTTGGAAGAATGAGGTATTTGGATGAATGTGGGATCATTCAACACCCAATGGCCAAGCACCACTTGTCAAGATGCGAATGGTTGAGGAATGAGCACATTTTGGTCAATGTGCCAAAGAGGGGGAGATTTGAAATTCAAATTTGAAAGTTGGGGGGAGAGAAGAGTGGAGTTAATGTCACTTGGCTCAATGCACAAGGACATGTAAGAGGCATTGAATGCCTTGTTGGAAGGACCAAGCCCACTTGGCTTTTTGAATTCAAATGAGGGAATATTCCCTTTTAATGCTTTGTGAGGGAAAATAGAGATTTAATAAATGAATTAAATCTATTTTCATGTGCAAGTTGCATTCTCTAGAGGATTTTAGGGAGAGGGATTAACTTAATCATGGTTTTGATTAACTTAATGAAGAATTAGGCGATTTGACAATTTAGACTTAAATAGATGAATTAATTTAAATCAGAATTGAGAGGAAATGATTTATTAAATAAATGATTTGATTTATTTAACCAAAGAGGAATATGTTAGATCAAATCAAATAAGGTTTAATTTATTTAATTTAATAGGAGGACTTTAGAGATTTAATTTAAATAAAATGAATTATTTAAATGAACAGAGAAAGATGATTACTTAAATTGATTAATTTAATCACCAGAGGAGAAAGACCTAATTAAATAAATAATGATTTATTTAATTAAGGGATGAAAGGTGTTGATAAGCTAAAAGTATGATTCAAGACGAAACGATGTTAGGAGGATCAGAATCAGGTGCATGTATATTTTATGTGTCTATAGTTATAATGTGAGCATGTTATATCTCATTAAAACAAAAAAATACAAACAAGTTCATTTATTATCACTGTGTTTTTGAAGCGCATGACCAAAAAACCCTGTACTTCCATGCTCAAATTTTAGAAGGATTTGAACTTACAATTTATTAACCAAATTAATACAATTTCATCGCTAGGATGCCACCACATCGACGAGGAGGTCAAACAAGTAAGTATTGTGTTTCTCTTTTGTGAATTTATTGTTAAATTCATAATTTTAAGTTGTTTTTGATATTCATTTTTTTAGTTTGTAGGAAATAATAATGAACTTGAAAATCTTGAACAACCATATCAAGAAGCACCTAAACAAAATCCTCAACAACCATGACAACAATCTCCTCCACTAATTCCTCAACATCCTCCTAGAACTCAACAAAATTTAATGAGGGCAATTGAAAAAAGTAAAAAATAGATTGAGTTAATCACGAGGTTGAATGATCTAATAAGTTCAACTGTGGAAAGAAGAACACTTGTGATTTTACTTCAAGAAATGTTAAAACATGTAGATGCAATCAACAAACAATTAAGTGGTTGGGAATATAGGAGGTAGGTGTTTAGAAATTTTTATGCAAATAAATTATCATATAAATAAGTGAAAGAAGATAAAATACAAAATATGATTTGTGCTCACTATTCACTGACCCACACACAAATAAAAATATTTACCTTAATGCCAAGAGGTTTCCTATCCATTCGTGCCACCACCAAGAGATTAGGAACAATTTCTGGGATAGGTGGTAAATGGTTTTCTACTATCCACTATGAAACAATTACGAAGTACCTCAATATTTCTTGAGGAAACTCTACTGTGAGTTCATCCTCAAAAAAATCCCCAGCTACTTTGATATGAGGGAATTTCAGGGGAGAGGTGGGAGGTTAGCATAGAATAGACCTAGTGCAAAACTGGATCCTCAACGGAATGGGAGAAGAGCTCTCGCTAGGCCAGCTAATGAGCACGTTGTTATCCCTTTCATTGTGAAGGAGAGTGCTAAGGTGGACACTTATAGTCTATCAGCACTTTGACCCATAGTATCATCCAGCATGCCAGTCTTGAAGTACAACACCATCGAAGGGAGTCTTCGAGGGGTAGTCTTCCACCCCATTCTTGTCAAGTTTGCAGGTTGACTTGTACATATGACCCCACAGACACTCAAGAGGATGGTGCATAGGATATGTTTGCAACCACAGGGATGGTGATGGCAACTAAAATTTTGAATCAAGCTTTTAGCATCGATACTTAGGTAAATTTTATCATGTTCATTGAATTTAATTTATTAAATTTCATTTTTAAAATGCAAGATTAACTAATTTAGTTGTGTGATTATAATAAAATTTCAAGGTCATAGTGTTGTTACTAGATACACCGGAACTCCACCTATTTATTACTCCATTGTATGTACTGGTGAGGCATGTAGCTAGAAAACAATTATAAATTTATTACATGTGAATATAATTTTTATATTAATGGTATTCTAATATATGATTTTGGATGTTGAATAGGCTAATATTGGAGGTTTTGTGGGAACACCTCCTAGTGCCAGTGGATCTGGAAAAACCTTCATACAGGTAATAGAATAAAGAGTTTAACTAATGAATGGTACTTAATATATTTGTGTAGTTTATATTCATATCATTGATTACATTGCATTGCACATATTTCAAACTCAAAGCATTACTTCAAATAAATAACTAATAACTAGATGTTAATACATGACAAAATTTCAATTGCAATATAGTTGTTTAAAAAGTCAACATAAGCAGTGATGCAATTACTTCACATAGCATAAGTAATAACTAGGAGCAGGTGCCAATTACATTTGCTTGTCATGGCATTCCATGAGACCACTTTTTATTGAGGCATTTTTTCAAACAATTCACTACCTTGTCTATGTTATGGATGCTTGGAAGAAATATATGAAAGAATAATAATAAAAAATAGCATAGACAAGGTAATGAGTTGTTTGAAAAAATGTCTAAAAGAAATGTGGTCTTGAGTTTTTTTTTCAAAATAACTCACTCCCCTTTCTATGCTACCACATTTTCCATACATGTCTACCAACTTAGCATTTTATCAAATAGTTCACTTCCTTGTTGCTATGGCTAAAATCCTAAAGAAGGCGCTTTCCAACAAACTATGGATTCTTGGGAAAACATCGATCAAAGCATAATAGTAAGCAATAGCTTAGACAAGGAAGTGAGTCTAGTTTGAAAAAAATTCTCGAAGAAATGTGGTCTCATGGTGATGGAATGTCATTCCATCACCATGAGACCACATTTCTTTGAGGCATTTTTTCAAACAGCTCACCACCTTTTCTATGCTACCATATTTTCCATACATTTCTACCAAATAATTTTATCAAGCTACTTGAACTTCCTTGCTGCTATTGTTGAAAGCCTAAAAAAGGTGCTATCCAACAAACTATGGATACTTGGAAAGAATATAACAAATAATAGTAAGAAATAGCATAGACAAGGTAGTGAGTAGTTTGAAAAAATGCCTTGAATAAATGCAGTCTCATCGTGATGGAATATCATTCCATCACCATGAGACCACATTTCTTTGAGAAATATTTTCAAACAGCTCACTACCTTTTCTATACTACCACATTTTCCATACATGTCTACCAAAGAATATTATCAAACTACTCATTTCCTTGTTGCTATGGCTAAAAGCCTAAAATAGGTACTTTCCAACAAACTATGGATTCTTGGAAAAAATCTATCAAAGCATAATAGTAAGTAATATCATAGTCAAGGCAGTGAGTAGTTTCAAAAAATGCCTTGAAGAAATGTGGTCTCATGGTGATGGAATTTCATTCCATCACCATGATACCACATTTATTTGAGGCCATTTTTCAAGCAACTCTCTACTTGAAGAATAGAAACCAAGACTTTAGCCAAAATTCACCTCCAAATTCTTTTCAAGGTCCTCATCCTCATCCTCAATTTATCAATCCATGGAACCTTCCACCTTTTATTCCACTTGTTCATATCCCCACCCCTCCCTCTTCATGTCATGATCACCCTTCATATAATAACAAAGACCACACTATACCATCCATCCCATCCTAGCATAATACCATAGAGAAGGAAATGAACTATTTGAAAAAATGCCTCAAAGAAATGCAATCTCATGGTGATGGAATTCCATGAAACATTTATTTGTAATGGCATTCTCTCACCATGAGACCATATTTATTTGAGTTATTGTTTTAAATAGTTCACTACCTTCTCTATGCTACCATAGTTTTTATACATGTCTACCAAAGCATTTTATCAAACAGTTCACTACCTTGCTACTATGGATAAAATCCTAAAATAGGTGCTTTCGAAAAATCTATGGATAGGGAAAATAGTATCATGATAGTCAGAAATATATAGTTCAATAAGTACTCAAAAAAAATTTCATTATCTCATACAATATAAGCCATAACATGCATCACTATTGTAGTTTTTATGATTCAATAATTTGTTGTTTTATTTTCAGATGTTGGAAGCAGATACACCTCCACATTTTTATAGGGAAATGGAGCTTGGTTTTTCTTCTACTATAGACTCCTTGATGTCTCTCATGGAGGTATGAGGAAAATTACAAAATTTCAATTTACATTTATTGTTATAGTTGTTAGTTAGTGAAAAATCAAACCATTATTGATTCGTAGTTTAATTTCTCTTTGGATGGTTTGTATAGGGCTTCAGCATGCCACACCATGGGAATGAAAATATTTCCCTCAAGGAGAGTGATCATCTAGTGGTGGTAAGTGATTATTTCGTTAAATATATCATTTTTTATAATGTAATTTTTATATATTAATGTCTTTACTTGTTATTGTAACAGATAAAGCTTGACCAGGAACTAAACCCTTGGTGGAGCACCAGGAGCACTCCTCAACCTTAGAATAAATGAGTGACAAAATTATCACCATCTGATTGACAAGAAAAGGTCAAGATTTTATTTCAAGCACATGGAGAGCAATGACTTTTTATTCAAGAGCCCTTTGTTGTATGCCTATATGGAATTTTTGTACATATTTTGTATTGCATACATTTAACATTGTATGACTATATGGAAATCTTGTAAGCCTATATGGTTATTTTGTATATATTTTATACTTATATCAATATATATTGATGTATTCCTACATGGATATTTGGTTAATACAAATATTTCTTATTTATGGTGTCCATATTTGCATTATAAATCCATGGTTCAATAGATATGAGTTACATGTATTTAACTGTATGCTCTACAACTTACGTGTATTCCAATGTATACTTTGTGACTTACATGTTTTCATGTGTATACCTTGTATTCATGCATATACTTTGTATTAATGTGTCTATGTATTCATTTGTATACTTCAAGGCTTATGTGTATTTGAGTACTTTTGCTTCACTTATTCACATGTATGCTTGACTTATTCATGTCTACATTTATTAATCGGTTAGCCCTAGCATTGCTCATTGTTGTCCTCCATGGTTTTTCTTGAGTATTTATTAATTGATACTAAACAACTTTATTAGTTGATGCTAAACAACTTCAATATTTCTAGGAATACTAGTAGAGTTACAAATTACAAAATTTCACAAATTGAAAAGAAAATATTAACTATAAATAAATGCATTGATTATTAACTTGATAAATTCTTAAGAATGAGTATAATATATATATATCAAGGGATGAGCCTTCTAGAATGGAAATTGCTAACTAGAAATAGGCATATAGCCACAATCTTGCATGTATTTGCATCATTTTTTCAGAGTAATAGTCTGTCAAAGATTGTGGCCATTTTGCACGTTGGAGTCTTAAGGGATCGAGTCAGTTGAATGTAGCTCAGAGTGATTTGGCATGTTTGGGTGAAAAAGAGGACCATGCCTAGCATAAATTACCCATCTAGACATGTTGGAATAGTCTATTTAGTCACATGAGTTACAGAATGAAATTTGCACCACTTTGCAACTTTACACTGCTTGCATTTGACACTTTTTCCATCAAGTGAAAACTAGTCACCTCAAGAAAACAACTCTGAGATAACAAAAACTGAGAGAGGTTATTGTAGAGGGGCCCAATTCAATCCTTTTGGTTCAGATAGAGAGATTGTAAGCATCAATGTTTCTGAGTAATATCCCATCAAATATTGTAGCCATTTTGCACTTTGGACCCTTATGTGATCGAGCCAGTTGAATGTAGCTCAGAGTGATTCGTCATGTTTGGGTGTGAGAAAGGACCATTCCTAGCATAAACATATCCATCCAAACACATTGTAATAGTTTCTTTGGTCACATGAGTTGTTGAATGAAATTTGCACCACTTTTCAACTTTACACTTCTTGCATTTGACACTTTTTCCATCAAGTGAAAACTAGACACCATGGGAAAATGACTCTAAGATAATAAAAAAATTGAGAGACGTTATTTTATAAGTTCCCTATGTGATCTCAATGCCTCAGATATAATTCTCGTAACTGACACAATCTCCAAGTAACAATCCATCAAATATTGTTGCGCTTTTGCAATTTGGACTATTAAGGGATTACGTTGCATGAGTTAAAAATGTTTGAATGAAGAAATAAATTTCAAAATTTGAGTAAATATCATTACAAATGTTTGAGGGAAGCAATAAATGGGCACTAGGGAACTAGATCAAAAACCCAATTACAAATGTTTAAGGGAAAACATGAATTTTTAGTTGGAAAACATGTGTGATGAACTTGTGGGGTACTTGAGTTAATTCATGTTACTTGAACAACATCTAACAAGTCATACATGCGTCTATTACTTGTAAATGTGATTATTTTTATGACATGATGACATTATTTTATCACATTATGCATAAAAAATGTTTACAAATTGAACTTCTTAAATGTTTATGTGAATAGATGTATGCTATATTGATATTGATATATAATCATTAGGTTGATTTGTTTTAATAAATGAAGTTTTCATTATAAGTTATTCAATTGGTACTAGTTATAATAGGGAGAGAATAAAAGAATAAAAATAATGATTGGTAACCATCAATGGTTATTACACTCACTATATTAATAATATGATGTTTACAATAAAATGAGATTTATTTGGCAATCCTAATTCTTATGATTGTGCCACAATTGTCTAATATGCTCCATACACCAATATGACACCCAAGTGCTTGTACTTGTAGACACAATCCTTTCTCAAAACTATAAAGTGGTAATACAAAATCATGAGAAAAACATCAACCTATATGAATTCCAACACCCACTTTAATCAAATATTGAATCAATGTGCCCCATTTTCATGCACACAAACTCGGCTTATAAGATTCTCTCATAATAACCAAAATATGATTCAAGAATGCCTTAGGTACTCCATTCTCATAGATCTTTTACAATGTCACTCATACATTCAAGATCCTCTTATAATGTATACATCATAGGTTCTCATGATGAGGTTAACTTCAATTGAATAAGTTGAAATTCCCTCGCTAAGCTTCACACACACTTTTATAATGTCTACACCATATGTGGTCATGATGATGTTAACTTCAAATGAATAATTTAGTACCATTTGCTAGTCTTGGATTCTGGAATATACTTTATAAATTTATTCAAATAAAAATGTGATATGTCAATAATCTAAAACTTGTTTGCTCAATTATGCAATATCTTATAACTTATCACTAGTCAATCTAGTCCATTGAATATCTTAAAAAGTATTTTTTATATGAATATCAAGCATACCTCCCACCTATCAATATTACACTTTAGAGGGTCCTCGAAGTAATGAGGATGAACATAAATAGAACGTAACCAAACTATTACTTTCAAACCTTTTGGAAACTTGTAACTTGTTATAAAAACAACACAATTTAATATTCAACTTAGTTTACCAATCTATTGAGAATATTCTACATCATTTTTTTGCATATTTTTGGAAAAAAATAAAATACCATTGAACTTTGTATCCTTTTCCACAATTCTAAACATAAAGTGTGCTAAATTTGCAAGTCTAATAACTTCATCAATCACCTACATACATTATATAAACATTAGATGGTAACATTAGCATCCTAGCATTGGCATCATACAAATTAATGTGATGTGCATACTTAAAAATTAATAAGAACTAATATGCATACTTACAAATTAATCCAACGAACCATCTGGGTCTTCTCTACTCTTTATTGGTTCAAGTATTGCCTCATGATTAGACTCATGCACCTTCCACAAGGTCTTATTCAAAGGTCTACCCCCATATTTGATCAAATGAACATTGGATGCCACAACAAGGTTTAAGTAATGAAGAATCTTTTGATGTGTTTCAAAGTTCTGAAACAACCAAACATTAACACTCTTGTGTGGGTACCTTCTAAGCCATGTTCCAATAACAACAATTGATCCTATAGGGTATTCAATATTTTCTCCATCTATAATTGGGGCCTCCAATTTCTTTATGGCCTCAACACAATGACACAAATAATAATATGTTCCCTCTTCATTGTCTTCAACTACAATAATTGCATAAAAATTCCTTACATTGATATGTGTAGCAAATTAGATGAAATTAGTCAACATTAAAAATACACTACAAAGTAAGATAACAATAGGAATTTCAAAAACTACGTAAGTAGATATATTACCTGGTTGAACTAGATTTGATATGTGGTCCAAATCAATTGATGATTCCATCTGTGTTAGTTCCAATGCCGCAGCGTGTGATACATGTGAAGTGGGCTAAGCTAACTTAAACACCATTTATCAGCCCACTCCTTTGACTCACAATCATCCTAGGCTTGCATTGTACATGAAGAACAAAAGCATGTTATCTTCTATGTATGGATACTCCATGAACTTGCATTTGAGCTAAGAAAAGAGTGTAGATCATTTGATCTTGTCACTGTACAACAATCCTCATATGGTACAATGTTAGTATCATCCATCAACCAAAAACACCTATAATGAAATGCATCCTACTCAACTATTAGAACATGCACAAGTTCTTGAGTTGTGCTACATAGTTATATGACCATATTATATGCTAAATATATGCTATGCCCCTCTCAGCCAAATCATTGTAAAACAACTAGAAGCAACCTTGCATGAACTCTGGAGAATGTGTGTGATCATCACTAATATAAAAATTGTACTCCCTCAATACCTTCCTTTGGTCCTCTATATTATCAGTTTTATGAATGAATGTTATGTGCACAAATTTTGAAACCTGTGTGGATTTGTAATATCATGACTACACCTCACGTTGTGGCTGTAGAGTGTAGTTCTGTACAAATTCAACCACTGAAACTATTCTACCAACTGGGAAGGTGTCCTTGTGTAACTTGAATTGCAAGTCCAACCATTGAGCTCTATGGGTATGCCTTGCATGCTCATACACTATACTATCATGAAATGTAGACATAAATTGATACACTAGAATCTTCTAAATAACCCAATCACACATTTTTACTTGATTACCATCCTTTTTAACATATGCCACTATTTTATACTTCTCGAACTCTACTAGTTTCTTTCCCACCTCATGTGTGCTTTCCATATGTTGATATACCGGCATACGTTGCAAGCCACTACAACACTAACAAGAACCATCCAAGCATAGTTTCTTGTCGAATATTTCACCACCCTCTCTTTCACATAAATTTTTTGATAAGAACTCACTTGAATATGTTGGTGGGGCATGTATGCCACAATCCTGCAAAACATCGTTAGTATGAAAATCTAAACATATAGAATGATAAGCATCATAATGGTTAGAGAATTTAATATGTAATCTACAACAACAAGTAGTGTGTGTGTGTGTGTGTGATTTATCTTGACATAAAAATGTTTAAGCATTTCAAAATATCATTGACAAATTTGAATTTGAGGATAATCCTCTTGGAATTTACAAAAAAATTGGTTTGAGTCATATCCAAAAAATTCTTTGGATGTGGCTCATGGTTCCGACTATCAATTCTCCTTCTTACCACATCCCTTTGATTTAGACATGGCCTTGTGTTATTCTTCCAATAGTCTTCAATTAGTGTTCTCAATGCTTCAACAACTAGTTTATCCTTTCATGGGAGTCTCCTCGAGAATGCCCACAATTCATTTGAATCGGTGCCCTCAATTCTTTGGCGCCTTTGAACAACTCTTGATAAAAAATTTCTATTAATTCTCAATTGTTGACTCGTCTTTCTAATGAGATGAGATATGCTTCTTTGAATACTTACCAAATTCAATGTAATGACACATCGAGTGACATTACTATCCTTTGAGCATGAGGTCTTAGCCACACTCTGATAAGAATCCATTAGATTCTTCACAATAGTATTTTCATTTGAAGCATTTGATGTTCTCAACCCAAGAATCTTCATGATGTTTCTATACTCTATACCTCACATCATTTCAACAAATATTTGACATCTTGCAATCTCATTTAGTCTTTCAAAGACAAATTTCCAAATCTTATCAGTATATCTTCTACAAGTTTCTTATGGAATCTTACCTTCCATTGGCTTTAAAATATTATCAATATTAATAAAATACTTTGGCTTTCTACACAAAATTCTAGGTGGTTTTCTCCTAGGTACATACATGTCAACATTGGTAATTTCATCAATATTTAAGTGAGATGAGCTAGATCGCGTACCTTCAATCAAGGGTGGAATAGATAGCATACCTTGAGATTGACGTGGGGATGATGATGTACCTTCTTCGTCAAATGTGAGTGATGATGTACTCTCAACTTGAGATGTGAAGGATAGTGCCCCTCCATATTCACTTGTGGTAGAAGGTGTCCTTCCATAGTCACTTACAGTAGATGGCATCCCTTCATATTCACTTTTGGTAGATGGTGTCCCTCCATATTCACTTGTGGTAGATGGTGTCCCTTCATATTCACTTGTGGTAGAGGGTGTGTCTACAACTACAGTATTCAAATATATCTTAGCACGATGCTTTCCAATTCATGCCCTTTGTGCTGCCAATGCCTTTTATTTTTTTGATGGTTGACATTCCTCTTCAATTGGATTATTTTTTTCAATCATATCCAAGTTCTTCTTCAAGCGATATTCCCTCATCCATTCTTTTTTATTTGATTTATTAGTTTCATACACTTCATCTATTGTTTTATTTCTTCTTCATTTCCTCAGCATGGTAGATAATTTTACCTATAACATGATAATGAGACAAATATTAGTTCCTAAAAAATGAATTCATAAAAATAAATGAAATATATTATTCAAGGCTTCCTACAAAATACTTGCAATCATCCTAAAGAAGAGTATTTCTAGCATAGACAAAGGTCACATGAATTTTTGGATGGAATCCCTTAAATAAATGTGGTCATGTGGCATGCCATAATTGCAAGATAGGCTCAAAATGAAAGCATGGACAAGGCATGTGAATTGTTTGAAAATAATGTTTTTGTAGACATGTATTCAAAATGTGGTACCTTTGACAAGCTAGTGAGCTCACTAGCTTGTCAATATGGTATGGTTGACAAGGTAGGGATAGCATGAAAATATTCCTCATAGAAATAGGGTGTCATGGGGTGTACATCACCATGAGACCCCATTTCTATGATGCATTTTTTCATCCAACCCCTACCTTTTCAACTCTACCGCATTGACAAGCTAGTGAGCTTGTCAATGCAATAGGGTTGAAAATATAGGTGTTGCATGAAAAAATGCCTCATAGAAAGGGCATCTCACGGTGATGAAAAAATGCCTCATAGAAATGGGTTCTCACGGTGATGTACATCACCGTGAGACCCCTTTTCTATGAGGCATTTTTTTATGCAGTCCCTACCTTTTCAACCCTACCTTATTGACAAGCTAGTGAGGTTGTCAAACACTAGCTTGTTAATGCAGTAGAGTTGATAGGGTTGGGGCAGCATGAAAAAATGCCTCGTAGAAATAGGGTGTCATGCACATTTCTTTAAGGAATTTTTTCGTGTAGCCCCTACCTTGTCGATGCTACAAAATTCTACATACATGTCTACAAAAATATTAATGTCAAACAATTCACACGCCTTCTACATGCCATTTTGATCCTATCTTATAATCAAGGCATGCTACATGACCACATTTCTTTAAGGCATTCCATCCAAAAATTCATGCGAGCATTGGCAAGTTAGTGAGCTCATTAGCTTGTCAATGCGGTAGGGTTTACAAGGCAGGGGCTGCATGAAAAAATGCCTCATAGAAATGGGGTCTCATGGTGATGTGACATCACATCACCATGAGACCCCATTTCTATGACGCATTTTTTTATGCAGCCCCTACTACATTGAAAAGCTAGTGAAATCACATCACCGTGAGACCCCATTTCTATGACGCATTTTTCCATGCAGCCCCTACCTTGTAAACCCTACCACATTGACAAGCTAGTGAGCTCACTAACTTGTCAAAGGTACCGCATTTTCATACATATCTACTAAATCATTATTGTCAAACAATTCACCAGCCTTTTCCATGCTTCCATTTTGATCCTATCTTGCAATCATGGCATACCACACAACCACATTTCTTTAAGGCATTCCATCCAAAAATTCATGTTGGCCAGCTAGTGAGCTCACTAGCTTATCAATGCAGTAGGGTTCAAAAGGTAGGGGAAGCATGAAAAAATTCCTCATAGAAATGGTGTGTACATCACCATGACACCCCATTTCTATGAGGAATTTTTTCGTGTTACCCCTACCTTGTCAACCCTACCACATTGACAAGCTAGTGAGCTCACTAGCTTGCTGAAGGTACCACATTTAGCATATATATCTATGAAAACATTATTTTCAAATAGTTCACATGCCTTTTCCATGCTTCCATTTTGAGCCTATCTTGCAATGTTGGCATGCCACATGACCGCATTTCTTTAAGGCATTCCATCCAAAAATTCATGTGAACATTGCAAAGATAGTGAGCGCACTAGCTTTTCAATATGGTATGGTTGAAAAGGTAGGGAATGCATGAAAAAATTCCCAATAGAAATGGGGTCTCATGGTGATGTACATCACCTTGAGACCCCATTTCTATGAGGCATTTTTTCATGTAGCCCCTACCTTTTTAACCCTACCGCATTGACAAGCTAGTGACCTTGTCAAACACTATCTTTTCAATGTGGTAGGGTTGACAAGGTAGGAGCAGCATGAAAAAATGCCTCATAGAAATGGGGTTTCACAATGATGTACATCACCATGAGATACTATTTCTAGCTTGTCAATTCTCACATGAATTTTTGGATTCAATTCCTTAAAGAAATGTGATCTTGTGGCATGCCATGATTGCAAGATAGGTTGCACCTTTCCCCATGTTGCTAACTTAGCCTTGAATAAAGAGTCTTGAAATAGTGAAGAGAATGGTTACAATCCCTCGTAGGTACTAATCAAGGAAACATTTAAAATGTATCACAAAATTAATGATGAGGTAAGTTTAGTGATGAGGTAAATTTTGAAATAGAGATGAAAACCAAAATAGATTCAAAGATCTATCAATGTGGGAGGAGTATATTCCAATTTTGTAGAGACATGTATGAAAATTTTGATAGCATAGACAATGTAATCAGTTGTTTGAAAAACTGCACATCACCATAAGACCCCATTTCTTTCAGGAATTTCTTCAAACATTTGATTGTCTTATCAATATTGTTTGATAAAATGCTTTGGTAGACATGTATGGAAAATTTGGTAGCATTGACAAGGCAATCAGTTGCTTGGTATAACTGTTTGAAAAAATACCTCAATGAGATATGTACTCATGGACTAGAATGATTGTAGGATATGCACAAAATGGATTTTTTGAAAAGGCTTTGGAAAATTTCAAGCATATGTAATTTATAAGTTTAAAACCAAATTCCACTACATTTTCCAACATCCCCCATGGCTATACCAAAATGAAAGCTTTGGAGAGGGGTATGCACCTCCATCATAAAAGATTGAGAAATGATGTATTGTTTTACTTACTTATAACTTATTTCATATACATGTGTATACAAAATGTGGAAGCGTACACAAGGTAATTCAATTGTTTAACAAAATGCCTCAAAGATATGTGGTTTAAAAATGTAATTGGCAAGTGTAAAGAACTATGCAATTTAGAATGTGCATTGACAATCTAAGGTTATAATGAAAGAAAAACAATGATGAACATGGAATATGAAAAATAAAAAAATCCAAGCAAGCCAAAATATAATGAAAGAAAATGTGTAAAGACTTCACATCCTAAAAAATGGAGATTCAGATGGAGGAGTTCTACCTAATTATGTAGCCTTTGCTCCTTCTTTCTTCAAAATCCTCAACAATTTGACTTTTTTAAAATCTTGTTTCCCTCCAAACCTCAATTGTATATTACTCTTGAATGGACTTGATACTTGAATTGATATTATATGTCTTTCAACGAGTAAAATTTTCTATTTCATGCAAAGGTGGTGGAATGTAGAAAACTTGCATGCACATTTCACAAAATCATCAAAAATATTCTTTATATCAGAACAAATACATAAACATGATAATATGCAAAATGTGGGCCTAGAGATCATGGGTATATTGATATTTTTACCAGTTTTAGAGCAAGAAAAAATTCACTCATGTTATAATGCACTCGCATTATAACATGAGCATGTTATGTCTTTCCAAACAAACAGCCATATCTCAACTACTTCAAAATGAACTCACATTATGAGAAAGTTCATTTTTATAGGTTTCTTTTCTCTCTCTCCCCTCTACCCTCTATCTCTCTCCCACTCCCTCCCTCTCTCTCTTAAGACTCTCCCTCCTACCCCATCTTCCTCTCTCAGCTCTCTCTCTCTCTCTCTCTCTCTCTCTCTCTCTCCTCTCTCTCTCTCTCTCTCTCTCTCTCTCTCTCTCTTTCTCTCTCTCTCTCTCTCTCTCTCTCTCTACTCTCTCTCTCTCTCTCTCAAGTCTCTCCCTCATACCCCCTCTCCCTCTCTCAGGTCTCTCTCTCCTATCTAACCTTAAACCCTATACCCTTAACCCTCTACCCTCTCTCTCTCTCCCTCTACCCTTAACCCTAAACCTTAAACCCTAAACCCTCTACCTTCTACTCTCTCTCGCTCTCAAGTCTCCTCCTTATATCCCCTCTACCTCTCTCAGGTGTCTCTCTCACTCACTCACT
>CM021105.1:641174275-641304482 GCA_007115665.2 Sequoiadendron giganteum | reverse complement strand
TCTCTCCTCTCTACCCTTCACCCTAAACCTTAAACCCTTAAACCCTCTACCCTTAACCTCTCTCTCTCAAGTCTCTCCCTCCTACCCCATCTACCTCTCTCAAGTCTCTCTCTCTCACTCACTCAATCCTATGTCTCTCCCCTCTACTTTGTATCCTTAACCCTTAAACCCTCTATCTCTCTCACACTCCCTCCCTCTCTCGCTCTCAAGACTCTCCCTCCTACCCCCTCTCCCTCTCTCAGGTCTCTCTCACTCACTCATTCACTCCTATATGTCTCCCATATACCCTTAACCATCGACCCTCTATCTCCCTCTCACTCATTCATTCACTCCTATTTGTCTCCCATATACCCTTAACCCTCAACCCTTTAGCTCTCTCTCACTCCTCTCTTCACTCCTTCTATCTCCTCTCTACTCCTTAACCCTAAACCATAAGCCCCTACTCTCTCTCCCACCCTCTCTCTTACCGCCTTCTCTTCACTAATCCCTCATCTCCTCTCTACCTCTTAACCCTAAAACCTTAACCTTAACCCTTTAAACCCTAAACCTTAAACCTCTACTCATTCTCCCACTCCCTCTCTCTCTCAAGTCTCTCCCTACTACCCTCTCTTCCTCTCCCAAGTCTCTCTCACACTTACTCACTCATATGTCTCTCCCCTCTACCCTCTCTCTCTCTCTCTCTCTCAAGTCTCTCTCTCCTATCCCCTCTCCCTCTCAGGCCTCTCTCTCTCACTCACTCCCTCCAACTCTATCCCCTCTACCCTTACCCCTAAACTCTCTCTCTCTCTCTCACTCACTCACTCCCTCCATCTATATCCCCTCTCCCCTTACCCCTAAACCATAAACTCTTATACCTTAAAACCTAAAACCATCTATCTGAGCTCTCTCTCTCAAGTCTCTCCTTCCTACCCCCTCTCCCTCTCTCAAGTCTCTCTCTCACTCACTCTCTCCCCTCTACCCTTAACCCTCTACTCCTAATCTCCCACTCCCTCTCCCTCAAACCCCCATGTCCCTCTCTCAGGTCTCTCTCTCTCACTCACTCCATATATCTCTCTCCCCTCTAACCTTAACCCTCTACCCTCTATCTCTATCCCACTCCCTACATCTCTCTCTCAAGTATCTCCCTCCTACCCCCTCTCTCTCTTAGGTCTCTCTCTCTCACTCCCTCTATCTCTCTCCCCTCTAGCCTCAACCCTCTACCATCTACCCTTAACCCTTAAACCCTCTACCCTCTACCCTTAACCCTCTACCCTAAACCCTCTACCCTAAACCCTATACCCTAAGCCCTCTACCCTCTACCCTTAACCCTCTACCTTTAAACCCTCTCCCCTCTACCCTCAACCCAATACTCCTAATTCTACTCCTAGTCCTCTTTAACCCGTGAGTACTCCTCAACCTCGTACTCAACCTTAACTCTCAACCTCAACCTTTACTCCTTAGCCTAATACAATTCTAATTCTAATTCTATACATTAGACTATCAACTTAATCCTCAACCTATACTCCTAAACCCTAATTTAACGAACTGAACCCTCAACCCGAACCTCGTGAACCTTTCGACCATCTACCTCTACCTCGCATCTTCTAATTCTACTATCAACCTGACCCTTTAACCCGAGTACTTAACCGCATTAACGAACGATTGCTTCAGGTCCCCAACTTATCATCTTCCGATCCTTTATTCTACTTATCCTCCATCCTCCTTTCTACTCGACCAACTTTAAACTCGGCACTCCAACTATAAACCTCTTTAACCTTAACCTCAACTCAACCTTAGATCTGTTAAATTCTACCATAATCCCGAACCTCAACCTTTATATCCATCAACCCTAAACCCTCAACCCCTAATCACCTCTAATTCTCAACCTCAACCTCAACCCTAAACTCCTAAAACCTCTAAACCCCTATACCCTAATACATTAACCTATACTCAACCTCTACCTCAACCTTTAAACTCTCGACCCTCAACCCTTAAACCCTCTACCATCTACATTAAACCCTCAACCCTCAATTCTCAACCCTTAACCCTTAATCCCTCAACCCTCAACCCTTAAACCCTAAACCCTAAACCCTCAACCCTTATACCCTCTACCCTATACATTTGACCCTCAACCCTAATCCTTCAATGATACCTATACCATTAACCCTCTACCCTCAATGCTAAACCCTCAACCCTAAACCTTTAAACCCTAAACCCTTAAACCTTCTACCCTCTACCCTCTACCCAATACCCTCTACCCTCAACCCTAATCCCTCAACCCTATACCCTCAACCCAATACCCTAAACCATTAGCCCTATAGGTCCTCAACCCTATACCCTCAATTCTCAGCCCTCTACCCTATACATTGGATCCTCAACCCTCGTATATCTATGTCCCTCCCTCCTCTTCTCTCCTTCTATCTCTCTCACTTCTTCCTCCATCTATCCCTCCATCCATCCCTCCCTCTCTACCCCAATCCCTCAACCCTATACCAAAACCCTTAAACCCTTAAACACTCACCCATAAACCATAAACCATCAACCCTCAACCCTTAAACCCTAAACCCTCTATCATCTACCCTCCACCCTCAACTCAATACCCTCTACCCTCAACCCTATACTCTCAACCCTTAAACCCTTAAACCCAAGTAAACCCTCTACCCTAATCCATCAACTCTCAACCCTTAATCCCTCAACCCTTAAACCCTCTACCATCAACCCTCTACCCTCTACCCTCTACCCTCAAACCTCAACCCTTAAACCCTAATCCCTCAACCCCAATACCCTCTACCCTATAAATTGGACCCTCAACCCTAATCCCTCAACCCTATACCCTCAACCCTATACCCTAAACCCTCTACCCTCAACCTTAAACCCTCAACCATCAATCCTAAAACCCTAAACCCTTAAACCCTCTACCCTCTACCCTCTACCCTCTACCCTCTACCCTCTACATTAAACCCCCTACATTAAACCCCCAACCCTCAATCCTAAACCATTAACCCTTAATCCCTCAACCCTCAACCCTTAAACTCTAAACCCTCAACCCATATACCCTCTACCCTATACATTGGACCCTAAACCCTAATCATTAAACCATATGTCATCAAACCTATACCCTAAACCCTCTACCCTCTACCCTAAACCCTCAAACCTTCTACCCTCTACCCTCAACCTTAATCCCTCAACCCTATACCTTCAACCCAATACCATAAACCATCAACCCTATATGTCCTCAACCCTAATACCTCAACCCCTATCCCTCTCTTTATCTATCAATCTCACCTCTCTCTCCCTCCCTCTCTCCTACCCTCTCCCTCTTTCTACATACCTCTCGCTCAATCAATCCCTACCAATCTCTCTTTATCCCTCTATCTCTCTCTACATCTTCCTCCCACTGCCTCTCCATCACTCCCTCTCTCTCCCACTCCCTATCTCTCCCTATCTCTTAGGTATCTCCCTCCCACACCCTCTCTCTCTTGGGTCTCTCCCTCTGGCACCCCACCTAGATAACTCTCTCTCCTACCTCTCTCTATCTATCCCTACCACCCTACCTAGATAAGTCCCTCCCACTCCACCCCCTCTCACTCCACCACCTCTCTCTCTCTCCCTCTCTCTTAGGTCACTCCCACACCCTCTCCCTCTCTCAGGTCTCTCACTCTCACACTCCCTCTCTCTCGTACTCCCTCTCACTACCAATCTCTCAAGTCTCTCCCTCTCACCCCCCTCACACTCTCAAGTCTCTCCCCTAGGTACCTTACCTACATAACTCTCTCTTTATCTCCCTCTCTCTCTCTCCCCCTCTCTCTTCCTCTCTCTCAGTTATCTCTCTCACATCCCCTCTCTCTCTCTCTCCCTCTATCCCTCCCACCTTACCTAGCTAAGTCACTCTCAGTCCAACCCCTTCTCTCCCACTCCCTCTCTCTTAGGTCTCTCCCTTCCACCCCCTATCCCTCTCTCAAGAATCTCTCTCACTACCTCTCTACCTCTTTGTCTCTCTCAGGTCTCTCCCTCCCTCTCTCCCTCCCACCCTACCGAGACAACTCTCTCTCTCTCTCTCTTAAAATTCTCCCTCCCTCTAAAGACATACATAAATACATACATACTTACCTAGATACATATGTGCATACAATATTGCATAAATACATACATACATACATACATGCAATAATACATACATACATACATATAGGCATACATACATACTTACATACATACATACATGCATACATACATACATACATACATACATGCCATACAAGCATACATACTACAAACATAAAAATATATAAGCGTACATTCAATAGAGTAGCATTTAACACAAAGCAAGACATAATGTGAGCCCATTATAATTCGCTCATGTTATGTCTCACTAGACATGTCTTGCACAAACACAAAAACCATGTCAAAACTAAGATATAACATGAGCCTGTTATAACGCGCTCATGTTATATCTTACTTTAGGAATCCCCAAGCTTTGGGATTGGTATTTTCCTTGGAATACCAACCCAAAGGCTTAGAGGGCCTTCCCAATGACCAAAGACATGCTTTTGCAAATTCTACAATATTTCACATAATCAGGTTTGTGCTCACCATCAAGATTACACATGTTTCAATGTTAAACAAATCAGGCACCTCGGTAATGTTAGGCTCTCTCTTAGCTATCTAACAATGTAATTTTTTCACTTCTTGACAATGTTAAGCCTTTGATCTATAATTACTTTTGTTTGTGTGTCTCTTTTTTGGAAAAAAACTAGTGTTTGGAGATTTTTTCATTATAAAATAATCATTCATCAAAATTTCAAATAAATTATTTTTTTAGAAACTAGACTCCATTCTATACATATTAAAAAAATTCAATTAGTTTCCAAAATTTTTAGGGGTAGCACGACCAAAATTATATTTTTCAGGAAGTTTCCACTTTGAAAATTAGTAAAAAATCAAATATTCATTAAAAAATAATCAAAAAAAATCATGCATAAACTACATACTATTAGCTAATTTCTCACTGAAGTGATTTTAAAAATACTATAAAAAAATTCACCATGCTAAGTACCCACAAAAGTTGCTATATTATGTTTTTTTGACAAAAACAACACCAATATCTTTGGGTCCCTCTTTTGAACCCCTTAAACTCAACCATTTTCAAAATAAATTAGTAGTCTAGAAAGTAGACTCGGACCACTACAATCCTTTTTTTGTTGCATCTCAAAATTTTGAGTGTAACTATCCTCAATTTTACGTCCAAGGTCAGTATTTCCCGATTTTCAGAAAAAAGTGGCCACTTAAGCCCCTTTTTTGGCCCCCAATATTTTTGTACTTACCCACAAACTAGATCTGATCCACGGCATGTGGGAGAAATGATCAAAGCTTAATCCACCTCTTTTGTTTTTTATTTTTATTCCTTTATGTCTTCGCTAGTGTATACTTGTGCCTTGATGTTGCTCCTTACATTATTTTCATGTGTTTCATCTTGCACCCGTGTTGGTGTACTATAGGATCTTGGATCTTGGGGGCTTGGCCATCTCCTTTGATCTTTATCATCCTATACCATCCACATCAGTGCACTTGGACCCCTCTTGATACAATTTTGTCTACTTTAGTGTGAGTTTGAAGCAAGTTCATCCTCTCACTAAAGTGGGGGAAAAAATTATTGATAGAAAATGTATCCCTCTACATTTTTACACTTGTTTGGGCCCTCCCTATTAAATGAAGTCTAATGTTTCCTTGATTTAGTGTTGTAATGTGTTTATCACATTCACATTAAGTCTTGAGCCCTTGTAAACTAAGTGAACCTAGTTGTACCTTATTTAGGGTGTTGTAAACTATACCTTTATACTTTCACACTAATCTAGGGTTTCATTAATAAATTGGGCTTCTTTATACCTTGTTTGGCCTTATTTTGCATCCACAAGCCTTATTTAATGCATATTTTTGAGATTAATCCAAACATTTACCAATATCCAATCATAATTCATGTGTTTTTGGATTGTATGGCCCAGATTTATTGATCTGAGACTCATTAACCACCTTAGGCATATGGGTCCACCTAGATTTCAAGGCCCCAGTCTAGATTTCACATTAATCTAAGCATTTCTTGAAATATGTATCCCAAGCTTAGCCTAATGGAACTCATACCCCCCAGCTGGAATATGAGTCCCATTTAGCTTAAAACTAAATTAAATTCAAATTCTTGGTGGGATTTTATTCTCCTAGATCGAATTTCAGCTTGTAGTGTTGCAATTTTGAGGTATTTGGCATGAACAAGTATAAATACAAGGTTAATTCACTTATTTTTCTCTTAACAAGCAAACAACTAACCCAGCAATCTTTATGAGTGAGTGTGACCTAATAATTCAAGAATTCTAGCAATTGAAGAGTCTACAAGAGCATTCAAGAGCCTTCAAGAGATGATCTTAAGAATTTTGGAGCATTATTCAAGTATCAAGGATCATGTCAAATTCATCATGCATCATATTTATTTTTGTGATAACATTTTTGATGTAGGGTTTCGTGATTCCAGCAAGAGTCAAGATCCACATTCATGTTAGCCATTTCATACATGTTTTCAGCATCCTATTCAAGGGTTTGGTAAGTTGCAACATAGCATTTTGTTTATTTATCATTCCTCCTTTCTCTTTCATTTCATTTCAAGGTTTGATTACCAAAATAGGTTTTAACCAAGGAAAACCCCTTTCTAATAACAAAACAACATTGTTCCCTCTCTTTAGTGTGTGATTTGCAAATCTAGGTTGAAGATACATTAAAGAGCAAGATTGGAAAGAAGTTGTCGAAGTTGTTACCTTGTTTACAAGATCACTAAAAGACACCTACAAAGCAGAATTTAGCATTTCAGGTCCAAAAATCGAGATTGGAAGGAAGAGTACAAATAGGAAATAAAATTCATAATTTGACTTCCTAAAAAAGCATAATAATGATACACCAAATGTGGTATATGAGTCCCAGTATAGTGATTTTTCTAGATTTCAAGAGTTTCAAATTTGTCATTGCTAGATTTTTCTTCTTGCTCAAAAACCCTAATCGAGGACTAAATTGCCTAGCCTGGCATATGAGTCCCAATGAGCATTAAAATCAACATATTCAGTATTTTAGACCTTGTTCCAAGCTTCTACAAGTTTCCATGTGCACCTCTTTACTTTCTTAGTTTTTTGTTCTAATTTACATTCACTTCTAGGTCATTTACTTAAGTCTTGCACATCATTAGGTTTTGCATGTTACTTGTCTTTCCAAGCCATAGCTTGGTGGTGAACCCCATTTTAGCCTTTAATCACACTTTGGGATACCTTATTACAATATCTCTAGGGTTTCCTTGAATGAACTAAGTGAAATAGTTTTTAAACTCAAGTTGCATCTTCCCAAGAGATTGGAGCACCCTATTTCCTTTATTTTAGTATTCAGGATGTGTACATTAGTGATTCAAAGGATGAGGACCATGATATTCCCCTAGTCTCTAATGTTGGTGATGTAGGCACAACATCTACCTGTGACCAATGGTGGGTTGGAACATGACCATGCCATATCATTCCTAGGCATCACCCTATGAGCCATGCAAGACCTCTTCCCAAGCACAGAGATGACAAAGCTAATGAGCAAGTTGACGTAAATACAGATGATGACATAGTTCTTGATATATATTCTACATGAGGAGGAGGAGGGGGAGGAGGAGAATACTCAGTCTATGAGTGAGGATACTAATGAGACGGATGAGGATGCAACTACCCCCGAGAGGAGAGATTTTCCTCCTACATGGGTCACCAGATCATGTGGAGTAGCTAAAATAGAGATCCACATTCAGAAGCGTAGGGAGGCTAGTGGCAGTAGGCCATCCACACTTCCAACACAAAATGGGAACATTGCTACATGATTGTACCCCAATTGGTTGACTAGAGATCCATGTGATGATGTGATATTTTTAATTTCATTATTCTTTTACCTTTGTGTATATGTTAATATATATATATATATATCCTGATGTTTATTGATACCTTTTATGATTTATATCTTGTAGGCTCCACACAAGAGTGATTTAAGATCTACCAATGAGTGACCGTTGAGATAGTGCCCCCATTGCACACTGTGGATGATATACCCTCAGAGTACATGCCCCCACCTTCTATGAGGAAACATGCAAACCTTTTCGAGCTAGTATTAAGATTAGGTGTGACATACAAGAGAACCACTAGTCATGCAACTGAGTTCTAGCAAAGCTTCCAGCATTTCAAGCATCTCAAGGTCCAAGTGACAATAAGACTAAGGATTCCCTATGAGCAAAGCTCTTGAGGATACATGGGGAGCTTGCTAGTTTGTAGGTAGATAGAGACCAGATAGATCGAGACTGCATCGAGGCACTCATTCGAGAGAAGAGAGTGGTTGGACAAGTGGAGGGCCTATGGGCATCCATGAGAAGGTCATGATCACATTCTACTATATCACAATGGATGCAATCACCAGACCTTGAGGGGTCTAGTAGTCATAGACCCCACTACCATTATATTTATGATTATCTATGTACTTCAACTCTTTATTCATGATATATATGATCACTTCTATTTTTTCTTATGAGCTTATGTTGAATTGGATTTCAATGTGATTTATCACATATCCTTAGAATATTTAATAAATATCTCCATGATCTAATTTTTATGTGATCTAATTAAAAATTTTGAGTTTACATTAGATGCTACATTGTGATTGATTAGTCTATATTAAATTAAATGCACTTTATAATTTAATTTTAAAACATTAAATTCATATAAAGGATCTAATCTAACACAACACACAAGATGAATTTGAATAGTATGAAAACTAAAGTAGCCATTCAAACTAACTTGAATAATCACCCTAGACTCTAAGACACACCATGATAATTTATCAAAGAATGAAGCAATGTGAGATCAAAATAGAACACTATCTACTTAATCTAATGACACTGATTTAAAAATGTACTATTCAAAGTTGAGGTTAGGTAAAATAGTGGTGCAAATCCGTGGCATTGATAGGTTCTTTTAGATGTGTACCATCCATTTACATTAATTTATAGGAACTAGACCCATAATTTTCTTTAATTACCTAAGGTCCTACCCAATTAGGGCTAAATTTTCCCTTTTCATTTGGGGCGGCATTTATTTTATGTTGATTCTCATAAAACACCAAGTCACCTTTATTAAATGCATGAGGGATGACATGATCATTATAACTACGTTGAATTCATTTGGAATAAGTTGTGAGATTATCAAGAGCATTGATATGTTGTTCATCAAGCATGTCAAGCTAATGCAATCATTTTTCTCTATAGGTATTGTCATCGATAAGCACTTTAAGAGTGATTCACAAAGAAGGAATTTCTAACTCCAATGGAATTATTGCTTCGACAACATAAATAATTTTGTAGGGAGTGTTTCATGTAGATGTTCTAATACTTGTGTGGCAATGAAAAATGTATCCCTCTACATTTTTCATGCTTGTTTGGGCCCTCCTTGTTAAATTAAGCATAATGTTACCTTGATTTAGTGTTGTAATGTGTTTAACACATTCACATTAGGTCTTGGGCCCTTGTAAGTTAAATGAACTTAGTTGTGCCTTATTTTGGGTGTTGTAAATTTTTGTATTACACGTTCACACTAATCTAGTTTTTTCATTATTAATTAGGCTTCTTTATGCTTTAATTAGCCTTATTTTGTATCCACAAGCCTTAACTAATGAATCTTTCTGAGGATAATCCCAACATAAATCAACATCCAATCACGATTCATATCTTTTTGGATTGTATGTCTTAGCTTTAGTGATCTAGGACTCATATACCACCTTGGGCATATGGTTCCTACCTAATTTTTGGGGCCCCAATCTTGATTTCACATGAATCTAACCATTTCTTGGAAAATATGTCCCATAGCCTAGCCTAATGGGATTCATACACCACTTTTGGTGTATGATTCCTATGTGGCCCAAAATCAAATTTAATTCAAATTCTTGGTGGGATTTTAGCCTCCTAGATCTGATGTCGGCTTGTAGTGTAATTTCAAGAAATTAGGCATAAAAAAGTATAAATACAAAGTTATTTCACTCATTTTTCTCCTAACAAGCAATCAAGTGATCCTTATAGAAAATTTGATCTCACAAGAGTATTCAGAAACTAATTATCAAGTATCATTGAGTATTATTCAAGTATCAAGCATCATGTCAAAGTCATCATGCATCATTTTTTTTAGCTAGAAATTGTGATGTAGGGTTTCATGATTCAAGCTAGCATTCAATTCAAGATCTATCACATTCAAGTAAGATTCAATATCTACATCCATTGGAGCCATTTCACACATGTTTACAACACTTTATTGCTAGGGTTTGGTGAGTTGCAACATTACATTTTGTTCATTCACCATTCCTTTATCTTATTTGATTTCATTATAAGGTTTGATTACCAAATAGGGTTTGACCAAGGCAAACCCCTTTTCCCCTAACAAAACAACATTTTTCCCTCTCTTTAGTGTGTGATTTGCAGATGTAGGTTGAAGACATATTGAGGAGAAATATTGGAAAGAAGTTGTCAAGTGTGTGAAATCACTCAATTTTATCACATTGTTTACAAGACCATTGAAGAACACCTACAAAGTAGAATCTTCCAGTTCATATTCAAAAACTAGGTTGAGAAGGAAAATTAGAGATTGAAGAGTAGATTTAGATCATGATTCTCTTAAAAGGCCAAACTGGACTGATATGCCACTTCTAGTGTATGATTCCCAGTACAGTCATATTTGTAGATTTCAGGAGTTCCAAACATATCTCTGCCAGATTTATGTTCCTGCCCAAAAACCATAATCTGGGACTAAATCACCCAGTCTAGTGTATGAGTCCCAATCTACATTAATTTTAATATTTTTATTGTCTCGAGACTTCATTCAAGTTGTTATAGGTTTTCAAGTGCCCCTTTTTCTCTTCTAGTTTTCTATTTTATTTTACATTCATTTCTAGGTCATTTATTGAAGCTTTGCATATCATGAGATTTCATATTTCATCTTCCATGGTATTAGTCTTTCCAAGCCCTAGCTTGGTGGTGAACCCCTCTTTAGTCATTAATCATACCCTAGGACAACCTTTAGTAGATCTATTTCCTTCATTCCATCCTTGGATTGAGATATCTAGGTTTTCCTTAAGTGAAACAAGATAGTGAAATAGGAGGATCCCTATCTCTTCAAGGATAGAAACCCACGTCCTCTATTTTTGAGGTTTCAACTAGTAAGATTAGCCCATAATGCATAAGTTAGTTAAGTGTGCCAATATTTATTATGCTTGATTACTTTTTCTTTAATATTTTTTCAAGAGTCTTATTTGTTGATTATGCTTGACCATTTGATTGTAGGTAGTATGGTGTTGAAAAATGATGTTAAATATGAAATGTTTCCAAGACTTTATTCACTTAATTATTCTTAAATGGATTTTCATTGTCTGAAACTAATGTGGAAGGAAGACCAAAGTGAGAAATAATGTGTTCCAATATAAATGACATATTGCATCAGCTGTTGTAGAACAAAGAGGGATATCTTATACTGACTTCATGAAATAATCTATCTTAGTGATTATAAAGGTATGTCTAGTAGAAGAGGGTGGTGATATTTTTCCAATAAGATCCAAACCCCAAATTGAGAATGGCCAAATAGGAACTTGGGCATGAAACTCAAAAGTGGGAGTATGAATCAAATTATTGTGTTCTTAATATTTATGATATTTCTTAACATGGGAAAAACAATCTTGTTCAATATGTTTCCAATAATATCCTATGCGGATTAACTTTTGAACTAACAAACTACCTTCAAAATATCCTCCACAAGCACCTACATGAGATTCTTCAAGTGCTATAGGGATTTTGGATTGTTTAAGGCATCTAAGCAAGAAATCATTAAAATATCATCTATATAGAATTTATGCTAAGATTATGTATTTAATTCAAGTTTTCAAAGATGAGCTCAAGTGTTCTTAGTTGTAAGCTCAGGAAAGGTACCTTCTTTTAAGTAATTGAATATTGTTGTGTGTCATTTGCCATATTTTTTGATATTGGTTCCTAGCACTTATTTAACTCTATCGTCAATCGATTGTTTTAGGATCATCAAAAGGATCTTCATGAGATACAAGGGAAGTGGCACTTTCTATTGCATTTGCATGCCAATTATCCTTTCATGTTATGTTATCAATGGTATATGATACAAATTTATCTAATAATGTCATTGTAAGGTATTTGTATCGAATAAATTTATCATACTTTTCTTGATATGAACCACTTATTTATTTAATCACTAATAGAGAATCATCAAATATGGAAATGTCTTGAATACCTAAGGCTAATGTTGCACGTATAATAGCAATTAAAGCTTCATACTTTGTAGTGTTATTTGAAAATAGGAATTTTAGATGGAAGGATGAGGGAATATGATTACTTGAAGGAGGAATTATTATAACCCCAACTCTAGACCCAATTTTGTTGGCATATTGTTGTCATTAACATCAAAAGGGGATCACGTGTGAGTTGGAACTGATCCTGCATAAAGGGATGTCAACATTGATGTCTGAGGAAGATAATGTATTGTGAACTTTTTAGATGGAGTGAAGGCTACAAATGTTTCTAAATTCCCTTAGCACTCAAAAGCAAGATCTGATTCCAGATCTGACATGGCTTTTTTTGAGAGCAGCTCAGAAATATGTTTGGCCAAACCAAAGATAGAAGGCTATACTCAAAAAAGGATTATTTGTGCTCTCGACTTGAATTAGGTTTTGTTGATTAAACCCTAGGAATATATAGTCATGACATCAAAAAAACATTTCTATTTTGATGGTGACCTATGTTTGTCAGTTGCAGGTAGCTTAAGTGCTAACTTAAGATTATTATGTTGTGTGGGTGACCGACCCCTTCACCTATAAATTACTGACTCCCGAGCAGATATTTGTGGCATTTAAGTATTTTCTATGTCTTGTGCAAATATCTCCTTTTAGGGAGATCAACGGTGTTGAATAAGACTACAAGATATCACGATCTTCCTACCAGACCATTAAGTTAGTGGTGGGTCTCAGCTAAATCCCACAAGGACACAAGGATTGGTGGAAAGTAATCCATAGTTGATAGTGGGACCTACGGTGGCAATAGATGAAGGTAGTGGTATATGATGTCATCCTAGATGGTTGACAGAACAAATTTGATTAATGGCTATGATCATGCCAAGGTGGAAAATTTGATGGTACCCGCTAGCCCACGACACATGTGGTGGGACCCGTTCATATCTTTTGAGGAAATGGGGAGCGATGTAGATCAATAGATGTTGATCAAATGATACATGTTAATGGTAGACTAAACCTTGTTAGATCCTTCGATACATGGCATCATCACTTCACATCATTGTTTTGAAGCAAAGCAGTTGTAAGTAGTTGGGTGATAAGTGATAGAAAGGTGACACTTGGCACAAGCCCACTTTCCTATGAAGATCTTGTGGGCATGTTTTCAATTCTAATGGGACAGAGGGGGATGACACAGATTGATTGATATGCAATCCAACGGTGGTTGCGACATCAAGGAAATGAAGGAAAACACTCTTAAAGGACAATGTCAATGGGGGAGATTTAAAAGACCATTTATCGAATGGTTGTGTTTTAAAGTTGCAATGATGAACAAAGAATGCATGATTATGGCATGAGCAAAAAAGATCGATGACCCAGTTTTAAAAAAGGTGATCGTGAACGACTAACTGCGTGTAAATAGGGTTTCACCTACAGACCAACTTGGAGATGGAAACTTATTGGTCTAAATACCTTAACAATATATGTAATGTAATTTGATGCATAGAATGGTGATACAAATGGCTAAAAAGATAATAATCAAGATCATATCACAGGATCAAAAGAGAGCATTAACTGCATATCTGATCTTAGGGTTTGGTATGGTGAAAAGGAAGGAAAATTCTCTACACCAAGAATTAATGTTGCGCAGTTCAGTGCAATCGGTGGACAATGAAAAAGATATTCTAACAAATATCTCGAGGAAATAATGACTAATATGCTCTAAAAAAAATTGATGATGTGTGGGTCTAAGGTAGAGAGAAAGAGAGGGGATAATAGAGTGGCTTGAAACTCCTGAGTTAATAAACACAAAAATAGAAAAGGAGAGCTAAAGAGAGGTATAGTGGTACATTGAGGCAGACAAAGAATGCACTAAAGAGGAAAGAGAGGAATAGAGATGGTTTCGTGAGGTGCAAAGTAGTGAGTAGATTCGTAGTAACAACAATAAATAGTTGAGCAGATATAGATAAAATTGTAACAATTGATTAGATTTCCTAAAGAAAAAATTGTAATCATCTTATATGTTGTAAGTCTGATTGGTTGATGTCATCAAACAGCTAAGTTGGTACTCATTTTAGGTGATAGGTGTCTCCTTAGGGTTGGTGCCCTTAAACATTGTAACAAATGACTTTATTGTGAGGATGGATTAGGATAGTAGCTCCTAGCAACATTTTCACATCGTGGTTTTTCCCATCTTTTTTTTCCATGTATATATGTTGTTATGTGATGATCTTGTATGTGCATGTGTTTTTCATATCTTTAAGTTTTAATCTGCACATTTAGTTGTCAAGTATTGTGTCTACTCATTAGAAAGAAGGATAAAATTTTAGAATCTACTGATTCACCCCCCTCTCAGTAGATTGTTGTGTTTCAACAATTGGTATCAGAGCCCTAACTTCCCTAGGAGAAGCTTAATCAGCTTGGGTAGATCCTTGACTTTTTGAGCACAAATGGCCAATCAAGAAATCTCTTCCCCAACCAAGCAACCTAAGTTTGATGGAATAGATTATGCCTATTGGATCTCATTAATGAAAGGATATTTAGGATCTTTAGGTTTTGGTGCCTAGATGTTAGTAGTGGTTGTTTACACACCACTTGCCACACCTCTTACTGGTGTTGTGGCTAAAAAGGACTTTGAGAACAATTAAAAAGCATGGTTCACCATCATGAATAGTCTATCTAGGTCTATGCACAACAAAGTTATGTATTGTAAGAATTCATAGGATGTTTGGGATACATTTAAAAAGATTTATGAAGGAGATTACAAAGTAAAGTTGGAAAAGCTACAAATACTGAAAGAAAGATTTGAAGACCTAAGAATGTTAGAGGAAGAAAATATTGGAGACTATCTTATGAAAGTCGATGATATTGTAAACTCTATCAAAGGATATGGAGAAGAGATGAAAGAGGCTATAGATGTGTTAAAATTTATTAGATCAATGACATACAAATATGACTCTAAGATCTCAGCTATAGAATACGGGAGAGAAATAGAAAAACAAACTCTAAATGAGTTACATGGTGTGAAGAAAAAAATTTCCTTAATCTTTTTTTATTTTTAGCTTTTACTTTTGGCTTTGAGAAGATTCGCGCCCAAATGAGGTTGAGTTTCCAAAGGGCGCACAATACACCACGTGGTAGTTGCACGTGTTTTTTTAATAGCTTTCCTTACAGAAGCAAGCTAGGCCATGTGTCAACTTAGTGAAAGATTTCTCAAAAATTATTTTCACAAATCTAAGAATACCCGCCTGCTTGACACATCATCTCTTCGCTGCAGAGAAATTATGCTTAGGGGATCTCTTTCTTTAGATTTTTTCGAAGCATACTTTGCTTTGTTTTTTAGGAGAATAATTTGAGTCAATGTCACCAAAGTAACTTGATTGGTCAATAAGACTTTTGCTAGGCTATTTTCTAGGATTTGAGCGTTTATGGAGGGCAATCTTGTTAAATATCTAAGGGACATTAATGCGGCAGTTGAAAGTTAATGATAAAAGACTCTAGTGACATAATTGAAGATCTAGGATCAGATTCTGAGCTATCAAATGCAGACATCTGGCAGTCATTACTTTTGGATAGAGGCAAAATTTCTCTCTCCTTGGCGGCTATAAATTTGAGGCAGCAACAAAAGAAGAGGATTCCTGAAGTTTTCCTTTTGGAAAGAATTTCTTTAGCTTTTACATACTTATAAGAGATATTTTTTTAATTTTTCAGAACATTGCTTCACATTGGCATGTTATATCTATTTTTAACTCACACTATTGTCAAATTGGAATCTGACCTCTATTTTAAAGTTCACTTAATATTTGAAGTATGAGTTATTTGGGAGAAATATTTGAAACTGTGCATGACATGGCCTTTTTCGATATTTCCTTATTTATAGATTCATCCACAATAGAACACCATTTCTAGCTTAATCTAAATAGTTTGATTATTTAATTTACATGTTGTATGTTTACGTGATAAAATTATAGCCTTTAGAAGCTAGATTATGTCATTTGACTTCTCTGTTTTCTTTAAAGATTATTCTCTCTTCGTGTTATGCTATATTAAGAGGAAGAGTTTATGTGCATTTTGAATTTTTTATCTTAACTTTTGAAAATTCTATGCTTGATCAAAACTTAATGAACACTTCCTGTGGGTAGATTGAATGACTGCATTGTGCTTGTATCTAGCCTTTATTGCTCGTTCTCTTCCCAACAATGAAGGGTTGTGGCATTTTGTATCTATCATATCATTCATATAGAAAAGAACTCGATTTTTTAAAATATTGTAAAATCATTGGTGCATCACCACTTTCATGTTTTATGTTTACATTTCTTTCTACCCCTTTTCCCAAACTCAGAGAAGAGTCAGCTTTCTATTAAAATCTTGGAGGTATTCAATGAGGCGTAGATTGGTCCCCCACTCATTGAATTTCCCATAATATTAATGGAGAGTTGCAAGCTTTGATGATCAACACATGGTATATTCACAACCTATGATATGAGGATGAGAGATGAAGAACCATCCAAGAAAGAAGTTGTTTTTAATATAGGCAAGGAGGAGGTGCCCCCTAAGAAAGACAAGGCAGAAATGACTCCAATTAAGGATGATGAAACTGATGAAGAAGAGGTAAAATTTATTAGCAGACTAAGAAGAGGATTTAGCAAATACAAAGGTAATCTTCCCTTCAAATTCTTTGAATATGGAAAAGTAGGTCATTTCGCTACTAAATATCCTTACAATAAGAAAGGCAACTTTGAACAAGAGGTAGATGATAAAATGAAGAAACTCTACTACCCCAAGAGAAGAAATTTTTAGAAGAAAAAGAAAAGTCTATATATCCAAGGAGATAGTGATGTATCAGACTACAATAGCTCAAATGATGAACAAAAATATGCCTTTGTTGCTAGAAACAATGAGTTTCTCTTCATGGAAAAAGAGCCTAAGGAAGAGAAAAATGTAAAGGTTGAAGAACCCCTTGAAGAGGGTGAAGAAGGAGTGGTTGACATGGAAGGAGAACTCATTTGTGCTCTAGACGATATTGATGATCTCAGAGATGAGATTGAAAAGTTGAAAAAGGAGAAAATGCAACAAAAGAAACTTGCACAAAAATAGTCTGACAAACTAAGCAAGGAACTAGAAGAATTTACCTAATATGTGGTAGATTTGAAGTTGAAGATAGAAGAAGCCAATAGAGAAGAAGATGCAATTCAATCCAAGCTCCAAGATGAAACTGAAAAATGCATGAAGCTTGAAGAAGAGATCTAGAAAAGGAAAAGTAACAAACAAAGAAAGGACTCAAGCTATAAAGTGGCTCAAACATTTTAGATGAGTTACTAAGAACCCAAAAGCTCACAAACAAATAAAAATCAGGCTTAGGATTGGAGAAAGGGCAAAGCTCTTTTGTTGATGCTTCTACAAAGTTGTATGAAATATTTAGAGCAGAAGAAAAGTCTAAACCTATCATGGAGAAAAATTGCAAAGGAAAGGACTGCAACAAGAAACCTGTAGAGCTAGAGAATACTAAAGAAGAAAGGAAGCATGCAGAAAAGAAGGATAACCAATTATATCTTGTTCAATAGAAGAACAATAAAAGCTTCAAAAGGACTGAATTTGATGGGTTTACTAGGGTGATAAACTCAAGAAGGTGGAGGCACAAAAGACCCCCTCCTCTAGAACTAAATGATATGACCAGGTATTCCACAAATTTCTATGGATACTCATATCCATGTAATCAGTTTGGTCATAGGGATAGATAATGTAAGACTATTCATAAAAGGAGTACAAACTTTGAAAGTAGAAATTTGTTTGCTCCTTTACTTAATATGAGTATAGTATGCTATAACTGTAATAACTTTGGTCACATAACTAAAAATTGTAGGGAAAACTTTGCAAAACCAAATGTTAAGAATGAAAAGAAGAAATCTTATCTCTTAAGATAAACAAAGAATCATATAATAAGGGAGGTATGGTAGAAAAGACAGAAAGGAAAAGTAAGAAAGTGTGGAAAGAAAAGGGAGAAAGCTCCACAAAATCATTGATTGTACAAATAGCTCTGCATGCCAAAAAGAAAAATCTATGGGTGATAGAAGAAATTTACATAAAACAACCAGAAGGTTTTCAGCTATCAGAGTATGATGATTATGTGTGCAGATTGAGAAAGGCCTTATATGGTCTATAAAAAGAACCTAGAGCATGGTATTCAAGACTAGACCAGTTTTTGCAACAACAAGGATTCAAAAAGGGATGTGTAGACAGTAACCTACATTTCAAATCTGAAGGTAAGCACATGATTATAGTTTTTGTTTATGTGGATGACATCATTTTTGGTGGTAGCAATGATCAAATGTGTAAAATATTTTCTACACACATGCAAGATGAATTTGAGATGTCAATGTTAGGAGAATTGTCATTTATCCTTTCCTTGCAAATTGTACAAACTGATAATGGAATATTTATATCTCAAACTAAGTATGGTAAGGAAGTGTTCAAGAAATTTGGCATGGAAGATAGTAGACTAGTTAGTACCTCCATGATAACTAGCTACAAGTTGAGTAAATCAGATGAATCACCTAAGGCAAATTAGAAAATGTATAGGTTAATGATTGGAAGCTTGTTGTATTTAAATCTATCAAGATAAGATATTATGCAAGCAGTATTTTTAGTGGCAAGATTTCAGGCTACACCTAGAGAGTCACATGTCAACGCAGTAAAAAGGATTTTTAGATACATAAAGAGTACTATCTACTATGGATTAGGGTATCCCAAGAACAAGGGATTCATTTTAACTATATATATAAATTCTAATTGGGTAGGAAGTGTAAATGATAGGAAAAGCACCAATGGTGGAGCATTCTTCTTGGGAAACAAGTTAGTCTCTTGGATGAGCAAGAAGCAAGAATCGATCACTCTATCCACTGCTAAAGTGGAGTGTGTAGCAGAAACTGCATGTTTTACTCAAGTCCTATGGATGAAGCAAACTCTTAAAGATATCAAGGTGAAGTACAAGGAACCTATCTCAATTCTTTGTGACAATTCAAGTGTCATAAACATATCAAAGAATCTAGTGATCCACTCTAGAACAAAGCACATATCCATCAAGTATCACTTCATAAGAGAGAATATTGTAGAGAAGGAAGTCAACATGGAATACATTCCAACAAGAGAATAGGTATCTGATATTTTCACCAAGCCTCTTCCCATGGAACAATTTAAATATGTGAGGCAAAAACTAGGAGTCATTGCTCCCACATCATGTCACTAGTCACTAGTGATGGAGCATAAGTCTAGGGGGAGTTTCATTTGTATTTCATTCATCCCTAGAAATAGACAAGATGCATCAAGTCGAGTATAAAATAGTTTATAAATTTATAATGACTTGATGGTTGCATAATAATGATTCCCACTTTCTCTTTGAACTACTTGTCAAAGGGGGAGTAATGTATTAGGTGGATTCTTCCCTTTTCCATCGATATCATAGGGGGAGAATTGTGTTCAAATTCTCAATTGAGCAAGATCGGCATAGTATCCACATGCATATCAAATGGAATCATTGCCTAGTGTGTCAAATTGGTACAGAGCTCAAAATGATACAAGTCTCAATTGATTTCAATTGAATGTCAAACCATTTCAGCCCATTGGTATGAGCATTTAGTTTTTCCATGAATGACAAAGGGGGAGATTGTTGGTATATTATTTTTATTGAGATCAAAAGGGGATCAGGTGTCAGTTGGAACTGATCCTACATAAAGGGAAGTCAACATTGATGTCAAAATGTTGTCATTGATGTCTAAGGAAGATAGTGTATTGTGAACTTGTTAGATGGAGTGAAGGTTGCAAATGTTGCTAAATTCCCTTAGCACTCAAAATTAAGATCCAATTCTAGATCTAACATGGGTTTTCTAAGAGCATATCAAAAATATGTTTGGCAGAACCAGAGGTTGAAGGCTATACTTAGAAAAGGCTTATCTATGCTCTTAGCCTGAATTAGGGTTTTCTAGTTAAACCCTAGGCATATACAGTCATATTAGAACAACGTTTCTATTTTTATGGTGACCTATGTTCATCAGTTGTAGGTAGCTTAAGTGATAACTTAAGCCTATTATGTCGTGTGGACAGTGGGACCTACAGTGCCAGCAGACAAAGGTAGTGGTACATAATGTCATCCTAGACGATTGTCAAAATGAGGTTGATCAATGACTATGATCATGCCAAGGTAGAAAATTCGATGGTACCCACTAGCTCATGGCACATGTGGTGGGAGTTGTTCATATCTTTTGTGGAAATGGGGAATGGCGCAGATCAAACAATGTTGATTGAATGATGCATGTTAATGGCATACTGAATCTTGGTAGATCCTTTGACACATGGAATCATTGGTTCACATAGTTGTTGTGAAGTGAAGCATTTGTAAGCAGTTGGGCAATAAGTGATAGCAAGGTGACACTTGGCACAAGCTCACCAGCTCGTGAAGATCTTGTGGGCCTATTGTTAGTTCTAACGAGATAGCGAGGGACAACATAGATTGATCAATATATGATCCAACAATGGTTTATGATCAAGGAAATGAAGGAAAACACTCCTAAAGGAAAATTTCAATGAAGGATATTTAAAAGATTGTTTATCAAATGGTTGTGTTTTAGAGTTGTGACGATGAACAAAGTGTAACATTGAAAAAAGGGTCCTTATCCTTTTTCGCACTTGTTTAGCTCCTTATAGATTTTGCCTAAGTGTGTCCTTGATTTAGTGTTGTAATGTGGATAACACATTCACATTAGGTCTTGGGCCCTTGAGAACTAATGCATTTTAATGATGCTTGGTAAAGGTGTCGTAAAGTGTTGTAACACACTTTCACACTTTTCTAGGATTTCTAAGCATAATTAACATTATTTCAATCATAATTTATCTTAACCTTGCCTTACTTGGTGTGTTGTAAAGTGTTGTAACACACTTTCTCATTCCTCTAGGCTTGTCATTAATAATTTGAGCAAGATAATTTAAGGATTTCAAGGGTAGATTATCAAGCTTTCAAGAGCATTGTTCAAGCATCAATCATCATGTCAAAGATCACATTCTTCATGTTTATTATTGTGCTTACAATAGTGATGTAGAGTTCATGATCCAAGAAAGCTTTGCATTCAAGATCTATCAACATCAAGTAAGAGTCAAGAACTATTGGGGAATAGGAAGGCGTGTCATCATAGAATTTGACATCTAAGACAACAGTGCCTTCATTATTTTTATTTCTTCAAATAACAACAAAGACACAAACTACTATGCCATAAAGTGAAAACAAGCATAGTGAACTCCCCCATTAATCCTTCTGAGAAAAGTACATGCAAACAAATAACAGATTCAATGCAATCACAGATTCAGATTGAAGAATCAAACAATATGAAAGACAAACATGTGGACACACAAATTTACGTGGGGAAAACCCTTTCGGGTAAAAAACCCCACCCTCCAAAAAACTCAACTCAATTGTATTATTCAGCAAAAAAATAGTTACAATACAATCTCAAAGCTATGCTCTTTAGAATTTCACATCTTGTCCATCTGGAGAATGCAGGCAACAACAAATAGATCAAAATCCTCGCATTGTTACAATGTCCTCACATGACATACAGTGCAGATTCATCTCACCACAACAGTCGACTCTCTCAGCCAGCCTCACGGCCAGCCCAGCCTTTAGGCCTCCATGAGTTCACATCTTTTCTGATCTGAGAGTCTAAGTGTTCATGGTTACACAACAAAATGCAAAACCGCTCGAACACTCTCAGCCACTCTCTCTTTTCTTTTCTTTTTTGATCTTGCACACGAGATTACTTTACAATCTCTCACCGTGTGCCTATCTATATGTACCTATTATTACAATCAATGGTCATCAAGATATTTAATTATCCCACCGACAAGCCTTTCATCATTCTCTAATAACATGCACCTCTATTCAGCACACATCAAGCCACCCAACATTAAATTAGGATACACATACGTATCTATCAACTACCTGAATCAGATCATCCATTTAATGCAAAAATCAAAAAATAAGACTTTTGGCCAATCAGCGTTGATATCTTTCCACGCGTCACCATCCTACTCATTTGTTGCTTCCAGTTAAGGTCAGACTAGTCAACCGAGTAGTCAACACCTCGAGCTCCATCTACCACACCACTGCCGATATCAGATTGACCTTTCGCGATATGGAGGTGCCACTGCCCAACCGCGAGGCTAAGTAAAGCCTCTCGTGATATGGCGGTAACTACCAGCACTGACCATCATCGTCAACCGCACCACTACGAATTAAAGAATAAACCTCCACGGTATAGCGGTAAGCTTCCACCATTGCCTGCCATCTCCACCATGCTACCGTGCCCTGACCGCCAAACCTCCATGGTATGGCAATAGCCTCCATGGCTTACCGCACCACCATGACATGGCCAAAAGCCCATCACAGTGGAGCGGTAAGTGGTCTTCTCTTAACCACCAGCTATTCCCTACAACCACCATGACTTCACCAAGTGACCCCCGTGATCAGGCGATAATCGTCAACCAGACCGTCATCGTTCACCACGCCATCGATGAAAAACCTTTGTGGTAGGGAGGTAAGCCTACGCTCCACCAGCATGCCACCAACCGCGCTACCATGCCACCTCTGAGCGACCCCCGTAGTAGGGAGGTAACCACCGGCCAGACTATTGCCATTCACTATGCCACCGCCATGTAGGGAGGAGACCGCTGTGGTTGGGTGGTAACACTGCCCAACCACCAGACCAAGCAGAGTGGCCTATGGTAAAGCGGTAAATCGCACAACCTCGCCACCAAAGAAAGCTTCCAATGATGCAGTGGTAAAGGCCAGAATCAGGACTCCAAGTCATAACAAAGTTCCAAGCCAGTAAGATGAGGCATATTTCTCCAACAAGAACCCCATCCATTGCAACCATTTCAAGCATAATTTTAGCACTTTATTGCTATGGTTTGGTGAGTTGCAACATCATCTTTTGTTCATTCATCAATCTCCTTTACATTTTCTTTCATTTCAAGGTTTAATTACCAACAAGGGGTTTGACCAAGGAAAACCCCTATTCTCTAACCCCACAATCATTTTTCCCTCTCTTTGCATGTGATTTGCAGGTCTAGGTTGCAGATTTATAAAGGAGGAGGATTGGAAAAGTTGTTGTCAAAGCAAGTCAAATTTTCCAAAGTTGTGAACAAACCTTGGAGGAGCTTGGAGAAGACCTATAGGTTAAGTTTTTCAGTTTCAAACCCGGATCTGAAACAGGAACAAAGGAGCAGACTGAGAGCTATAGGATCCAACTTTGAATTTCCAAAAATTCAGAAGTGGATTGATTCGCCACTATTGGAAAATGAGTCCCACTATACTATTGGACTCAAGGGAACACTCAGAGGGGGGATGAATCAGTGTTCAAAAAATATTAAACTTCATTCATATAAAACTTGAAACCATTTCATTATTGCATTAAAGAAAAAATGCATGCATTCAAGGTAAACATTCACAACACCATGACACACAATTTTTTGCATGGAAACCCTATTAGGGGAAAAACCACAGTGGAGGTTAATCCACAATTTTGAGTACTGAAAGTATAATTGATTACAAGGGAATGCACTTGCATTCAGGGACACTGCCTAGAGCTCACTGCTCAAGAGAAAGAGGCTCACTACCTACAAAATTCAGATTAAGACCATCTAAAGGGTGAACTGAGATAGTAGCATCTATCTATTCCAATTTGTAGTTCCAGTGAAGCTCATAGATTTAGTTATTGATCTCCTTTTTAATTTTGCACTTTACTCTACTTTGTTCTACACTTTCTTGTTCTTCGCATCACTCATAATCATATTCACACTACTGCACTACTAAATTTCACACTTCCACATAAACCCCTTATAATCCAAATGATCTACACACTCAAAATGATAAAACCAACCACATATATATATCCGCAATCAAGGATTTATTCATCCATCAATCGGCTTTATGAAATATTAAGTTATTTATATCTTGTCGGCCAAATCCACCACTAAATCTTTATGCACATCCTCTAGAGTCAGCTAAGACAAAGAGAGGACCCAAATAAAAAAATTTCGAGCATGAAGACTTATAATTAATTCCATATTATACACCTACAATCACTAACTTTTTCAAGTTGGCCTTCTAGCACAAATAATCATCAAATTAGTGCACTGGATCATCTAGATCACATACCAGTGAGTACGCATCAAAACCAAGATACTGTAGATGTCAACAAACCTTCCTCAAAGATTTATAACCCAAAATTTATATCTGATAAGGTGTTTAGATCATGTTTTTTGCCTATAACCAGATATCCTGTTCTTCAATGTGTTCTATTGGTAGAAACCAAAATTGTATTGTAGATTGGATGTCATTAAATTTTTCTAGACTGACTTAGGTTTCCATCAATGACAACACTTGCAAGCCATATGCCAACATATACCTATTTGTCAGGGATTTTTGAAGATCTGAGAACCCATTGTCAGAAACCTGTTCTAGCATAGTTTTCCCAAAACTAGACTGATTCACCTAGCTTGGCGTATGAGTCCCAATTGACTTCAATAGTTGAATTTTAAGGATTTTAGACCTCCATTCTGCTTTCTTTGGTTTCCTAGGTGCACATTTCTAGTTTTAAAGTTTTATATTGTTGTTTATTTTCATTTCTAGGTCATTCGTTGAAGCATTGCATCAAATCAAGGTTTTGCATTTCATCCTTCATTGCATTATCTTTCCAAGTCTAAACTTGGTGTTGAACCCCTCATTCTTATCTTTCAATCCCCTATAACACTCCCTTTGTCATATTTCAATCTCCTTTGCATTGGAATCTCAAGGATTTGTTCTTGAATGTGAGCCTAGAAGATTGTGGCCCTAGGTCCTAAACCCTAGTGAAGCACCACAATTTTCTTTTGGTTCACAAAGAACATAGGACTATGGTGCGAGGAGAAAATATCAATGGCCCAGTTTTAAACAAGGTTTTGCCTACAAACTGACTTGGATATGGAAATTTATTGGTATAAGTGCCTCAATGACAAATGTGATGTGATTTGATGCATATAAAAGTGGTACAGATGGCCACAAAGACAAGAATCAAGATTAGATCAGAAGAGAGCATTATGTGCATATCTGATCTTAGGGTTTGGTTTGATGAAAACGAAGGAAAATTCTCTGCACTAGGAGTTAATGTTGTGTGGCTCAGTAATAGAAGATCCTAATAAAATAATGATTGATATTCTCTACACAAAACTAATGATGTGTAGGTTTAAGGTAGAGAGAGAGGGGATAGTAGAGTGTTTTGGAACTCCTGAGTTAATATACACAAAAATAGAAAAGGAGAGTTGAAGAGAGGTACAGTGGTGCATTAAGGCATACAGAGAATGCACTAAAGAGGAAAGAGAGGAACAGAGCTGATGTCATGAGGTGTAGAGCAGTGAACAAAGTTTTAGTAACAACAAAAAATAGTTGAGCAATTACAGAGAAATATTTAACAACTGATTAGAGTTCCTTAGGAACAAATTGTAATCATCTTATATGTTGTAAGTTTGATTGGTTGATGCCATCCAACAACTGAGTTGGTGCTCAATTCAGGGAATAGATGTATCCTTAGGTTTGGTGCCCTTAAACATTGTAACAGAGGAATTTATTATGAGGATGGATTAGGATAGTAGCTCCTAGCAGCATTTTCTCACCGTGGTTTTTCTCATCTTGGGTTTTCCACATATATCTATTGTTATGTAATATGTGCATGTGTTTGTCATATATTTTAAGTTTTAATCTACACATTTAGTTGTTAATTATTGTGTCTTCTCATTAGAAAAGAAGGATACAATTTTAAAATCTACTGATTCATTGCCCCTCTTAGTAGATTTTTTTGTTCCAACAAATTCAACACTTAGAACCATCAAAGTACAATTCCCATGTTTCTTTTTCTTTTTAATAATCAACACACTTTCATTAGGGAATGAGTCCATATTAGGTAATGTTAGGGAAGAAGGAGGGTCGGCTAAATGGTTGTAAGGCTTGTCCTTTGAATACCTTTTGAGAGACAAATTTAAGATCAAAATGGGTTAACAACATAACCCATTTAGCTAAACATCCTAATAAGTTAGTTTTATCAAAAAGATGTTTTAAAGGATTGACCTTTGTCATCACATGAATTTCCATTTTTAGCAAGTAATGTCTCAATTTACTAGTAGCGAAGACAAGAGAAAAACATTATTTTTCTATCATTATATATCATGTCTCATAATAATCAAAGTTTGGCTAATGTAATAAACAAGATGGTCTATACCATTGTCATCTTTTTGAGCCAACAATGGTGCTAGAGCATGGGGTGATGCTGCTATATAAAGGATGAATGTTTTTTCTTGTATAGTGGTTTGTAAAATAGGTGGAGTAGCAAGATAACATTTCAAACTCTCAAAGGCCTATTTACAATCCTCATTCCACTTAAACTCAACCTCCTACTAAAGAAGTATTGTAAAGGGTAATGTTTCGTCTACTAAGGATGCTACAAATTGACGTATAGCTTGAATTCTCCATTGTAGGGTACGTAGCTGAGAGATGTTTTTAGGAGGTGGAATATTAATGATAGCATCAATTTTATTTGTGTCCACCTCAATGCCTCTATGAGACTATAAAACCTAAAGGTTTTCCACTATCTACACCAAAGACACACTTCTTTATATTCAATCTCATGTTATACTTTCACATTTTTTCAAAGATTTTTCGAAGAATGTTAACATTATCTTATAGATTTAAAAAAATTGTGAGGATTTCATTAACTTAATCTTCCAAAATCTTGTGTATATAATCATGAAATATTGATGTCATAGCTCTTTGATATGTTGTTCCTACGTTCTTTAATCCAAAAAGGCATAACCACCCAACAAAATGTTTCCCAAGTTGTATTAAATGTTGTTTTGTATTGATCTTGAGGGTTGATAAAGATTTGATTGTATCCCAAGAATTCATCCATGAATGACAACAAAGCATGTCCCATGGTTTATTCTACTATCATGTCAATATTAGGAAGGGGAAAGTTATCTTTCAGAAATGCTTTAAATTAAGGTCATGAAAATCTGTACACATCCTAATACGATTATCAGGTTTTGTGACTGCAACAAGGTTTGATATCCATGGAGAATAGTCAATAGGTCGTATAAAGCCAGATTCAAGAGGTTTTTATATCTCAAATTTCACCAATGAAGCTATCTTAGGATTCATCTTATGTATCTTTTGTCTTACCAGTTCAGCATCTTGTTCAAGAACTATGTTGTGTGTCATGATCTTAGCATCAATGTACTTGACGGATTTGAATAAGTCTGAGCAAAGAGTTCATGAAATTCATGTAATAATGTTGCATGATATTCTTGTTCATCTTCATCAAGACACTTTCCTCTTTGAATCACTCTTTCTTCATTTGATGTATCCATGAGTAAGTTTATTGTATCTCCCATAGGAAGTGCATTTTATTTTTAAACTTCAAGGATATGCTCTTCTTTATCATTGTCAATATTATTGGTTTCTTTTCCTTCATCCACTTGTTTAGCACTAACCATAGCACAAGTGACTACTTTTTTCTTAGGGGGAGTAAATTAATTGTCATAAACTCCTAACATTTCTTACAAATCTTCATCATCTTCAAAGTACTCCAATGATTCCTCACATGTTTTACCAATTAATTCTGGATGCTTCAAAGTGAGAGTTGTCTTAGGGAACATGATGGTATTGATGTTGAGTGAAGGTATTTTTATTTCTTCCATTATCTTAGAAGGACGATATCCAAGACCATTTTTTTTTTCTTGTGTGTTAGGCTCTATAGGAACACGGATTCCTTATTCTTTGCTTCCACATCCTTTTCCAATATAACCAAGTTGTTTCAAGAGCCTATAACCTCCTCCATAAATATTTTTCATCTCTTTTGAATTTTGTGGTTGTTCATAGTCCATTTCATAAAATTTTGTTCTATAACTTGTGCCTTCTTCTTCTAAAGTGGATGAAGTAGATGCTTGTGAGGGCTCTCGCGAGTTTTGTGTTGACATTACCATCGACTATTTTTCCTTTTCAGGTTATTTTGTTTTTATCTTGTATTCTCCCATGAATGTTTGTGTCAAATATAAGGAACCACAATCACATTCTAGTAACTTCATGACTTCTTCAATATTCTTCTTTTTTTCTTGTTTTTATGTGATGTAATAACCCATTCTAATTATTACTTAATTATATTATTGCGAATGATATTATGAATATTTAATTTTAAAAATCCATAACTAAGAAGCTATTTTCAATCATACCAACACATGTATAATTAAAATGATTCAAATATATATATTCAATTTAAATGTCAATTACAATATCCAAGTTGGCTTGGCTCACAAGGCCACAAAGTCAGTACAATATATAAATTTTACATCAAGGTTACATCATAGACCATGATAGTCATGAAAAAATCCAAGGTTTCCTCTAGATGCTTGCCTCCACTAGTGGATGAGAACATGGTTGAAGCACTTTACCACCCAACCATGAAGCTTACGCTTCCCCAAAATTCTTCGAACTTGAAGAATACCCGACCCTGCATGAAAATTTTAGCAAGACAACAATCTAGAAGGTGGAATCTAGTTCCTACCCAAACATCAACATGCATCTCTATCTATGATTTAGAAAAATTCAAGATCTATGCTAGGAATGGCAGAGAGTGTTATTAGAAATTCCATACATACATAATGGGCTAATTTCTTGGCCAAGCATAAAAATTAAATTGCAACATCAAACAATAGGTTTTGGATAAATCAAAAACTTATACTCTCTAAATCCATTTCAGCACCCACCTCGGAAGGTAACTTTCAACAACGTGGTTATTCCATAGCAACTATCTACCCTCTCTAGCAGCATCTACCTTGAGGTGATCTAGTCTACTTAGGTTTTGTTGTGCTATTTAAACAAGAGAATATTCTTTACACACATATCTTCAAAAAAGTAATTCAGTCTACTTATTTCCTCAACTTAAATAAAATCAAAAGAATATTTCTAATGGAATTGATCAATACATTATCCATTCATTTCATATACATGACACATGATTATATTCAACGTAAATCAATATTCATTTAAGAATGAATTAAATAAGTAACAAATGAATTTATATCACAAGTATGTGTATGTACGTCTGATGAAGGTCTATGTGCATACACATATATGTGTTTTCAAAATTTATTAATTTATTAATACATTCTAAATAAAAAACCATTATATCAAATTGCTCCCATTCAAAATAATGTTACAGATTAACATATCGGTTGTCAGAAATACACGAAGTAAAAGAACTAAGAACAAGTTTATTTGAACAGTTTCCACATACTAATATGTTGTTTGTAACAAAACAAAGTTGTTTGTAGCAAAACAATGCTATTTGTAGCAAAACAATGTTGTTTATAGAAAATCAATGTTGTTTGTAGCAAAACAATACTGGTTGTAGCAGAAAAATGGTTTTTGCAGAAAAATGAATACTATTTGTAGCAATGCAAATGTTGTTTGTAGTGAACATATATTTTTTATAAAAGAAATGATGATGTCTATAGCAAAAAAAAATTATTTATAACAAAACGATGTTATTTTTAGCAAAACAATGTAATTTGTAGAAAAATAAATGCTCTTTATAGAAAAATGAAGTTGTTTGTAACAAAAAAAATGTTTTTGATAACAAAACGATGGTTTTTATAGAAAAACAAATCTTTTTTATAACAAAATGATGTTGTTGTAGCAAAACAATGTTGTTTGAAGAAGTTTTCAAGATTTTCTGCCATTATGTTTCGTTACATATTCAGGCTATCCAACACTACATACAAAAGAACGGAGTCTCCATCATTCTAGTATTCAACATATAAATAATACTAGTACCTCTATGCAATAAATGTATTGAATGGCATGCTTGTCATTTTGTGACCAAAATAAACATAAGAATCTTCGAACAATATCATTATTTCTAAGGTTATAAAAAACCCTATGTTTCCTATTGATGACTGCAAGAAAAGAATAAAGGTTCAAGAGATTTGTCTTTCCAAAGAATGACCTACAATCGAACGAATATTTGGCTTTACCATAAACAATATCATTGGTTGATCTTTCATGAATTCCTTTTAATGGAATACATAACTCGATATGCAAGAATTTACCTATGATCAATAATATGTTGTTAGTTGATCTTACAAATCGACACACATAGTGTAAGAATGGAACGATAACTTCGTTCCTCCATAGTTCGTAATGAACGATGAAGATTTATTTATACAATAGAAACAATTTTCTATTTCTTCAAGATTTCAATCTAATCCTTACACCCTAAGGGTGTGGCATCCATTATTTATCCTAGCCAACATGGGAATCAAAAACTATGAAAAGAATAACAGTGATAATAAAATCGTTCCCTAAGGGAGTGTTCAACGATTTTTCTACATCCTTTCAAAATAAAACAAACTTTCGTTATTTAGATATAATTTGAATAGCCATAAAATGGCTAATATGCTCACATGCAAGGAAATATTAATATTGCCAATAATGATATGACATACATATCTCAGCCTTGCTTGGCTAGCATGTCGATAGGATAAAAAATGCACAAGATTAAAACATGCAAGGATGGCTGATACGCCCTAGTATCCTAGAACAAGAAATATGGTCAATATTACACAAAATGAACAGGCTCTAAGCCGAATACATTTGTAGACATTTATTATTTTATCATTGATTTTAATATAATCGACATAATGAAAGGAAAATTTTCAAGTTTTTTGAATAGAGTTTACTGAGAAATCCAACATATTTTCAAACAAAAATTGATTTACCTCAAGGTCGAAGCATTTCCTTGGATTTTTCTTTAGTTTCCCCACACATCTGATTCACTTGCCTTCTTCTTCCTTGGATACCTGTTGCCACTTCGTAATGTTTGCCAGTGATTCCCTTTCAAAATGGAAATATTTTCCTTCTTACCTATTTGCATGGATATGGGGGTCATTCCTTTCATTATTGGAATTAATTTCATACCCCACTTATTCAAATTTAATTATCTTGGCCTTACATTTGGATACAGACCACTTGTCCATTATCTCCTTATTGATTTTATTTGAAATCAGTAGAATACAATTTAATAAATTTGATCCATATTCAATTTTTATATGGAATATGTATATATATTTATATGTCTGTGCATACATATTTGTATATATATTTATTTATTTATTTATATTTACATATATATATATATATATATATATTTGTATATTTATTTGCATACATATATATATATATATATATATATATATATATATATATATATATATATATATATATATTCATATATGTTTGTTTATCATTATTTTCATTTTGAAACAATATAGTACTTAATCACCTCCAAGCACAAAAATAAACTTTTATTTTGTTCAAATATTAGTCTTTAAATGGAATTCTTATTCTTTAATCATTCCTTTTAAATACATACGTATGTGTTTAATCATACTATTGTTTTCTTTAAAATTTGAACACACACAAGATCAAGGTAGACAATTTCTATATGAAATTTCAAATTCAAACATCATGCCATTTGTGGTGTGTGCACCTAGATTCCATTGAGCTTACCATTCAATCAAGCTAAATGATCCTACTTCAACCATGTTCTCATCCTTCAACCTATCATCCTACAATTGCACACACTTTCACTTACACAACTCATCAATAGCATTCAATCATGATAAAGTATAAGATGGTTCAAAAGATCACATATTCAACAACGGTTAACTTCTTTCAAAAATTTCAAAAAATATCAAAACTTTCATTCAACATATTGAATTTCCTCAATAATTCAGTTTATCATATTATAATTTAAATGTAATAAAAATTGGGTTATGACATCCTTCCCCTCTTGGAAGATACATCGTCTCGACGTATATTTAATCAAAATTTAAGCATATGTTTCTATTTCAACATCATATCATATTGTTCCAAGCCAAAACATTATAATATTCAATCCAAATTTTTTCAAACAAAATTATCCAAAGTCTCTTTCTAAGAAAGTAAATGTGGGAAAGAGCATTCTATTTCTTCCACATCCTCCCAAGTAGCACTATCTTCTGAGTACTAGTCCCATTAGACCTTAAACTGAGCAATATCTTTTCTTTATAACTTAACATTGTGCCTATCCAAGATTCTAATGGTCTCCACTAGCACCACTCTTGGGTCCCATACCTGCAAGGATTTCCAATCAAGCACATGTGCTACATCATGATGATATGGCTTAAGAAAAGAAACATGAAACACATTATGAATTTGAGCCAAAGTAGGTGGTAGATCAAGTCTATAAGCAATTGGATTGATCGCTTCCAAGACTTCAAATGGACCCACATATCTTGGGGCCAACTTGGAAGAATTTCCAAAGTTAGTGGAACTCTTATGAGACCTGAATCTTAAGAAGACTTTATCCCCTTCCACAAACTATCTAAGATTTCTATTATTGTCGGCATAACTCTTTTGTTAGTCTGCCTCCTCCTTCAGTCTATCCTTAATGAATCTCATTTGTTCTTCCATCTCCTTAATCATTTTAGGTCCTACTATGATCCTATCTTCTAGTCTATCCCAACGGCTGGGTATACGACACTTCCACCCATAAAGAGCTTTGAATGATGCCATACCTAGAGATGTGTGATAAGATTTATTGTAAGAAAATTCTACCAATAGTAAATATTCTTCCCACTTATACTGTTGGTCCATGCAGTACATTTGGAGGAGGTCTTCGACTACTTGATTTACCCTCTTCATCTACCTCTCAATCTGAGGATGATTTAAGTTGAGCTAAAATTTAACTTGGTTCCCAATGTGACATTCAAGTTTGCCTAGAAATCTTGAGGTCATCCAAATATCTCTATCAGAAATGATAGTATCTAGAACTCCATGTAAGTGGAAGATATCCTAGTCAACTTATCAATCATAACCAAGATAACATCATTTTGATTCTTGATTAAAGGTAACCCTTGTAGGAATTCCATATTGATCACCTGTCATTTATACTCAGGTATGTCGTGAGGATACAATAGCCCCACTGAATGTGCATGCTCAGCCTTGACTCATTGGCACTCTAAGCATCTAGCTACGTATTCCACTACATCCTTCTTGAGTTTAGGCCAAAAGTACAAAGTTTTCAATTTTGTGATCATCTTAGATACTCTGGGGTGTCTTGAATAAGGTGCATTATGAACCTCTTCTAAAACTAGCTTCCTCAGCTCTCGAGAGCTTAGAATATGCATTCTTCTCTGGTATCTCAAAATTCCATCCGGTTTGATCTCATACCCATCAAACCGATGATATGATGGATTCTCTACAAGGGTTTTCTTCACTCTTTCACAGTGCACATCCCCTTACAAATTATGTATCACTTGTTATCTCAAATTAGACCTTGTCGAGATCATGGTTGCTAGATGTCTTCATCTACTAAGAGAATTATCCACTCTATTCTCTTTTCCTTTTATATACTCAATTTTGAATTCATAAGTTCACTAAATAATTTCAACCACCTTCTTTGTCATGTATTAAGGTATGGTTGGGTGAAAAAGTATCTTAATCCCAAGTGGTATTTCTTGAGCTCAAATGGATTCTCTAAGAGATAATGCCTCCACATCAACAATGCATGAACTATTGTGGCCAACTCTAAATCATGTGGTGTGTAATTTACCTCATGTTATTTAAACTTCCTTGATTCATATGCTACCACTTTTCCATCCTACATTAGTACTGTTCCCAATCCCTCTCTTGAAGCATCTATGATTACAATGAATCTTCCATAAGGATCAAGGATGGTCAACAATGGTGCTATCATGAGCCTTTCCTTCAAGAGTTGGAATGCCTATTCACACTTCTCGTTCCATTCAAACTGTGTTCCCTTTCTTTGGAATGATGTGATTAGAGATGATGAAATCTAGGAGAACCCTTGCACAAAATTTCTATAGTATGCTATGAGGCCCCTAAAGCTACAGAATTCTGACACATTCTAAGGCATCAACCATTCCATGATCACCTCTATCTTCTCAAGGTCTAGAGAGACTCCCTTGGCTGAAATAATATGGCCTAAATAGTGCACCCTACCTTAATAAAATGAGCATTTGGATAGCTTCCCAAGAATTTTTCTCTCAATTGTTGTTAAACTATCCTTAGGTGCCTATCGTTCTCTTCAATAGACTTTGAGTAAGCTAGGATGTCATCAATCAAAATAAAAAAAATCATCCAAACAGTATTCATGAGCTTCATGAAAGATGTAGGTGTATTGGTCAAACCAAAAGGTACAACAGTGAACTCGTAATTTTTGTATCAATTTCGAAAAGCAATCTTTAGAATATAGTCTTCCTTTATTCTCAACTAATAGTATCCTAACCTGAGATCTATTTTGGAGAAAATTGTCGCTCCCTTCATCTGGTCAAACAACTCATTGATCCTTAGAAGTGGATATCAATTCTTGATGGTCACCTTGTTCAATATTTGATAGTCTATACACAAATGCAAGGTTTCATATTTCCTTTTCACAAAGATATTGGTGCTCCCCAAGGAGAAACACTAGGTCTTGTGAGCCCCTTGTTCAACAATTCCATTAACTGGGCCTTCAACACATAGAGTTTGGTGGTGGTAATCTGATAAGGTGCTTTGGATTGAGGCTTAGCTCCTAGTACAAGGTCAATAGAGAAGTCAAATTCATTTTTCAAAGGTAACTTCATGAGTTCATCAGGGAATAGATCTCAAAACTCCTTGAAAATAGGGTAGTCATCTAGATATGGCTCCTCATTGTTAAGGTTACTAATATGCACAGCATAAATAGCACATCCCTTCTGATGAGCCTTTTTTAGTTGCATAGCAGAGATCTATCTAAGCTCTAAGGTTCTTTGCATCCCATAAATCTTGACTAGGTTCCCATAATCATCTATACAACTAACTACCTTGTCTTCATGGTTCACTACTCACTTATGCTTGGCTAACCAATTTATTCCCAAGATTACATTGTATGAGCCTAAGGGTGCCACATACAGGTTGACCTGGGTTTGGAAGTTTGGAAGCTCTAACTCAATGAAAAGAGATAGGTATCTACCCTCTGCTCTACTCAGTTACCATATTGGACTATCCATGAGTTTTCCATGTATCCAGGTCTAATAGGTATCTATAACATAGAAAAATGTATCCTTAGAAATTTTCACGCTCATTTGGGCCTTTCTTGTGGATTTTGTCCTAGTTTTTCCTAGATTAAATGTTGTAATGTTTTCAACACATTCACATTAGGTCTTGGACCCTTGTGAATCAATAAGAATTATATGGTGTCTTGTAAAAGTGTTGTGAAGTGTTGTAACCCACTTTCACACTTTTCTAGGACCCTTTTATCATAATTCACTTAAATAACCTATTTTTATCATTTACCAAGCCTTATTTCAAAGTTTTGTAAGGATTTGTATCAAACTCTCACACTTTTATAGGCTTGTCATCAACAATTACACCTTTCTTATGCCTTAAATGTCCCCATTTTACACTTACAGACCTTATTTAAGTGTATTTTTTAGAATAAACCTGATAAGCATAATTTAATATATCTTAGTTCCCGACACCCACTTAAAATGCTTAAGTGAGACCAAGTCACCACTTGGGGAAACTTAGTCCCATTTGGCTCAAAAATCAAAATTACTTCAAAATTTTGGCGGGTTTTTATTTTCTAAGACTTGAGGTCGGCCTATGATGTGTTATTTTAGAGAACTAGAGCATAATTGTGTATAAATATGAGGTTTTCAACTCATTTTGGGGTCTTCTACCTTCTACCTTCTTCTTCTCTTCTCTCTTGACTCATTCATCATTCATCATTCTTCTCAAGCAAGCTAGGGTTTTGGCATTCTAAATCATCAAGAAGCATTCAAGGGAAGATTCTTCAACCATTGCTACAAAAATTCAAGATCTATCATCATTCAAAGTTTTTAATCCCTTAATTTTATGTTCATGCTTCATATTATTTCTTCATTTGGTTTAATTACCTAAAAGGGGTTTGACAAGGGCAAACCCCCATTCCCTAACATTCAAAATTTATCTTTCTCTCTTTGTGTGTTTGCAAATTTAGGTACCTTGAATGCTTCGAGATCATTGAAGTATTGGTTGAAAACTTGTTGAAGACATCTCTTTGTTGGCTAGGGAAAAATATCCACAAAAAAATCACTTATAGTGTCGAAGATCAAGGTTTTGGATCCGGGTACCTGGAGGAATAGAAAGTGCAAACCGAGGGCTTCCATTTCCACTTTTAGATTTTTAGAAAAGTCAAAGAGCACTAAGTCACCATTAGTGGTGAATTAGTCCCACTACACAAGTTTTTCAGAGAATTCTATAGACTTAGATACCCATTTGGCTGAAACGAGCTTCGGTGCAATTTTCCAAATCTGGGACTAAGTCACCCAAAATGGCGTAAGTGTCCTAGTAGGTCAAAATTCTTGAATCAATAGCATTTCTAGTCTTCATTCCAGTCCTCACAATATTTCTAGGTGCACACATTCAATTCTACAATTTTTTATTTTGTTTCATGGTCATTTCTAGGTCATTTAGTATATGTTTGCATACTACATTGTGTTTTCAAACATTCTATGTTTTCCAAGTTTACACTTGGTGGTGAACCCCTCAGGACTATCTATTTTCATCCCCAATAACTCTCCCTTTGAAAAATTTCAATCTCCTTTGCATTGGAATCTCAAGGGCTTGTTCTTGAGTGAAGTGTGGATCTTTCTCTCTCTCCTTTTAGTTGCAAAACCCTAGAGGTGCAAGAGGTGAAAAAAATCTACAATTCAATATCTTGGATATTACGAGCGAGGTTCTATAAAATATTCAGTAGCTTAGGCATTAATCAAAATAGAGACAGTTTAGCCATAGAGCTTACCCCTCACTTGTATTGGTAAAGTCTGATACTCTACTTGCTTGTTATCCACTGCAGCATGTATCTAATGATGTTGAGATTGTTGATAGTTTCCTTCGCTTCATGACTTAGACCGTTGTGGAAAATTTGAGGCATAATGATCATCTCCACAAGTATAGCACCCATTGCAAGACCCTTTGCAACCTCCTAGCTTGTTCAATCTCTAAATCCCTTTTTCTTTTGGTCATCTTTGCCTATGTTATTATTTGCCTTCTTACTCTTTCCACCATTACCACCTTCACCTTTCTCCTATGACTCGCTTCCCCTCTTGAGATTACAGATCTGATGGTTCTTGTCTCCTTTATGAAACGTCTTGTTCCCAAACCATGACTTAGAATTTCAATTATTACAGAGATTGGATAACTGCTGCATTTTTTGCTCCTATTTGGTGGCCTTTATAAAAACTTCATTCATGGTGAGAGGATCATGCATGTCCACTTCTACTCCAACATGGGGCCTAAGTCCCAATATGAAATTTTGGATATGGAAACGTTCATCTCTGTGAATCAGGGGCATATACTTCAGTAGGTTGGTGAACTTTTCCCAATATTGGGTCACAGTCATGCTCCCCTAAGTTAGGTTTTTGAATTCCATCACCTTCTTGTCGAAAAGGATTTGCGGTAACCATCTCTTCCTTAAACATTGGAGGAAGAGTTCCCAAGTAATATCAGCATTCTAAATATTCCTTTCTAACTTTTCATTATCTCACCAAGTAGTTACTTCTCTTGAAAGTTGATATGTAGCCCATGTCACTTTAGTATAGCTGAATAGGTTGCATAGTCCAAATTATTTCTCCATCTCAATGATCCATGCCTTAGCTCCTTCTCCAATGGCCTTACCATCAAACTTAGCTAGTGCTACTCTTTTAAGATCTTTTCCAAGTTCCTCCTCAATTTGACCTCGAGGGCCTTTTCTTGGACCACCATCCCCCTGATTGACTTCTACATTCCTATGAACTCGTTCCTCATGTGCCACTTGAACCTCATTTTCTATGTGATCCATACGATCCTCTTGTCTGTTTAGAAGCTCTAGAATTTGTTATAGCCTCTTATTTGGTCCATTGTCTGACCCACTACCACCTGTCTCTTGCCTGGTGGTCACCATGCTGACTCACACTTGACCTACATCACATTTCACATCTATCATAGCTTAACACTTGGTTCTAAGTGTAACACAGATTTTGGCACCTTAATGCTTTCTAACACTTCTAGGGTTTTTCACCTAAAAGGAGAAAGATGGGCCAAAATTATTATGTTACGTTCAAAAGATGAGAATTGGGGATTTGAAGTGTGATTTGTGTGGAATTCCCTAAATGCTAGAAATGGAAAATAGAAACTAACTATTAATGCAAAACCTACGAATGCAACTATGCTAGAAAACACATTGTGATATACAAATGTACTAAGAAATGTAAACAAACTGTAATTGAAACCTATGAAATTAAAGGTGTGCACCTGGAGGTTAAAAGGGGATGGCATGAAGGTTTGGAATCCTAGAAAAAATGATGCAAAAGCTAAGAAGGATACTCATGCCATTTTGGGTGACCTAGTCTTTTTTCTGTGAAAATATGTCGGAACCCGTTTCTGCCAAAAGGGTACTCAGATCTACAATAAAACACTAAAACGCATGTATAGTGGGACTAGGTTTCCACTAATGGTAACCTAGTCCCTTTCATCCTTTTAGGAAGTCTGAAAGTAGGATTTAGAGGTCTCGGTCTACACTCTCTGCTTCTCCAAGTGTCTGGATCTGAAACCTTGATTTTCAATTTGTAGGTGTCTTTTTGTGTAGATTCTTAACCTAAACAACAAGGAGGTGTCTCCAGGAAGTCTTCAATCCACTCTTGAATGATTTCCAAGCTTCCAAGATACCTAAATCTGCAAACACACAAAGAGAGAGAAGGAAATGTTGATTGTTAGAGTATAGGGGTTTGCCTTGGTCAAACCCCTTTGTAGATAATTAAATCAAATGAAGAGACAATGAAATAAATCATGAAACAATGGAGTTAGTTACCTTACCTTGATGATTGATCTTGAGTTGCAGTAATGGAGGATTCATCCCTTTGAGTGCTTCAGCAAGATGTCTTGATGACTTAGAATGTAGAAACCCTAGCTTGCTTGAGAAGAGTAGTGGATGAGAGGTGAGTGAATGAGAGAGTTGTGAGTGAATGAGGAAGTTGTGAGTGAATGGAAGAATTAGGGTTCATAATGAATGGAGTTAGGTCAAAATGAGGGGAGAAACCCTTATTTATAGAAGTTATGCCCTAATTTTCTTGAAATAACACCATACAAGCTGACCTTAAGGTTTAGGAGAGAAAATCCTGAAATAATTTTAAGTTAAATTTGAATTTTATGCCACATGGGACTAGGTGGCGGCCTATTCCACCTGGAAAATTTTCATTGATTCTTGAGGATTGAAGTATGCTTATTGTTGTTTCTCGGGATTGTCTCACAAAACACACTGAAGTAAGGCATGTATGTGCATTAAGGAGTCATTATAGCATAAGAAAGGGTTGATTTTGTGATGAAAAACCTAGGAAAGTGTGAAAAAAATTTACAACACTTTGGTACAAGGCTTGGAAAGGGGTAAAAAGAGGTTGAAAAAGGTCCAAAATCTATGGGGAAAAAGTCCAAATGAGTGAAAAGTGTCAAAGGATACACTTTTTGGTGATACATTTAGCCTCCACTTTAGTGAGAGGATGAATTTGCTTCAAACTCACACTAAACTAGCCCACTAGAGATTGTGAAGAATGGGAAAGACGAAGAAGGCAGTCAAGCCCCCAGGGTTCAAGATTCTAAGTCAAAAAGACATCAAATCAAGAAGACACATTCAAGGGTGAATGAATTGCAACAAAACTAGATGCATGATCATTCAATGACAAGGATTAGTATGAAGATAATAAGGAAAGATGTTCTCACTTTGGGGCCACAGAACATTAGGTCATCCACGGGGTGAGTTATCCCAAAGAAGGTGAGAAACATACACACGACTAGTATGTACTCACACACACAAAGGTGACTATGGGGAAAGTTGTGCCATTGGTTGGGCTTCCCACTTAACCAACCAAAGTTATACCTCTTGATAACTTTGATAAGTCACCACAAAAGGAAATGACATTTGAAAATGATATAAGGAATGTTCAGAGAGATTTTTCTTTGTTCATGCAATGTCTCATCTTAAGGAACATCATGTGTAATGTCTTCAAGAGAGGAAAAATGCAAATGGACTCATCTTGTATCCAAGAGATGCAAGGAATCATTTTGTATGCAAAAGAGGAAAATGCAAATGTCTCATCTTGAGCAACATTGTACCTAATGTCTTCAAGAGAGGGAATCCCAAGAAAAAGAAAATCATGCATTGAAATGTGAGCGGTGATGTATGCCCCTACTTTAAAGCGGTTGCTAACACCATTGTTTTGAACAATTTCTTTAAAGTAGAAGAGGACGAAGAGGACATGAGAGCTTGTTCAGAAATCTATATGTCAATTCATATGTTTCTAATAAGCTACATCACGAAAGAGGGGTGTATGTCACGTGCGAGTGAACTTAAGACATGTCGTCCACATCCCAACCTTTCTCTTGAATGTTCATGAAAGGTGAACAAGTAGTCAAAAGAGACAATAACAAGTGACATATGAGGGGAAAAGGCTAACTAACACCTTGCCCCCACTTACTGCAAGGAAAGAGTGAGTAGAAAGGGGTGAGGGGATGCAAGATTGAGTGAAAATTGGTATCAATTAGAGGAGTGAGGTGCCCCCACATAAGGAAGAACACCACAATCCTTAAGATGTGTAATTTTACTACTTAAGGCATTATACTCATTAGTGGAATGACCGTGAACTGAGTCGTAGGTGTTGGGTCTCAAAAATGCAGGTTTGAACCACGAGAGGTTGCCAAGCTCTCACAATGCTTTTGGCCAACGTACAAGGCCAATTGATACAATTGAACCTTCTTCTCTTTAGGTTTTGTTAGACCAAGGTGGGTGAACCTATGTGAATGATGCAGATTGAAATGTGTTTCCTGATTAAGTAATATATCCACAATGGAAAATGGAAGTGAATAGATGAAAATAACTACAACTAATCCTACTCCTACTGCACAAAAGAAAGGATTTTGAATAAATTGTTTGTTTATGAAATTTATCTCTGGGTTGAGGCAGATCAATGCCTTCTATCCACATGGGCAACGGAGTCAAAAATTAAGAATTATGTGTGTTTCCCTCTTTGGTTTAATTCTAGTTGTTAGGAACTTTGAAAATGAAATTCCAATTACTGGCATACAACTTCATTTATTTATGTCTTACATAAATAGTGTTGGAATGTTTCTCAACCTAGTTCTTCTTTAATTACCCAAAAGAAATCCTAAAATTGTAGTGACTTACTTGAAGGGATTTAATTTTGACTTACAGACACCAACAAATAAAAATCACAAAAAATGGGAATACATTCTGATAAATCAGAGATTATACTTGATATGCTGATTTAAAAAAATTAAAGGATCTCAAGTTGGAGAGAACCAGATAAAAGAATGTAAATTATTGCAACACAACAACTAAAACTGGAAGGTTTTCACTAGTTAAATACATTAATCTCCATTTCTTTGTTTCAAGAAAGATCTGTACATTTTTTACATTCCCAGTTAGAAAAAATCTATTTCCTACTCTCTAACCCCCTTTCAAAAATGATTTTTCAAATATTTATACAATGAAATCCCAAGGGTCATGACCCTTCATTTTCTGAATGGTAAATCCATTTTACATTCTTTAGCATAAATTAAAATATTTGATTAAGTTGCCTTATCAGCAAATCAAATATTTTATACTATAGTTATTTCTTTGATATTGCTTTATATCTTACCCGCTTTTAATATTTTACTTTCATTTATTTCTGTGAAGCTTTCCTTTATGTTTACCGCCTTACCGCATTCAAATTTTTTTCTTTCGATGGTGTGGTGGTCTTTGACTTTGACTGGTTCTTTTAATGCTAACCACTTCACCATAGTCTACTTATTGCCTCACCACGATACCGCGGTGTCTCCTCCTAACTGTTGCTTAGCCGCTGCTTCCCTACCACCGCACTACTGCGGTCACTAGCTTGACTACCAGTGGTACCTCGGTAGCTGCTCTGCAAACTGCTAATTGTTCGCCTCCGTCCACTGTGCCACCATGGGTTCCATTCTGACCGGCCACGGTGTAGCGGTAGCCATTGTCTATCTCACTGATCGTTAACTCTGTTGCTAGCTCACCACTTACCACGCTACCACGGTCTATGGCTTGACCATGCACGGTGTAGCGGCAACTGTAATGCTTTTATACGCTTAACCGCCACTGCCATACTGTGGTAACTATTCTATTTGCGCACGATTGTGCGGTATCTGTTCCATCCACCGCCAATCTTCATTCATCGCTTAACCACTGATTGTCACCGCACCACCATGGTTGGTTTGAATATTGTGTGTGGTATAGCAGTAACAGTCATCATGACTACGCTTAACCTTCACCGCTATACCATGAGCCACTTTGAAAAAGGCCACAGTAAAGCGGTAAATAGTATAGGCTATAAAATATGGCAATGGTAATGGGATTTTTTAGTTTTATGAAAGGTAGTGAATGATTTTTTATAGAAATATAGTGAAAATATGAAGTTTAAATGGGTAAACGACTTTAGGATTTTCATGGAATTTTTGGGTTCTAACAGTAGGAACAAAAGGAATGTTTGTAGTGGCATTGCTTTCAAGTTTTGGGAGGAAGCGACATCAAGTGATCTTGGAGGAGTGTCAACAAGACACCCTCTTGATCAAGGGTAGAAGGTGATCGTTTGGTTGGTAACAAGGAATGGTCTTGCTTAGTATACAATGTCATACTTACACGAGGTGCTATAGATCATGAGATATTATATACTCCTTTGGAGGAGTGTGTAAAACTTGAATCATTAGTGGGTTGCGAGATGAATTGCCATTAAGCAAAGAGTCCTTTGTTAGTTTCAAAGGATCACTTTCTAAGGTTGGTTTAGAAGGGTGGCTTGGAATGGTGTTGATGTGAGAGGAAGGCTTGATGATTTTGATTAAAGGACAAAATCCAAGACCATGATTAGATGTTTGTGTAGGAAGCTCGATAAGGTTATGGATACCTTGTTCAATAGCACACAACCTTTTCCACTATAGCCAAGTCGTTTCATAAGCTCATAACCTTTTCCATAGAGTTTTTTTAATTTTTTTGGATTAGGTGAGGGTTAGTTGTTGGCATTGGTGGCTAAAGTAGGTGAGGTGGATGCTTGCGAAGGATCAACTAAGTCTTGTGCTGACAAGACTACGTTTTCCTTTTTAGAGTCTTTGTTTGTGATCTCGAATTCTCCCATTAAAGGAGGTGTGGTTGGTATGTCGCGACTGATCATGCTATATTGTACACTCTTTAGTACTGTACAATCTTCATGAATCCTTGCTTCATCACCGAAAAAAGAAAAAAGTCTACTTTGTAAACCTTAATTTTTGGAAGCTTCTAAAAGCTTGTTATAAGTAATTGGGAAGGGGAGTTGTAGTATGGCATTATTCATGAGATTGTAATATGTTTTGCATTGGATGGTTGCAGTCTTATGGATGTAGCCCAGATTGGGTGAACCACGTTAAATTCTCTATGTTGTCTTATAAATTCTACTATAATTTTATGTGTTTTATTTCTCTATTTTATTGATCAAATATGCATTTAACTTGTTAGATATCTGCCTTCTCCCCCTAATAGGTGTGAAGTTTAAGGAACCCCAATCATCTTCTAAGGGTGTTTGTTTTACGGGTTCCACTTGTTTGGTGGGTGTTGAAGTGGTGAAGTGTTCGGATTTTTTTTCTCAAGTTGTAAGACACTATAAGGATCAGGATCGACATCAAGTGTGTACACTTTGTTATTGTAGATGTACTTCATCTTACGATGAAGAGTGGAAGGCACCTCATTCATTGCATGAATCCATGGCCTACCTAAGATGAGGTTAGGTGAAACATCATTAGTCATAACATTGATCAATGTGTCTAATGTGGCCACTCCAACTGTAAGAGGAAAAGTGATCACACCATGTAGTTTTTATCCTACACTATCAAATCTACTAATGGCTAAGGAGGTAGGTTGAATGTTTGATTTATTGATATGGAGCCTATCCAAGAGATTGACACTACACACATTAACTACAGAGACATTATCAACAAGGGTTCACTTTATCCCTATGCATTTATATTGAGATATAATCATGAAGGCTTGAGCTTGTCTTTGCACTTCCAAAGCAGGGAGCTTACTTTGGTGAAAAACAATGTCAGCATTCAAGCCTTGAAACATAGCTACAATATCAGTTTTTTGTGCATTAGAAGGGATGGGAATTTTTTGTAAGGCATCTTGCATCATGTTTTGATAGTGAGGGTAAGCTTGGATAAGGTCCTATAAAGATATTTTAGTGGGAGTATTCCTTAGTTGGTCAACAAGGTCATACTCCCTAAGGAGGGGAATTAGGCGAGGGAAGCAGGTAATATGGGAGGAGAGGAAAGTAAGGATATGGATGTTGAGGGTGATTTTTGTGAATGCGGGCTATTTCGAGTGTAATGTGTATGAGCAATGGTAGTATAACTTGGTTGTTGTGACACATTAGGCTTAGGTGGGTAGAGGACAAATTCGGGTTTAGGTTTGTTTGAAGGAGGATAAAGGATAAGTTGGGGTTGAATAATATTAACATCCCCTTGGGAAGGAGAGTCAATTTTATCCATGGCTTGCATCTTGATGTCCACCCTAGGAGGAGAGATTTTAGGAGAACTACAACCCTCATGTTCTTGACATTCAAGGCTTGGTTCTTCTAAAATAGCTTCATCATAAGTAGGCGAATGATCAATGCTGGGATTATCAATGGTGGGAGAAGGAGGAGAAAGAAAAGAAATACCATCATGATATTCAATGGTTGTGTCTTCTTTCACTAAGATACCTTCGTCACCAATGGGAGAGATATCAAGAGAAGAACAATTATGGTTATCATGATTATCAATGTTTGTAGCCTTTTGAGTCAAAGCTTTAGAGGATGAGCTAGAAGAGATGAATTCGTCAAGGGATTCATATAACATCTCTAAGCCATCACTACTAAAGGGCTTTCTATCGCTAAGTTTGTGAGTGGGTGCATGTGATGTTGTTAATGTTGTGTTTTCATTTTCTAAAGAATCTAATTTAAACGATCTATGAACTAATGTAGAAAATGAAGATTGTAAAAGTAATGTTATCCACAAGTACCATGAATTTTATTTCTAATAAATTAAATGTGACAGGAGTTATGCATGCAATGTAAAGACATAAGATAAAATGCAAGTTTCAAATTTCAAAGAAGGTAAATGACTGATTACACCATGCAATGATCTAAAAATGACATGTTGTAATTACAAAATTGAAAATGTTCAATGCATGAAATGAGATCATTTAAGTTATTTTTAATGAAATGCATGTTATAGAAACACAAACCAGTGATACAAATAGGTAAGGGTACAAAATAGAAGAATAAAAACAGAGTTTTCAGCTCTGTAAAGGGCAATTTCAGGGGCCTAAAGGGACTAGGTCGCCCAAAGTGGTGAATTAGTCCTGTTGGTGATTTTTTTGAGGTTTGGAAAAATATTTTGATGGATTTAGGTGGTTTATGTGTTGTACAATGTAGATATAAGTTGAAAACACAAAATTTCAGCAATATTTAATGTTTTAATATGCAAAAATGCAACCTATACATGCACTTTTCACTAATGCAAATTTTGAAACCCTAGAATGCAACTTCATTATTGCAACATGAAATGTAAGCTAATTCTAGCATAATGAATGACTTTGAACCAAAAAGGAAGGATATTTGAAGGTTGAGTTCACCAAAATGTAACGCAGATTTTGGAACCTTAATGCTTTCTAACACTTCTAGGGTTTTTCACCTAAAAGGAGAAAGATGGGCCAAAATTCTTATGTTACATTCAGAAGAGGTGGATTGGGGGTTTGAAGTGTGATGTGTGTGGAATTCCCTAAATTCTAGAAATTGAAAATAGAAACTAAGTATTAATGCAAAACCTAAGAATGCAACTATGTTGAAAAACACATTGTGATATACAAATGTACTAAGAAATGTAAACAAACTATAACAGAAACCTATGAAATTAAAGGTGTACACCTCAAGGATAAAATGGGATGGCATGAAGGTTTGGAATCTTGGAAAAACTTATGTAGAAGCCAACAAGGACACTTACGCTATTCTAGGTGACCTAGTCCTTTTTCTATGAAAATCTATCAGAACCCGTTTCTGCCAAAAGGGTACTCAGATCTATAGAAAACCCTAAAATTCATGTATGGTGGGACTAGGTTACCACTAATGGCGACCTAGTCCCTTGCAGCCTTTCAAGAAGTCTGAAAGTGGGATCTGGAGGTCTCGGTCTACACTCTCTGCTTCTCCAAGTCTCTAGATCTGAAACCTTGATTTTTGATCTGTAGGTGTATTTTTTTGTAGATTCTTAACCTAACCAACAAGGATTTGTCTCCAAAAAGTCTTTGATCCACTCTTGAATGATCTCCAAGCTTTCAAGATACCTAAATCTGCAAACACACAAAGAGAGAGAAGAAAATATTGATTGTTAGAGTATAAGGGTTTGCCTTGGTCAAACCCCTTTGTAGATAATTAAAAAAAATGAAGAGACAATGAAATAAAGCATGAAATAATGGAGTTAGTTACCTTGCCTTGATGATTGATCTTGAGTTGCAACAATGGAGGATGCAGCCCTTTGAGTGCTTCAGCAAGATTTCTTGATGACTTAGATTGTAGAAACCCTAGCTTGCTTGAGAAGAGTAGTGGATAAGAGGTGAGTGAATGAGAGATTTGTGAGTGAATGGAAGAATTAGGGTTTATAATGAATTGAATTAGGTCAAAATGAGGGGAAAAACCCTTATTTATAGTAGTTATGCCCTAATTTTCCTAAAATAACACAATGCAAGCCGACCTTAGGGTTTAGGAGGCAAATTCCTGAAATAATTTTAAGTTAAATTTGAATTTTACGCCACATGGGACTAGGTCACCCAAGGTGGAGACCTAGTCCACCTAGGAAATTTTCATTGATTATCAGGGAATGAAGTATGATTATTGTTGTTTCTCAGGATTGTCTCACAAAACACACTAAAGTAACGCATGCATGTGCATTAAGGGGTCATTATAGCATAAGAAAGGGTAGATTTTCTGATGACAAGCCTAGGAAAGTATGAAAAAAATTTACAACACTTCGGAACAAGGCTTGGAAAGGGGTAAAAATAGGTTGAAAAAGGTTCAAGATCCATGGGAAAGGGTCCAAATGAGTGAAAAGTGTCAAAGGCTACACTTATTGTGACACACTAAGAGTAAAAAAATTTATTCTACGTAGAATTACATACACATGCATATATCAATCATTCATTGAATACATACAAATTCATGCACAGTAAACATATTTTGGAGTTGTTCATTTGAACACACCAAATATAGCATCTTACTTTATTTATATTAGGTGTGGGTCAATAGACCCTTATTTGCAAAAGCTTCTTGTTACATCAGTTAGTTTTCTCATTCTCAAAGACAGGACACTCCTCTAGGTCCTTGTTAGAATTTACATCAATTTTCTCAAAAGAGGAGGGTTGAGCACACAAGATCTCCTTTTCCTCTATAGTTAGCAAGGGTGTGTTTGGTCCACACCCTAGAGTTTAATCTCTGATTGCAAAAAGCTTCATAATCTTAGGAGTTTGCTTTTATTCCTCAATCGTTTTGCCTCTCTCCAGCTTAAGTTGAGTGAGGGCTTGAGCTAGAGTCTCATCGTTGAGAATCTCGAGTTGAACCTCAGCCTTGGTGTTTTCTTCCAATACGACTTTCTTTCTTGAGGTCCTAAAGGTCTTCCCTTCCTTTCTTCTCAAATTAGACCTTCCTATACCTGCATTCAATCCGGGTTTGGTCAATCCTCAAGAAAAATCAATTCGGTCAAGGGTCATCTATCCCCTAGTCATGGCTATTGTGGACTCAAAAGGTCTAGAGTTGAACCCTAAGTTTTGATACCAAAAGTAATAACCCATTCTAATTATTACTTAATTATATTATTACAAATGTCATTATGAATATTTAATTTTAAAAAGACATAACTAAGCAGTTATTTTCAATCATAGCAACACATATCTAATCCAAATAAGTCGTATATATATATATATATATATATATATATATATATATATATATATATTCAATTTTAATATAAATTATAATATCCAAATTGACTTGGCTCATAGGGCCACAAACTCAATACAATATACAAATTTTACATCAAGGTTACATCATAGACTATGATATCCATGAAAACATACAAGGTTTCCTCTAGACACTTGCCTCCATTGGTAGATGAGAACATGGTTGAAGTGCTTTACAACCCAACCACAAAGCTTGTGCTTCCCCAAAATTATTCCAACTTGAAGAATACCCAGCCCTGCATGGAAAGTTTAGCAAGAGAACAATCTACAAGGTGGAATTTGGTGTGTGCCCAAACATCAACATGCATCTCTATCTATGATTTAGAAAAATGCAATTTCTATGCTAAGAATGGTAGAGAGTGTTATCATAAAGTCCATACATACATAATGGGCTAATTGGTTAGCTAAGCATAAAAATTAAGTTGAAACAACAAATGATAGGTTTTGGGTAAAGCAAAAATCTATACTCTCTAAACTCTATTTTGACACCCATCCTAGAAGGTAACTTTCAACAACACAATTATTCCATAGCAACTATCTACCCTATATTAGCATCTACCCTAAGGTGCTTTAGTCTACTTAGGTGTTGTTATTCTATTCAAATAACAGAATATCCTTTACACATATATCTTCAAAAAATTAATTCAGTCTACCTATTTCCTTAACTCAAATAAAATCAGAAAAATGATTCAAATAGAACCGATCAATACATTATCCATTCATTTCATACACATGACACATGATAACATTCAACGTAAATCAATATTCATCTAAAAATGAATTAAATAATTAACAAAAGAAGGCATGTCACAAGTATGTGTATGTACGTAGACAAAGGTCTATGTGCATACACATATAAGTGTTGCTTAAGTTATTAATTTGTGCATATATTCTAAAATAAAAACTATTATATCAAATTACTTCTATTCAAAATAATGTTACAAATTGACATATAGGTTTTTTACAAATACAAGAAGTAAAAAAATTGAGAACGGGTCTATTTGAACAATTTCCACATATTGACATGTTGTTTATAACAAAACAAATTTATTAGTAGCTGTAGACACCTAAAAATGTCTCGGTGGATCACATTGGCTAACTAACATCATTTCATCCTCAAACCCATCCTCCTTTCACTTGTTTAGTTAAATAAACCTAATTATTTAATTAAATGCCTTGTTTTCACCTATTAATCTATTGAACTAATTGGGTTAATTCACCCCCTCTCACACTAACATTTCATCTGATTTAATTAAATAATGAAAATTATTTAATTTTAACCCTAAGTCCTCTTATTTAATTAAATAACCTAAACTATTTAATTAAATATCATATTTGCATCTCATTTTCATTAAATAAATCAATAATTTAATGAACATCCTCACATTCCTTATCTTTCACATTCAAATTTAGTTTTAATTAACTAAATTACTAATTTTCCTCTTATCCACTTGCATAGGGAATATTCCAAAGGAATATTCTCCTATTTTCCTCCAGATTTCCTCCAGAAAAAGGTAATGATTACACCAAACAAACTTTGAAACAAATTTTTAAATTTTTTGCAAAGTGTGTTTGTTTGCATGATTGTGAGCCCTTGATCTTTTCTTGATCCATGTGATCTTTGATTTTCATCCATTGATGAGAATCCTTTATCCATGTTTCATCCTCCTTTCATTTGTGGCCATCGATAGATCAAATCAATCTCATCCATTGTTTTTTCATTTGAACTCCATTAAATAAATTATTCAATTAGTATCATATGATTCCCCTAATTTGCATAATTCAAAATTTGTTTTAACTATCAAATTACTAATTCCCCCCACTTGCAAAGGAACATTCCAAGGGATATTCCTCCTTTGCACATTCCTCCAAAAGGGGAATATTCCTTCCCCTTTGCACAATTAAACTTTGTTTTAATTTGCTAAATATCTATTTTTCCTCACCCATTAGGATATTCTAAGGAATATTATTTTTCTAACTTGCTTAACTTCATGTGCAAGTTAACTTGTGATCTCTTGTGCAAGTTAAAAGTGTGTTTGTTTGGATTAAATGTAAGCCCTTGATTAAATATCAACTTGCATTAGTCAACCCTTGATGAGAATCCATGATCCATGCCTCCATCTTCTTTCCTTTTTGACCATTGATTATCTTTTTCAATCTTAGCCCTTAATTTTTCATTTACTCTCCTATAAATAAAGTGCTATTTGGAGACAAATGGGTCCATATTTTAACAACAAACTTATACAACTAAAATCATTTGTAGTTGCAATCACATTTAACATAATTTTAATTTTATTTACTTTCATATTATCTTAGCTTCCATTAATGGCTTCCATGATAACATAGATGCATACATTTAACTTATTTATTAATTAAGATTTTAATCTTTTTAATCTTGCATACATTTAGAGTAGATTTGCATACACCCATATCAATAATCTTAGCATAAATCATATTAAAATAGCTTGCATCATATTCATTTAGTTTTCAATCATGTTTTCATACACATCTATCAATGGTTTCATCAGTTTTCTTCAATAAAATTGATTGAAACAAGCTCATTATCCAAGGGATTGGGAAAGGGTCACCATTCCACATTGAAATGCAACACCACTCCCCCAATAGGATAATTTTTAATGTCTTCGATTAGAATTTTTTCAAGCTTTCATGATTTAGAATGCTAATTTTAATGGCTTCTTGGTCTTTCTTTACAGTAAATGATCTTATTGGGATTGATGCTCAGTGGGTTAAATATGTCTCGAATTCTTATGGGTCAGGTGTAGTTATCCTTCACTATGTCATTGGTCACAGTAGAAAAACAATGTTGTTTGTAGAAGAATGAATGATATTGTAGAAAAGCAAATGTTGTTTATAACAAAATGATGTTATTTGTAGCAAAATGAATGTTTATAACAAAACAATGATGTTTGTAGCAAAACAAATGTTGTTATAACAAAATGATGTTGTTTGTAGAAAAATAAATATTGTTTATAACAAAACAATGTTGTTTGTATAAAAACAATGTTGTTTGTAGTAAAATAAATGTTGTTTATAACAAAACGATGTTGTTTGTAGCAAAACAAATGTTGTTTATAACAAAACAATGTCATTTGTAGTAAAAAAATGTTGTTTATAATACAACGATGTCGTTTATAGAAAAACAAATGTTGTTTATAGCAAAACAATACTGTTTGTAACAAAAAAAATGTTATTTATAACAAAATGGTACTTTTATAGAAAAACAAATGTTGTTTAAATAACAAAACGATATTTTTATAGAAAAACAATGATATTTGAAGAAGTTTTCAAATTTCTATGCCACTGTGTTTCATTACAGATTTAGGTTATCCAACACTACATATAAAAGAACAGATTCTCCATCATTCTGGTATTCAACATATAAATAATACTAGTATCTCTATTCAATAAATTTATTGAACAACATGCTTGTCATTTTGTGATTGAAATAAACATAAGATTCTTGGAACAATATCATTATTTGCAGGGTTATAGAAAAATGTGTTTCCTATTGGTAACTACAAGAAAAGAATAAAGGTTCAAGCCATTTTTCATTCCAAAGAATGACCAACAATCGATCGACTATTGAGCTTTACCATAAACAATATCAATGGCCAATCTTTGATGAATGTCTTTTAATGGCATACATAGCTCGATATGCAAGAATTTTCCTATGATTAATAACATGATTTTAGTTGATCTTATAGATTGATACACATAGTGCAAGAATGGAATAATAACTTTGTTACTCCATTGTTCGTAATGAACAATGCAAACTTATTTATACAACAACAATGATTTTTTATTGCTTTAAGATTTCAATCTAATCCTTACACCCCAAGGGTGCATCATCTATTATTCGACCTAGCTGACATGGGAATCAAATACTATAAAAAGAATAACAATGATAATATAGTCATTCCCTAAGGGAAAGTTCAACAATTTTTCTACATCGTTTCAAAATAACACAAACTTTTGTTATTCGGATATAATCTAAATAGCCATAAAATTGCTAATAAACTCGCATGCAAGGAAATACGAATATAGCCAATAATGATACAACATACATATCTCGACCTTGCTCGGCTAGCATGTCGATAGGATGAAAAATGTACAAGATTAAAACATGCAAGGATGGCCAATAGGCCCTAGTATGCTAGAACAAGAAATATGGTCGATCTTACACAAAATGACCAGGCTCTAAGCTGAATACATTTGTAGACATTTATTATTTTATCACTGGTTCTAATAGAATCAACATACTAAAAGGAAAATTTCAAGTTTTTTAAATAGATTTTACTAAGAAATCCAACATGTTTTCAAACAAAAATCGATTTACCTCAAGGTCGAAGCTTTTCCTTGACTTTTTCTTCAATTTCCCTACACAACCGAGTCACTTGCCTTCTTTTCCCTAGATACTTATCACCACTGCCTAATGTTTGTTAGTGATTCCCTTTCAAAATAGAAATATTTTCCTTCTTACCTGTTCACATGGATATGGGAATCATTTCTTTCATAATTGGCATTAATTTTTTGCCGCACTTATTCAAATTTAATTATCTTGACCTTAAATTTGGATATAGGTCACTCGTCCATTATGTCCTTATTGATTTTATTTGAAATCAACAATATACAATTTAATAAATTTGATCCATATTCGATTTTTATATTGAGAATATATATATATATATATATATACATATTCATATATGTTTGTTTATCATTATTTTCATTTTGAAATAATATAGTACTTAATCACCTCCAAGCACAAAAATAAACTCTTATTTTGTTCAAATATTAATCTTTAAATGGAATTCTTATTCTTTGATCATGCCTTTTAAATACATACATATGTGTTTAATCATACTATCGATTTCTTTCAAATTCAAACACTCACAAGATCAAGGTAGACAATTTGAATATGAATTCATATGTATAATGTTCCACAAGCATTTTTTTAATTTTCAATCATTGAATCAATTCGAATCAAGTTAGTAAAATCTTATATATGGAATTTCAAATGCAAACATCATGTCATTTGTGGTGTGTGCACCTGGATTCCATCGAGCTTACCATTCAATCTGGCTAAATGATCCTACTTCAACTGTGTTCTCATCCTTCAACCTATCATCTTGCAATTGCACACACTTGCACTTACACAGTTCATCAGTACCATTCAATCATGATAAAATATAAGATGGTTCAAAAGATCATATAGTCAATGACGAACAACTTCTTTCAAACTTTTCAAAAAATATCAAAATTTCCATTTAACATATTGAATTTCCTCAATAATTCAAATTATCATATTATAATTTAAATGCAATAAAAATTGGGTTATGATATGTGATTTCAAATTTTGAAGTTGGTATCAATGTTTTCACACGGCTTTACTTATCTTTTTCAATGTGCAAACAACTTTCAGTTTCAAGGTTGGCCTTGAGTGTGTAAACTTTATTGTTGTAAACATACTTCATTAAACGATGAAGCATTGAAGGCACCACCTGAATTTCATGAATCCATGGTCTTCCTAAAAGAAGATTATATGAAATATCATGAGGCATATAACATGGATAGTAATTTGCAATGTACCTTTCCCAACGGTAACATGCAATGTAATCACTCCAAGCAGTTGTTTTCCTATGTTATTAAATCTATGAATGGACAACAAATCAGATTCAATCCTACTCTTGTCAATTCCAAGTTTATCCAAAAGATTCACACTACACATATTAAAGGATGACACATTGTCAACAAGGGTTCTCTTTATTGCTTTCCTATTTTTTCCTACCCACTTTTTTGAATATATGTAACATTTATCTTAATTAACTATAAAAATCTTTATTCATCAAAAAGAAATAGAAAAAAAAAAAAAAATCAATGAAAAATTTGTTAAAAAGCACATCTTTATTCTAATTCTATATTTTAATTAGTAAGAAAGACCTTTATTGAAAAAAAAAAGGGAAAACATTAAAAATCAGGGGAAAATCTGTTACAAAGCATATCTTTATTCCAATTCTATCTTTAAAAGAAAAGCTATTGCAGCTAATTAGACCTTATCATTGGAGCAGTGCCGTGTTTATAACCTTTCACAGATGGAGCTTTCCTAGATCTGATCTTCCTCAACGCCATGGCCGTGCTCGTATGGATATTGTATTTAAGCCTTACATACACCATTGCTTCTGCAAATTTAATCGACGATGTTGAAATCTTATATGGTGCCGATCACGTGAAGGTACTCAAAGACGGCCAGCAGCTGCAGCTCAGTCTTGACAAGAGTTCAGGTGTTTGTTTTTGCTTGTTTCATGCCCATAAGCTTAACCCACTTCATCTTTTTGAACATATTACTTCGTTTGTTTTCAGGTTCAGGATTTCAATCCAAGAGTGAATATTTATTTGGAAAAATGGATATGAAAATCAAGTTGGTGCCAGGGGATTCTGCAGGCACTGTATCTACATTTTATGTAAGTTTAAATGTTCTAGTGTTATTCTACTATTGAAATTCGAAGTTTAGGCTCATGAGTGTAGAGTTTTAGTTATGGTTAATATTGTGCAGCTCTCTTCTCAAGGGCCTAAACATGATGAAGTAGACTTCGAGTTTCTGGGTCGCGTGCCCGGAGATCCATATATCATGCAAACAAATGTTTTCTCACAAGGCCAAGGCAATCGAGAAGTCCAATTCTCCCTTTGGTTTGATCCCACCATGGACTTCCACAATTACTCTCTGCTATGGAATCCACATCAGATTATGTAAGCAATAAACTTCAATTATTATACAATAAATTTTTAGATTTGATTGCGTAAAAGTTTTCGTATCAATAATTGGATCATATTTCGTGATCTATTATCTGAATGAAAACAAAGAGTTGAAAGAGAATGTGATTTGAAACAGGTGTTGATACAAAAAATTTACACAATCAAATTAAAAAAATTATTGTATAATCGTTATGGATTGTAGAAACTTGATATCTGTAAATACTTCAACTATGTTATGTCATACTACAGATTTATCATTGTTTAGGTATACAAATAATATTTCGGTGGTGGTATTTGGCAGATTTTCTGTGGATGAAATTCCTGTGAGAGTGTTTTACAACGCAGAGCATTTGGGTGTACCATATCCCAAAAATCAAACAATGAGAATCTATTCCACCATCTGGAATGGAGATGCGTGGGCAACGAGAGGGGGTAAAGTGAAGATTGACTGGAGCAAAGCTCCTTTCATTGCTTCTTTCGCCAATTACACAGCAGATGCATGTCTATCCAATAACAATTCAGACAACACTTGTTCTGATAAGTCATGGTGGAGTAGGAAAACATTGAGCAGCGAACAAAAGGAAATGCTCTTGCACGTGCGGGAGAAGTACATGATTTATGATTACTGTTCTGAAACTAAAAGGTTTCCACAAGGTCTTCCTGCTGAATGCACCACTCATGATTGGGAAAGCAAATCTCTAAAATTAGGAAGAAATGACTGGCTAACTAGTAGAATGCTCTTGTTTGTTGCGTTTTCTATTTTTTGTGTGTAGTTTGGGTTTCCTTTTGCTCATGTATATGTCAGATTGTATTTGAGGACCTTGTAGAGAGCTTGCACACTTAATTCACCTTTGTTTTCATTCTCTCGACAGAATAAGGATTTAATAATGATCTAAGCTAGGTCTTATGTGATTAATGTTGTCGAATTTCACTGTAATTGACATAAGATTTATATTTTTATTGTTTATTATGTGGGTCATATTTTTTAGCAAAATAGTATTTGTCTATTTGGATAAAGGATTTTTGGGAGTTTTATAACGTTAAGTTTATGTGAAACAATTTGTTTATGTTTTATTCTTAGATAAAGGGATTTTAAATTCTATGAACAAGTATCTCTCAAATTTTCTATATGGGTGAAGCTTCTTAGGTTCTCTATCCCTAGTTGAGCAGTCTTGGATCAGATTATTTAGCCTTTGGGTCAATTTATTTGTCATGAATTAGAAAAAAAATTATTGCGTGACATAATGATTTGTGTCAAGGTAGGCCTCACCTCTAGCCTCAAAGAATCTATAAAGATTCAAATCAATGTCTTTTGACTTCCACATAATTCGCTTATATTAATTGGTCATGTACTTGTTTTCATTTCTAAGCTTTGAATCATAAAACTAATGACTACCTACTCATGCCTAAGTTGGCTCCTAGGCCAATTTCTAATTCCTCTACACCACCAACACAAGAGGTTGGTTGGTTGATTGTAGGTAGTAAAAAATTTGTGGTCGCCAAGTAGTTTAGTAAGCCTCCACCAAAACCATTCTATATGTTTGTAATCTTGAAGTCACACTACTATCCCATAACAATGCATTGGTTCCTTAATTGTTTGAATAAGGATGTTGGGACACCTCTTATGAGTTCTCAAACCTCTACAAGCTCATGTAGTCCTTCTAGTAAGGGAAGGTCACCAAGGGGAGAAATTAACATCACTATATTTTACTCTTAAGATTTTATTTTTCCAAATCAATAACCCTCGTTAGCAAAATAATTTAAATAATTATAAAATGATGAGGATGGCTAGTAAGATCACAATATGGGTGATCCCTCCACATGAGAGTCATCTTCTAGAATGTGAAAAGCCTTATCTATGGAGGATCCCCACACATGAGTGTCATCTCATAGAATGTTAAAGGTCTTACCTATGGATGAGCCCTTTGAATGATTGTCACCTCATAGAATGTTAAAGGCCTTATGGAAACTTTCTATGAATTTTTTGCATGACTCATGTGTCAATGATTGGGTCTATCTAACATAGTCAACCTATAAGAAATCTTTTTTATAGGATTTTTTCTTCAAGTAAATTGAGACTTTTTACCTCAATACTTTTTAACTTATCACCTCATGAGGATGGGCATGGTAGCATGTGCATGTTAATATTTCTTGTCTTACACATTTATTATTACCTCTACAAAGAACCCCAATAATCATTCCATGTGGGGGACCTTTAACATAATGAGAGAATGATGGGGGTTGTGAATATTTATGCCCCTAACGATAGTCTTATATAATCATGTTACGATGTTTGCTTGCTAATATTTTATCATTTTTTAAATATCTTATTTTTGGTGATGTTAATATGGTGGAGTCTCACAAGAACAAAAGTTGGCATGTTAGAGAGTGTGAAGCCTAGTTTTATTTAAAAAATTGTTAAGGGTTAGTAAGCCCAATTTTTGGTGATATCATGCAACATCATAGCATTGGTTTAAAAAAATTATTTTGTAGGTCAAAGAGGATAGAGTTCTCCAACATTTGTATGATATTCTCTATGAGGAACATGTGTTTTGTCTTTTCACTCAAAAAAATAGATTTGTGAAAGTGCATTTAGAGATCATTCTCTCTTATCACAGTCCCATCACTTTTAAGGTGGAATGGGTTATTATGTCAATGAAAATCCCTTAAATGCATTTTTTTGAAAGACACTATATTTAACTCATTAAGGGACAATCCACCTCATCACCAAAGTTTATAATTTAGAACTTCACATTCTCCCTTTACTACTAATTGGATTGATTGATCGAATAATATGATTCCAAACACTATCACCTTCTTGTGTTTACTTCACAGTCAGGTTACTCATATTTGTAAGTTTATTGAAGCTATTATTATCAATGAATTTTATTAGATATCCTTTGAGATTAAAGGCAATCCTTTCAACTTGTAATTATAGGTCACCTAGGCCACCAAGGTTTGGCACCATCTCAATAATGTTAAATCTCATGAAACTAAAGAAGTTTAATTTTGAGTTCACTTATATTGGCTCTAGGTGGGATACAAATCCTTGAAAATCATTTTGAAATCCATTCTTATCAAGTGAGATCACTCATTGATAGAGTCTCTTAAGATGGGAACTAGGAGGATTTCTTCTCTTTTTGATATTTCACATACCTTTCTAGACCATTAAATGCATGTGTTTAAATCTTAGAATGATACTTAAGAATCTTGTAGTGTGCTTTAGTTATTCTTGGTTATTTCTCCCACTTAAGTTATCCAATTTTTCAGCTTGGCTTGCAATCCTCAACTCAATCTGGAGGAGTCATACTTTCTTATTAGACAAGATATTCTAAATCCTATGAGCAAGAATCTCTCAAAGACCCTATTCGGGTTGATCTTCCTAGGATCTTCGCCCCTAGGTGAACATTCTTGGAATAGATTAATTACCCTTTGGGTCATTTTATCTACCATGAATTAGAGAAATTTTGTATTTCTCTCTCAATATAAGGGTTTGTATTTAGGTAGACCTCACATCTAACCTCAAAAACTATAATGATTTCTATTAATGCCTTAGGACTTTTACATAATTCACGTATTTTTTTGGTATTTATTTTCTTTACTAAACTATAAATCATAAAATTAATGATTACCTACTCATGCCTAATTTGGTTTCCCTTTGCTCTTATATATGTAAAATTGTATTTGAGGATCTTCTAGAGTGTGTGCACATTTAATTCACCTTTGGTTTCATTCTCTTGGCATCATAAGGATTTTATAATGATCTAAGCTAGGTCTAATGAATGTTATCGAATTTCATTCTAATTGGCATAAGAATTATATTTGTATTGTTTATTATATGGGTTATATTTTTTGTAAATAATATTTATTTATTTGGATAAAGGATATTTGGGAGTCTTATAGCATTAAGTTTATGTGAAACACTTTGTTTATGGTTTACTATTAAATAAGAGATTTTAAAGTCTACAAGCAAGTTTCTCTCTAATTCTCTATATGGGTGAAGTTTCCTAGGTTCTCTATCCCTAGGTGAGTAGTCTCGGATCAAAATATTTAGCCTTTGGGTCATTTTATTTGTTATGCATTAGATAATTTTTTATTGTGTTACATAACATAAGGATTTATATTGAGGTATTCCTCACTTGTAACCTCAAAGAATATATAAATATTCAAATCAATATCTTGTGACTTGTGCATAATTTGCTTATATTAATTGGCCATGTAGTTGTTTTCATTTCTAAGCTCTAAATCATAAAATCAATGATTGTCTACTCATGCCTAAGTTGGCTCCTAAGCCAATTCATAATTCCTCTACACCACCAACACAAGAGGTCGGTTGGTTGGTTGTAGGTCAGAAAAATATTATGGTCACCATGTAACCTAAGTTTAGTAAGCCTCCACCAAAACCATTGTATATGTTTGTACTCTTGAGGTTACACTACCATCCCAAAATAATACATTGGTTCCTTAAATGTTTGAATAAGGATTTTGGGACACCTCTTGTGAGTTCTCAACACTCTACAATCTAATGTAGTCCTTATAGCAAGGGAAGGTTACCAAGGGGAGAAATTAACATCACTTTATTTTACTCTTAAGATATTATTTTCTCAAACCAATAATATTTATTAGCAAAACAATTTAAATATTCATAAAATGATGAGGATGGTTAGTAAGAGTACTCTATGCATGATCCCTCCACATGGGATTCATCTTTTGGAATGTGAGAAACCTTATCTATGGAGGATCCCTACACATGAGTGCCATCTCCTAGAATATTAAATGCCTTACCTATGGAGGATCTCTTTGAATAACTTCCATCTCATAGAATGTTAAAGGCCTTATGGAAAATTCCTATGTTTTTTTGCATGAGTCACATGCCAATAATTGGGTCTATTTAACATAGTACGTACCTATAACAAATCAAATTTATAGGATTTTTTCTTTGAATAAATTGAGATTTTTTAACCTCAATACTTTTAAATTGGCACCTCACAAGGATGCGCATTGTGACATATGCATGCTAATCTTTCTTTTCTTACACATTTATTATTACCTCTATGAAGAATCCCACCAATCATGCCACATGGGAACCATTGATATAATGGGAGAATGATGGAGTTTGTCAAAATTTATGTCCCTAATGATGGTCTTCATAGAATCATGTTATGACACTTTCTTACTAATATTTTATCATTTTCTAACTATCTTATTTTTGGTGATGTTAATATGGTGGAGTCTTGGAGGAACAAAGTCGCCATGTTAATACATGGTGGAGTCCTACCAGAAGAGTGTGATCTCTTAAAATATTAGAATCCTTATTGAATCTTCTCATTAGTTCTCTACTTAAGTTGAATGTCAATAGTTGACTCCATTTGACATTACTTATCTACAAGAAATTAAAGTCATATTATTTTTTCTTCAACCGACTTTGAGGTTCATCCGGCCTCAATATTTTTATCTTGACACCTCCCATAAGGACGGAAATAGTGACACATACATTTTAATATTTCTTAATTAATTCATCTATTATTGCCTCTAAGGAGGATCTCAACCATTGTGTCATATAAGTGACATTTGACATAAATGGGAGAATGATGGGGACTATCAACATTTATGCCTCTAATGATGGTCTTGAAATAAGGATTTTATAGTTATGGTTTGCTAACAACAAGTACCATTTTATAACTAGCTTACTATTTTAAAGTTTTGGCTTGATAACAAATTACCATTTTCTAACTAGCTGGTTTTGGTTTGAGATCACTTAATTGACTCTTGGTGAGAGGCAAATCCTCAAAATATATTTTAAGATACATATCAATACTCACTCATAGATCAAATCTCTTAAGTTGGAAACTAATAGGATTTTCTCTCTTATTAATATTTCTCATACCTTCGTAAATTATTATATGCTTATGTTTCAAGCTTAGAATGATAAACAAAATTTCATCAGGTGTTGTAAAAAGCATTGTCTATTGTTCCTAGACATGTTATCTAGTCAACCAACATATAATTTATGATACTCAACTCACTTTGGAAGAGTCACATGATTGCTTATAATTATGGATAATAGTAAAGCACCAAGCTTGTATGGATTTTCTTGTCATTGTAATAAATCCATTTGGTACTTTATCAAATCAAAAATTCTCTATGTTTATAGATGAAATATTTAGTAAGGTTCCTTATGTTTTTTTATCAATTATGATCTATTATCAAGAAAAATTCACATATCTAGGGATTTAATGCCCATTTCTAGTTGGTAACTTAGAACACTACTTAATGTGTCCCACTATGCAGGTTAATTAAATATTTTCCTCTATGTATCTATATTTTGATACATTACATTATTCAATCAAATAAAAATAGTTTAAAATCGAATTTTGCAATATAACTTAAAATTATCACACTATATTACATAATAAATTTAGTGTCCATCACGTTATCATGTTTTAAGGGAAATTGGCCTACTAAACCTAGCCTTTCGCACTCATTGACTACCATGTTTTTATTTGTATTTTTATGTTTATCATGCACTATACTCTATTTCATGTAACTTTGAAGCATTTTTTTTTGGTATTTTTACCTAGATGACAATGCAAATATATAAATTCCTACATAATTAGAATTTCATGTAATTTGTTTCAAAATTGTAAATGTTTCTTTACTCAAATTTTGACTATTTAGTCTTATTTTAATACTTCCTTATTGGCTAATGAATGTGTATTTGAGAAAATAATCATTCCTCTCTTCAACTAACTTGTATCGAGATTAAAAAAAAAAAAAAATTAAAAAAGATATGCAAAATTTATAAATTCTCTCTTTAGATGCATATTTTGTCTTTGGCTTGATATGGTTAAGAATAGATCCTGTACACCTTGCATGATATGAAGTATTTCAATTATGCAAATAAATAGATATTTAGTTGTGTTGCATCTAGGATTTTAGTTTAGATACATTAAATATTAATTTGGGTCCACTTGTAAAGTTGTAACATTGGGTTAGTTATTTTATGTGTGGGATACATAGAATGATTAATTGGAAAATATTTAATAATGTGAGAACTTAGTATCAAAAATTAAATGAGGAGTCGTTGGTTTTGTGTACTCATGGTTTTGAGACACGTGGTTTTATCTTACCATTCAGTTGTATTTGTGTGAGTTTGACTCTATAAAAATGAGAACATGTTTAGTGGTTAAGGTTCGTTTGGTAAGTGGGTGATCATTGTATTGAGTTTCTCTTGTGAGTGCATATGTGAAACATGGCATGGGATTTTCGGTTACATGCTTGAACACATGGAGAGTGTAGTGGAGGATCTTGGTGTTTCAAAAGTACTCATGGAAACTATGTAAGTGCATTGTAATATTTTATTTGTAAATAATACATAGGTTGCATAGATACTTTTGGAGGCTAGGTTTTTCCCTCTTGAGGTTTTTCCTAGGGTATATCTTGTTTTATATTATGTCTTATCTATTTCATATTTGTATTGTGGTATTTTGTAAGATTGCATGCATGTTTTTCTCTCATTGGGTTATGTAGGAAAAGGATTAAACAATATGGATATTATACATTGATTTCCTAACAAATGATATAAGAGCTTTATACATGGTTGTGGGAGGTGCAATATCCAAGGTTTTTATAACCCTTGTCTAAGTAAATCTGTACTAAAAATATGAATCCATGGCATCTTAGGAAATATTTGAGATATTTCAAGGTATGAAGGTTTTGTGTAGATTGATATGTTGTAGATCTGGGGTTTTACAGTTTGCATATGTGTCAAGTTTATTATAGATTTGGGGTTTTAGAGTTTTCATATGTGTCAGGTTTATTATAGATTTGGGGTTTGAAAAATGTTCAAACAAAAGGTTTTTTGGATGTACTTCATATGAGGGTTTTTGTAGGGGAGGTTTCATAAATGAACTCTTGAGACAAAACATACCTCACCACTAGATCCAAGATGGTCGAGAAATGAAGATTGATATAAAAAATATATATTTTGGCTACTACAAAAAAAAAAAAAAAAAATTAGTCCCATGTCTTTGTCGCACAACCATACGGTTGTACAATTCTACAATGAAGTGATTAAAATTTAATATCTAAATTAAAATATCCCCTACATCGAAAAAGGTTTTTTTTTTTTTAAATTATAGTATGGGAGGGATTTGTGGACCCCCTACCCACTGCTCAAACAACATATAGTCATGGTAGGTTTCCAATATGATAGTATCAGACACCATTGATACATTGTTCGTTGACTGATGATTTTCAGATCATTGAGCATATTGATCACCAACCTCCTATGACACCATCTAGAACTCAATAAAAAATTAAACAAGATTTAAACATCTATTGGCTTACGCTAAAATATTTAAAAAATAAAATTAATTTAATTTTCCCATTGCATCTACCACCTCTAACGCATCTCATTCACAACCCATCCACCAACACCACACTAGAGATATCATCATGCCACTGTTGACATCATAATATCATCAATGCTATATAAAAAATCGTATAGACACTAACCCTCCTTTAGCTCTGAAAGAGCAATTTTCTTCCATGGGATATAACATTCACCCATACTTTTCATTTTCTGACTTCCAATAGTCATCGAAAATCTCTCTAAGTCTTAATTTACTGGCCAAGTTGAAAAATAGTAAATGTAATAATATTATACCGGTAAACTCCATGCTTTTCTTAATTTTTTGGCATAAAGTTTGGTCAAGCATGTTGTAGTTGTTAATGTTTCTAACCCAAAGATTCTCCATCAGGCTTCAACCCTCTATCTTAATAAGATAATACCATATTCTCAAATTATGAGATTGTTTCTTGTCATTTTTGAATTAGTCTTTGACTGTGACATCTTACTGTTATCTACTTTTGTTCTCAAACTATCTCTTGTTCTTTTTAGCAGTCTTGGATATACATATAGGTTGTTAGCTCATTGAGATTCTCTAATCTTTGATATAACTTTATAGCATATCATAATTGTGTTCACTTAGTTTTGAGAATTTTATTTGTGGAAGTTGTCATAATGAGCTCTTTCAGACTGAGGATTCATTGAACAAGGATTCATATCCATATGAATGAAGGATTTTTTTTTCATAAGAAAAAATACAGAGCTCCCATCTTAATCTATTAAAAAAAATTCTCCCATTTTATTCAAATATAAACTGCATAACCAGTATTTGTAGCAAATGTTTTCTTTTAATTTAAATCTATCATACTCTTTTATTTGATGCATCATGAGTAACAATTTTTGTTTCTACTTAACTTATGTATCATTTAAAATTTTCCATTACAAGTATTTCGATTTAAAATAATCCAACTCTATAGAATCTTTGTGACCGATTGTGAATTTAGATTTGTTGGTATAGAGACTGTGTTTTAAAAATAACCCAATTCTATAAGACCTTGTGCTTTTAATATTAGATCACAATTAATATTAAAAAAATCAAAATATTCTTTTATACAACCTGAACTTTTTGTAAGTAAAGATTTGAGATTCATTATAACCAATTGACCCGAAATTAACCTCAAAAATATCTTCGGCATACCCATTGCACACGAAGGTGCGATTGCTAGTTTATATATTCAGACTTTTCTTTTGTGTAAATGAATCAAGTCAAATCTTTGAGGTCTGCTATCTTCGTATAAAAAGTGAACGTTTTTTTCTATTAAGATATTTAAACAGCCAGTTTTCTTCGAAGTTCACAAAAGGAATCCAAATTGCCGGACGTGTAAGGTGCAGATTCGTTCCAGGGAGTTTGGAGAGCATAATGACCGTCCCGTACAAAATGCTTACAGGAAAATTCAGCGTGTTTAGAAAGTTCTATGTTTTTTATGGAAGGAAAGATTACAAATTTCGTCAACGAACAAATTTCAGACTGGTAGACGCAAATTTCCCCTATTATGACTTTTCAGACGTCTATGTGAAGAGATTTTATTAGAGTTCAACATCCCCAAGAAACGCCATCCACAGTTGAAAGAAATTTTAAACTTTCAAATGATAACAAATGCAAATTGAGATTACATTCAATTGATTTGAATCCAATCGTTACAAATATAGCCTCCTAGGCTTGGAAATCGCTACAAAAAATGAAAGAATAAAAAAATTTGAATTAACGAATTTGATGAAACTTGGAGTATGTTGATCCTTTGAACTCAGTTGGAGGCTTGGCGAGTGCATTCAACAGGAAAACCCTGTGGAAACCTTTTACTATCTGAACAGTAATCATAAATCATGTAGTTCTTGCGCACCCATTCAAGTTTCTGCTGCTCACTCGACTCCAATGCCTCTGCACCGTACCATGAATTCACAGAGCAATCAGAGGAGGCAGAGCATGTCTCTGCTTTGAAATTTCCATAAGAGGCCACAAAGGGAGATTTGCTCCAATCGATCTTCACTGCACCGCCTCTCGTTGCCCAATCGTCTGCATTCCACAGGCTCGAATATATTCTCATAGCCTGATTCTTGGGATATGCCACTCCCAAATCCTCGCTGTTCTTGAACACTCTAACCGGAGTTCCATCCACAGAAAACCTGCAGAACATCAGAAATACATATTATAACTACTATGATGATGTTAAAACTTAAAACTACAGGGCCAGGCCAAAGAGGACACATTCACTAGCTGATTTGAAGTTGCAGGGACAATATTAACTTACATAATTTGTTGGGGATTCCAGAGCAAGGAGTAAGTGTGGAAGTCTGCGGTGGGGTCGAACCAGAGGTAGAATTGCTGCTCGCGATTGCCTTTGCCTTGTGAGAAAACATTGGTGTGCATAATATAGGGATCTCCAGACAGATTTCCCAGAAACTCAAAAGTCTATTTCATCGTGTGTATTCCCTTGTGATGAGAGCTGCGCCAGAGCATCACCATTTTATTAGACCATGCTCAACTTCCCGAACCAATACTACTAATTTCAGGACTACAAAAGGAATTGAAGGGACAGACTTACATAGTATGCAGTGACAGTACCGGCCGAATTACCGGGCACCAGCTTAATTTGCATATCTATTTTGCCAAAGAGATATTCATTCTTGGATTGGAACCCTGAACCTGTTTTAATACAGCAGAGCAGGAGATAAGGATCGGTTCAGCATACTGTCAAAATCATATATACGCAGTGAGAAAATGAGATAAATACCTGAGGACAGATCGAGAGTGAGCTGCAATCGTTGGCCATTGTCGAGTATCTTGGCACGATCGTTTCCCCACGTGATGTCAAAGTCATTGTAAAAATTTGCGGAAACAAGGTGGGAGAATGAGAGTGCAAGGCTTAAGAGGAGGACACAGAGAAGCAGGGCCATTGGAAACGGAAGGCAATAATGTGGATTGTAGAGAGTATTGAGAGAGGCAAGGATGTGGTGAATGGTGATTGCAGAGGAAAATGAATGGTATTTATATATAGGCAGGGGCAGGGGCAGGGTCAGGTAGAGGAATGGAAAGTAGCAAGAAATTTGCCCAGGAGTTGCTAAATGGATGAGTTGGACCGCAGTTTGTATTTACAGGTAGACAAGGTTTTGGATTTTATTGCACGCGGAATTCCAGCATGAACAGTTGTATTCCATAAGTTAATGTGCAGTTTCGAGGCTGGTTACAATGCAGTGTCTTGGATGTTGACCTCTCATCGTCCACACTGATCAGTCAAACGCCAGACAGAGCGTCTTTTTATTCCATTTTTTAAACGAGAGAGAGGTAGAGAGGGACCATTTGGTGGGAGGGTATAATTATTGGAATAGTATTTGCATATCAATGCTTTTTAAAAAAATAAAAAATTGGTTTAATAATTACGTAAGGGTATATTTTTATGTAAAGGTGATTTTTTTATATTATTTTTAAAAAATATAAATATAATATATATTACTTTGTATTGATGAATAAGATAATGATATATTATTGATAAAAAAATGATGGGTGGGAGAAAGGTATACTTTCAAAGTCTAGGTGAGATGAAGTCTAAACAAAAGACATAAATAAACAAAGCACAAAACTCAATCAATAGTAAACACAAATAAATTGTTAAGTGGCAAGAACGATACTTGTAGGAGGGGGATCATGGTCATTAGGTTTATCACATACATAAACATAGATAGTATTGTCATCAATAGGCTTCTAGCAAATAAGAGCATCCTCCTCCTCTTGATCTTATATGTAGGTTGTTGAGTATGAAAAAGGAAAATTGTTAACTCCAAGTGAGGAAACTTGTCAAAATATGGCCAACCAGGAGAACTACTCCCATGAAAAGAGACGAAAGGTAGCTAAGAGGGCTAAGATCATTAACAATAGCACAATCCTTAAATCCTTGTGGTTGGGAGCCTTGAGATTAGGATCCAAGGTCTCGTATTGAAGATTGACCACAACCATGCTTGCACCCACACGATGGGAGGAAGTAGGGGTTAGGACTAGCAACTGTGTAAGGAGCATTACCCTAGTACATGTGGTTATAGATATCTTAGTCATATTTAGGCAAATCTCACAACCATTTCCAAACACTTAATAGGGGACAAATGTGAGAGAGATAAACACATGATACCAACAATGCTCTTTAATTAACTCATGTCATGGGTTGTGAATTGAGTGACTTTTATGACTACAAATTTAATTCCTTTAATGCAATCACTTTGATGATATTTTTTTTCATGGGCTATTGGGCCAGAAACATGCAAAAATTTAATCACTTTGGTCAATTGAGCATATTCATTGGAGATGAATAATAAATATGCTTCCAAATAAACCTCTTAACTTTTTTAGAGTAATAATCACCACATGATAACTCATAGAGTTGTGGTAAGCTTCTAAAAGGATGAATTTATGGTTACAAATTTGTTGCATCATTGTATCAACAACCTATATTTATTCCAAGTAGACTTGGTCCAATACATCATCATCTTAGTATGAATTACCAAGTGAGTATTATATGACAACTTGATTTAAATAAACTATTGATTGTTGGGGGGAATGAAGTTGTGTTTACAACTTGCGACTGAAAAATTCACAATGGCATATGAGGAATCAACTTGACAACACTTGAGGATTAATGTAAATATGGAAATTTTTTTTAAAAATCAAGACAATGGCTAACTTTGGCCATAGACAAGGACTATGAAGGGTGTAGAAGGGATCCAAAATCTCTAGCAAGATTGGTGCCTTATTCATTGGCTTATAAAGTCAAAGATTTAACACAACCTGATAGGTAAAAAAGAGACCTAAGTGGCCAAAATAAGACGAAAAAGAAAGGAAACAAAAAAAAATTGCTAGAAAAATAGACACAAAAATACTCTCACTTAACATATGTACAAGGTAGGAAACCCATACCTCAATAATTTCAAAATGATCATGTGAACCCATTAATAGGTAAGAAAATGGGGACTTGTGTAGAACAAATGGCAATAATGAAACAACTATGACCTCGATTGCTACTTTGTAATTATACTGATATTTGAAGTACATGAAGTGCAAGAATTCCCTGAAAGCTACATTGAACAACTATTTCTTATCCTCTAGATTTTTTAAGTCTCCCGGATTATGTCAACATTACCAAGTATATAGTATTGACCTTATGTCTTTCTACATTATAATGAGCATACCAATATCTCACATCTAAATATAGCTTTGGTTACTTGGATTAGAGAAGAAAAATCATAAACTAGACATACTTATGCAACTTGTGAGTAAATAAGACTTTTGATAGTATAGATCTTATGACATGTTTTTTGAATATTAACTTCCATGAGCATAGGACCATCTCTAATTATAAGATCCCCCTATTCCTATGTTGTAGGTAGTTCAAAAAATTATTTATCCAAAGATGAAGAAAAGGAGAAGAGAGTGGCAAGTTTTACTTTGGGACTCACCTACATAAGTGATTTCATCTATGATATTTACAGGGGTAGGAAATATATTCACCAAAAACGAATTCATCATCCAATTTTCAAGGCACCAATAATGTATATTTCTTTGGACTACAAAGTTTTATCATCTTCATTTGGTTGATCAGAGTGAACTTGTTGCTTATTTAATCCTTCAATTATTCAAAATTTCGTTTCATTGTACAACCATCTTTATATTCCCATATGTCCTAAATTCATTGACAGAAAGGCTATCAAAAGCATGTATATGTTTACCATGGTTTCATTAGGGGGATCAACATTTTAAGGTATGAGAATTGATGATGAATCTACTATATTTTGCATGATGACATATTCAAAATAAAAATATTCAAAAATAAAAGCATAGATCTAACCTTTTCTTCTAGTATTCCTTCTTAAATGTCTTCTTTAAGAAACCTAAATACTTCATCCTTGGGTTGTACATGTAAGTTGTGCTTGATCGTTTATCTTTTTGCCCCTTGACTCAATTTGATCTTCAATATTTTTTTCCACTATAGTCTAGACTTACCAAGTGTTTTTCAATGGTTTCAAGTTGAAGAATTCCATTTTTGAGGGAAGGAATGATACTAATAAGGGTTCATTCATGCTTTTTTCTTCATCAAGATGATGAAGGATTTTCCACTAGTTATTGATAAAGTGGAACAAGTTACTGCATTTTGTGATTGAATTTTGTGATAGCCTACATTTTCCCAATAGAATAATAAATTATTACTCCTTTTATATTTAAGAGAGATATTTTATTCACAATCACTATCTTCAAAATGCAAATGGTACATTTCAACATGTTGTGTAGCATAAGGTTTGATTGTTGAATCTACTAGACAAGGAAAAATTTAGTGGTGAATAATTGAAATCGAGACCTCCAGAAATGGCGAATAGTACAAGCTAAAAAGGTTGTTGAATTGCCAAGTTTTTACAAAAAATTAATTTTGTCTCGATTAATTCACCTATGCATTCTTTTTTAAACGATGCATCATTGGAACTGATTCGCCAGTAGTTTATACTGTAATTACAAATATTAATTATATTTGCCTGTAATATTATATTCCTACCATTAATTTTGGAGAAATATCGCCACTAATAATAAATTACCATTTCATTTTAGCGATATTTTAGCCTGAATAGGTATTTTATTTATTGCCATCGATTAACTTTTTAATCAAATGGATGTAGGTTGATTTTATGACTTTATATGCACATGCATTTTAAAAGGCTTGTTGAGGCTTGAAATTTGTTTTGGACCACACGATTAAATTTAATCATGTGGCCAAAAACAAATTTCATGCCTCAAGAAGCTTTTTAAAAGGCGAGTGCATATAAAGTCACAGAATTAACCTATAGCCATCCGATTAAAAAGCTAATCAATGGTAACAATTTCACTTTTCATATAGTCTTTTCAATATTACAAAAAACAAAAAAAAATGGGGGAACTGTGTTGACCAACTACATGCAAATTTTTAAAGGAGAGATTCGCCATTGTAATTAATATTTTTAGTAATTATTCACTAGGATTCACCACTGTGCTTATTATTTTTACCAATTATTCATTAAGATTTGCCAGGATTTTATATTTTTTTTTAATTTTGTGCATAGATTCGCAAGGAAAATTAATTAAAAAAATCAAATAAAAGGAAATATTCTCCAAGATTTTACACCTTCACCGAGGGGGGGTTTCTTAAAGTTGTCCCTGCTACTAGATCATCCCTAAATGACCTCTCTTCATCAAGAACTATGAGATTTAGACAATCATTTATAGGAGGCACTAATTTTACCCTTTTTGTTTTGAGATTAAGGTACATTCATAAGAATGGTCTTCAAGTTGATCATTTTTATTTTATATAAAAGATCTCTTTATTTCCTCATTTCATAAAATATCGAGGGTACATCTCTTAATACATCTTTCTTTCAATGGTCTAAATAAAATCAAGCCATCTCCTATTATGACAACTCCTTTTTGTATAGTTTTCATCTTACATACCATATGCTAGTTCAAGAGGAATCTTACTTTGGGATATAGTGTAGCAATGAAGGTACATAGCTAATTATTTTTATTTGGTTGATCTAGACTTAAGGAGGTCCTTTAAATATTTTTTGAATTATACAACAAACTCCCTTATTTATTATCCTTCTTTCTTTAAGAATTGGAAAATTTGATAGAAGAGTGTACATATATCAAATAATGATTTAAACATTTTGATTAAAAATTCTTTCAAAGTATCCAATTCATAATACATCCATATTCCAAGTGTTGAAATTGTATACATCTAAAAATGGTCACATTAAATCAAGCTTGATAATTAATTAAATATGAATTATTTAATTAATCTTCTAAAGTCATCTACATATAAATAAATTTAATTATTTATTTATATCGTTCACTTTCTAATTCTTCTAATTTAATTAAATAAATAATTTTATTTAATTATTACCATCTTCCATCTTCCTCTTAATTAATTAAATAGATTTTATAATTTATTTATATTAATTATCATAAGTTTGAATTTTAAATTCAAATAATATTCCTCTAAATTCATTTTCCACATTTAATTAAATATCCGAATATTTAATTAAACACTTTCTAATTCTTCACTCTACATTTAATTAAATATTTTAAATATTTAATTAGAAACTTTCTTCACTTCACATTTAATTAAGTATTTTATATATTTAATTAAACACCTTTATCATCTTCTCACACATAATTAAATATTAATTATTTAATTATGGAAACTTCTAAATTCATTGTCGCAAATAATTAAATTAATTAATTATTTAATTATTGATTTATCCCCAACTACCAACTAACTCCTCATAACTAAAATGCACAAATGGCAGCTTTCCTTCATTTTCGAATGGAAAAGGTTGTGTAGGAGGAAATATTTCTCATTATTCTCTCAACCTTCCATCTTTCTCTCAACTTCCAAAATCTCTCACCGTTCATCTTAACAGGTTTGATTTGACTCTCGATCTTTGCCAACTAGACTTTTGCCTCCAAAAATCTATAAATACAGCCTCTTTGTGAGTTGAAAAGGATCCTAGATTTTTTGAGTTTAGCACGATTACTATAGTTGCATTATAATCAACATTTTAGCAATCTTTTTAAGCATAGCATTTCAAGTTCATAGCATCTTAGTTTTCAAGTTCATAGTTTAATCATTTAGCAAATAGACATGCATTTTGCATAAGCTCGTTCTCTGAAGTTGTCATTCTACCAAGTTGCTGCTTATACCAACTGAGAGCCAATAACTTGCATCGAATCCTTGGAGATAGAGGACAATGGGATGCTTTTGAAGGAGTTGTTTTAAAGTTTGTTTTACTTTTTAATTAGTTTCCTTTGATCTAATGTCGCATTGGTGTGTTGGTTTATCTTTTTAGTTAGCTCACATATTCACACACATTTTTGGCGCCCACCATGGGGCTCTTGCCCCATTCTTAATCTTTTATTACAATTTTTTTGGTAGGTCATGATTGGAGACGTGGATTAGCGCATACAACACCCATTTTAGTGCATCTGATAGTTCTTATGGCATATTTGAAGACTATTTTAGCGCATCTGCAACTATTTTAGCACATCTGGCAACTGTTTTAGCACATCTAACAACTGTTTTAGTGCATCTGACACTTTTTTTAGCGCATCTGGACTCTGTTTTAGCACATCTAATTTTTAGTGCATCTAACCTCTATTTTAGCACTTTTATAGTCAATCTTAAAATGGCCATATCTTGGTCATATTTTGGTCTTTTTCGGAGCTTTTTTTTTTTGAAATGGGGTAGAATTTCATAAGCTATTTAATGGTGTAGGTGTTTATGAACTTTGATAGAGTTGAAATTTTAAAATTCTCACTTAATATCAAACCACAATGAAACTTGGTCTAAATTTTAGGATTTTTATGCTTACTCATTTATCTAACCCTCATATCTTCTTGTTTCTTGATTCAACCTAACATTTGGAGCTTGTATTATAGGTTTTAAAGGATCATGGAGCATGCAAATAAAAGAAAAAGGATTATCACATGATTGTAACAAGTGTTTTTAAACACTTTGGGAGCAATTATAATCCCATTCTTAAATTGTAGTCTGGATCTGACACGACCGCAAATAGTGGTTTTATTGATGTATGAGGATTAAAATGAACCAATCCTAGGATAGACATTTGGATTAAAATAAACCAATCCTAGGGTAGTCACCAAACAATTGAAATATCTTGGATAAAATGAATCCCATGTCTTATGTAAAGCAACATCTTCACCTAGTTTAGCACATTGTCATTTGGAATTAAAACTGACCAAAATTGATTGTTGTAATTGTTAGGTGATAGGCCTATTCTCTCCCCTTAATTGGGTGATCAAAATGCCAAACTCATCTTTTAATTTCATGCATTTTATGCTTTGTTTAAACCTTTACCAGGCTTGCTCTTGTGGGAAAAAGTACTCACCCAAGAGGAATAACCGAAGTGGGAACCCCTAAAGCCAAGGATTCCAAGCCACTATAATCAAAAGCGAGTTGTTGATGAAAATCCACTTAACAATAGTGTGCAAGATAAACATCCCCAAAGCCTTTGTTTTAAAGGTTGGAAGGTTTCCTGAGGGAGTATATCATTTGTCGCACTAAACGGAAACCCCTACTATGAACTTTAGTGTAGAAGCCAACTGATTCAGTAGCCAAACATTATAATAATCACAATGCAAGGGGAGGGAAGAATCTACCCCCAAGATACTCACCATATAATTGTCAAGGATCGTTTGCTCAAGGGATTAAGAAATCTAACTTTGAGTACACACCTGGAAAAGACAAAAACATGGGCGCCCTCTAGGGGGTGACACGACTGTGTGAGTCGACGCAATTCTAAGATTTGGGTTGTGATGATTATAATGACACTTTTGACCATTAAGAGTGAGTCTACTTGAAGTGTCGTCTTGTTCAAATACCAGTGAAAATGAAAAAGGGTCATGCTCAATCCTTGAACATACAATCAATGTTTTAGATTCTAGGACTTTAAAAACAATTGTCTTCCTATTGCATGTTGTGTTTTCAAAACATTAATTTAGATAAGATCATCTAGAAAACACAAGAATTTGACAAATCAAACTGTGACATTTATGTTAAGGGATTGGAAATCAATAATAGAGAAAAACTTGGAAACATTAGGCTCTTTGTAAAAACATCATTTTTCAAACTAAGATAAAAACATCTTCAAGTGCATCATTTTCAAATCAATTTCTGATTTTCAATTTAACTTCCATAGCAGGATCTATCGTCCTTCATCCATGGAAATAAATCTGAAAATTAGAAGTTCCTTAGTTATATCAATAGGATCCATCATCCTATCTAGCTAAGGCATCAATTATCCAACAAATTGCACTCCCATTTGTGATCAAAGTTAGTAAAAATTTGGTATAAGCATATGTTTGTTGTCAGAAGGTCCCAAAAATGCAAAGAAGAAGACGAAAGAAGAGATCCACTTTACAACATGGGTGATAGGGAAAAAATCCTTTTCATAGGTTTCGTACTGGGAATAGTTCAAATGATGAAATAACCGATGAAATTCTTCAAGAAGTTGAACAAGATCCATAATTTCACATAATTTTGGACAAGATCTTAGAGCGAAATAAAGAAAGATACTTTCTTTTGCTAGTAAACCAAGGAGCTAAATTACCCTCTAACTACGATATGGAGAAAATTAAAGAAGATCCTAAAAAGACTAAAACTCCCTTAAACGATCTTAGTACTCTTACCCAACAAATAAGAGCACTCCAAAGGAAAATCAAGGAAATACAAGGGGGCACAACTAAGAAGTCCTTTGACAGAAATATGAACGTGACCTCTTCTCCGTCAAAAACAACATCATCCAAATTCAATGTTTTTGAATTTTTGCAAAGGTTAAATGAGAAGCCCAAATCTAAGCCATCAAATAATATTGACCAATCTTGTCATGTCATGCATTTGTCTTGATCCCCCATAATTCAAAATGAACCTCGTGATTCTTTCACCCAAGATAGTGATTCCATTCAATCACCTTCTTCTATCATATCCTCTACATCTAATGATTCATTTCAATCTACACATCTTGATCAAAACATTATTTCCACTCCATCCCATTATATTAAAATTCTACAAACCCTTCATATCTTTGATCAAGATCCCATCTCTCAAGAACCATATGATGATCCCCTCCTTTCATTATTCAGCCATGATAATCCTCTTCCATCTCAAGAACAAAATGTTCTTCCAAGTTCTCCATCCACCCCATTCAGTGAATCCATACTCTCTTATGATTCCATCGCATCCCAGGAGAAGAACAATTCTTCCATCCTATCCAAAGATTCCCTTCCATCTAATGATCAATCTACTCCATCTCCTTCATCTAACGATTCTTTTCCTAGTCAAGATCAAAGTATCCCATCATCCTCATGTCAAGAGCCTCTCACACCTCTTCAAGCTATCCATGAACCTCGCACCTATAAATTGGGATCCTCCACCTTTATCCACTCCATTTTACTTCCAACACCTATCCTTTCATCCATATCATATCCTCCTCAAAATGGACTTGCATCTTGTTTCACAAACAATGCATATCCCATGGGTAAACGAATGTGTGAAATTATGAATTACAAAGGCAAAGGCTTAGGCCTTCATGAGCAAGGTATCCTAGAACCCCTTTTTGTCCAAGAACATCCATATTCTCATGGCCTTGGTTATACACCTCATGCTCAACCTAGGTATCCTAGTCCATCAAACTCTCCATCCATCCTAGGTCCTTATCCTAGTCCATCAAACACTCCATCTATCCTAGGTCCTTATCCTAGTTCATCAAACCTTCCATCTATCCATATTAGGGTCCCACATTTCTCCATCTCCTATTCTTCAAGAACAACAAAGGCACACATGTCCTTGATCCACTTTCAAAATTCTTCCTACATTAACTCATCCATCATACCTCCATATCATTCATCTCAATACACTCCTCCCATTGCTCTTGGAAGCAATTTGGGTACCAAATGTCAAAAGCTTCAATATAAAAAATCCACATGCATCAAAGAATCAATATGTCTCCTCGAAGAGTCATGCAAAAATAAAAGAAAATTTGATCCAAAAATCAAACAATCAAAAGGCCACAAAGGCCCATCAAAGCAAAAGAAAAATTCAAAAGGCCACAAAGGCCCATCAAAGAAAAAGAAAAATTAAAAAGGCCATAAAGGCCTATCAATTCAAAAGAAAAATTTCAAAGACTGCAAAGGTCCATAAATCAAAGAGAAAAATCTCAAAGGCCACAAAGGCCCATAAAGAAAATATCAAAATCAAAAGTGATGTGGATTCCTAAAAGTCTCATAGAAGCAATAAATCAAAATTGGCATCCAAATTTTTTAATCCGAAAGCTTCTCCCCATCTCCCATCTAAAAACATATCACCTTCCAAATCCACTTTTCCTCCATCACTCCATCACCCTTCAAGGTGTGTGCCAATGTTAATCTTGCCATCCTTTCCATCTATCCATCACCAAGCCTTCCAACCTCCTATCCATTATCCGACATACATCCCCCATTCTCCTCATTTAATTCAAAGCTTTGCATAAGGCCTTAGCTTCTACTATCATGCCAACATTTATAAGTCTAATTCCCATTCCCATGGTCTATTAGAGCACATATTCGAGGGATATTAGTCGTGAAACTTGATTTGCTTAAACCCTTCCTCCATCCCCCTATCATGCAACTATTATCTTTCATATCCATCTCCCTGTCCATATACTATCTTCCATTTTCCTCTTATCATTCATGGTCATTATCCTCATTTTCACCTTTGATCTTAACAAGGTTAGGGATCTTCTTGAAAATCATGCATCTTATCCTATTCAATTCATCCAAATCTTCCATACCATATCCTTCATCGTGCATCTTCTCTTATATTGTGGGGCATCTTGTTTCTTCAATTGGTCATCCCATTCCATCTTAAATGTCCTTGAAAAATCAAAACAACATCAAAATCCAAAAAAATCAGACAACATCAAAATCCAAAAAGAATCAGAAAACGTCAAAATCCAAAAAAATCAGAAAATGTCAAAATCCAAAAAAATCAAAAAAACATCAAAATCCAAAAAAATCAGAAAACATCAAAATCCAAAAAAATCAAAATATTTCCAAAATCCAAAACAAAACCAATAAATCGTATGCTTTCATCAATAAAATGGTCATGTCTCATCCTAGACTGGGGGCAAAATCCTGAACTCACTAGGGGCAACTTGTTTTGAGCTTAAATCAACAGAAAAGCAACAACAAGACAACCTAGTGAGAACATCAATCATCCTAAACATCAAGTTGAACATCAATCGCAATCAATCAAACAACCAACCATCTAAATCAACATAAAAACCAAAACAAATCAACTCTCATTGGATGATCTCTTCTGAATCATGGTTTGATCACTTCAACACTTATGTTCAATTGTTTTATCTTGATTGTTGTTATCATTTCTCTAGAGTACCTTGATGATGTCTGAAACTAGAGGGGCTAGGAAGGAGAATGATATTTTCTTTGTCTGCTCTCTGTGAGTTAATCAGTATTAGCATGTAAATTATCGCGAGACATGCTCTACAAAGTATTATTGATGACATTTCAAATTTGCATAGGAAAATGATTAATTTTTGTCTGTTTACGCAAGTGATGCTTAGGTCATCTCGGTCTCATTATACCTAGATGCGTGTGTTATCTTGCACTATAAAATCTCAACGAAATTTGTATGGAAGTTTGTACTCAGCTCATCATGGTCTACATTATACCATTGATGCTTGTACTAACTTTCAACATATCAAAAGGCTCAATGATGATAAATAAGCATAAAGTTGGCTCACAGAATGACAACTATGTGTAGTTCATTCTGCATAGTTAAAATCTGCATGGTTAATATAGATGGCATCCATATTAGTTTGTGCATGAGAATTATCATATCCATCACATCTCATCTGCATTATCTCAATCAATCCATCCAATCATTTCTTCCAATCTCATCTCAATCAATTCATCCAATCCTTTCTTCCAATCTCTTCTAATCAATCCATTCAATCTAGCACAAATCATTTAATCATACCTTTGGTCTTGTTCCTAGCCTTATTGCAAGCCTTAATCATTATCATCATCATCGAGATGTATCCTTCCTTATCCTTGTGTTGTTTTGGGATGTCTCCTTCCCTCATCAACAACACTCTCATCGTCATCATCATTGGGATGTATGCTTCCCTATCATTGTGTTGTTTCGGGATGTATCCTTCCCTCATCAACAACACTCTCATCATCATCATCGGGATGTATCCTTCCCTACCCTTGTGTTGTTTTGAGATGTATCCTTCCCTTATCAACAACACTCTCATCATCATCATCATTGGGATGTATCCTTCCCTATCCTTGTGTTGTTTTGGGATGTATCCTTCCCTCATCGACAACACTATCATCATCATCATCAATCCATCTTGACTTGTAGTTTGACTGGGGTAACATCATATTTATTTTTGAATCCATTTGTGCTTTCTTTCTTCTCGTTTTATCTTCCCAATCTCCTATCGCTTATCATCCTCTCTTGTCGATCATTTTGCATCTTCCTCATCTCATCTTTCATCTAATCAATTCGTCATCTATCAACCTATCATTGATCCTCACCTATCATGAGGTCAAACATCATCATCCCATCATTGGCTCTCACCTATCATGAGATCAATTATCAAAATCATCATCATCATCATCATTTCATATCAATCTTTCAATAGTGGTTTTTATCAAATCATCTTTATCAGTCGATGAATCGGATATCAAATCAATGTAAATTTTCAAAATTCATCAAAAAAATTTTAAAAATCCAAAAAATTCAAAATTTTATGTGATGAATTGTGTAGAAATTCCAACAAAGCTTTGAGCAAAAAAAACTACATGAGCACATCTTCTTCATTCACTCCCAAAATTTTATGCAAGCATCTATAAATGATTGAATATGACTATCAACATACTATGATTTTTCTCCAATAAAATTTGGGAAGCACTCCTATGATCATGTAGTTAAAGATGTGTAGTAGGAAGAGGCTAAAGGACCAAAGTGGGTTCCTCATGGGTGAGATTAAATTAATGTTGGTGCATAGTGTAATTATACAAAATGTTAGTAGTAGGTATCTCACATCTATAGAATCACCACCCTCCATTCTATGGAAGGCACCTGTAGATTTTTGAAGAACATAAAACACAACCACTTCATTCCATAACAAAGTTACCAAAAAAATTTCGATAAATAGATTTGTTGCTACGATTATATTAGCTAAGAATTGGTCTTTAGTTGCCTAATGGGAAGCAACAAAGTTTGTGCCATAGTTGCACAAATCACTATTAGATTAGCAAATTTTCCTTATGTTTGAGAGGGACAACTCCCTCATATGATATGATTTTGAGTTTTTCGAGGGTACACTTTTAACCAAGTAAGAAAGGAAAATAAACTAAAACTAAACGAAAAAGAGAGTAAATCATAGATTGGTTGGTATGAAGCCATAACTTTCATATTTATAAAAAATATGAGAAGGGTTTTGATCAATACAAAGATAACTCGAAGATAATTTATCTTTTGCAAAGACTCATTTAAATATAAGCATGTAATTAGGGTTTTAATATAAGAACTTTGAATCTAAAATAAGAAAGATTTGTTATGGATAGATTTTCTAACACATAGATTGGAGAAAAAACTATTTATCTCCATCCAGATTTACATAAGATAAATTAAAAATAATGAAGGGATACATCACATTATAGAAAAAGATTTATAGAATGGTTTCCATTTCAACATAAGAAGAAATAATAACAAGAATAAATGTAATGCAAGAACATAGACCAACAATATTATTTCCTTTGTTGATATCAAAATCAAGAGGACAAGACCCTTTAGATTTTATATAGTGTGTTTATCAAAATCTCTTGAATTTGGAACCCTTTTGTATTAGAAATGATTGCATTTATATTTTTCCCAACCCATAACTAACTATTAACTACTTCATTCAAAATTTACAAAATATTTTAAAATATATTAGAAATCCTTTTAAAGAAGCGTACATATTTATGTTGTTAAAATAAAAAGTGCTTTAGTTATTAGAAAATATGGATCTATAATAAATGATGAATCTTCTTGCTAAAAACTAATGGGCACACAATTGTCATAGCATTTTGTCGAACATAGATTACATGTGTTAGTTAAATCAGTGTGATTAACTTGGAGCTTTTATGTCAAAAAATTCATAAGCAAGCATCATGAGTGATAACTCATTTTTCATCCTCTCCTATCAATCTAGAAAGAAAGATATTGATATTTAGGAACTCTTCCTTTTAACTTTTTGGTTTGATGCACAAGTTTTATTCCCAATATGCTATCCAAAATAGTTGATGTATTAGAAGCAATTGGCTTTCCCCCACAAATAAAAATAAATTGGTTACACCAACTATTTTATGGCAATATATATACATATATATTATCATGTTGACAAGGGTTATAAGGGACATCAAAGATTGACTATTGTTAAAATTATATATATATAGAAGAATGTTAAACCTTATTAGATGGTGTGAAAAAATTAGTCATTTTGACATTTCTTGGAATAAAAAGATTAAACCACATGGGTGTTCCACATAACTTTATCTTTTGACATTCAACCTCAAGTTGATTAGCATGGCTATCTTTGCACGAATTGAAATGGTGAATGAAATGGTTAAATGGCCCCATTAGGGGCTTTACCAATTAAGAAAGAGAGTCCATTTTACAAAGCTAGGCCTTCAACTAGGAGTGAATCCATTTTTTTTATGGAGGATTTTATATCATTCACAAAAAACTTCTAGCTATTTGATATGAGAGCACAAGCCTTTATGTTGAAACCTTTTTGACTGAGAACCAAGGATTGAGAGGTATCCATTTTGTCAAATTTGCTTAGGCACTATTCGACTTCATCCCATATGATGGTGGAACCTTGCACTCAATAAACTTGATCTTTGGTGGACTCAACTAAAATCACTCAACTTCATTTTGAAGTGACAAGGATGAAATAATATATAAAAAAAGGATGTTTCAATAAAAAATTAAAAATAAAGTTATTTGCAATCTTGCATTGCATGTTTCTAAGAGGGATATCTTACTCAAGTTTTATACATAATATGTGTCCGCACTGAACCACCTAGAGATGAGTTGTTATCTTCAACCCGTTAATGTGAAGAAGTTTGCAACTCAATATGTTTAAAGTCCTCTCTCTTATACACATATTAACTGTGTGATCGTAAATTGGTTGAAGTCATTGGCTAGGTATTTAGGATATGGTCTTAGTAGGAAGTTTCTGCTTATTTAGGCTTCATGTCTACTTGATCCCGCCATGACCTCTGCTTCAACCCACATATGGGAGACCACTTGACAAATAACCTCCTCAACATCAACACGAAGGTTGTGAAATCCTACAAGTTATGTTGCACACCAAAAATGAAGCATTTAGAAAAAAAAGTATAGTATCACTTACAAACATTGTATAAAAGCATGAATAAACATGGTTGAGTAAAGAAGAAGCAACAATCTTAAAGACATATAATAACTATTGTTCATCTCAATTTTGATAAAGTATAATGAAGTTTTATATTGAAATAAAATGGCATAGACTATGAATACTTCATGTTCATTTTTTAAGTACAAAATGATTTATTATTCTATGATGTAATTTATTAAAATAAACATTTCGTGTTAATTTTTAAGTATAAAATGATTATTAGTATTTAATTTTACAAATAATAAATAAACATTATTATGTATAATTATTAAAACTACTATAATTCTTATTTATTAAGTTTTCTTTTTAATAATCACTCATTTTCATGATTAAAAAAGAAAAAGTTTATATCAAATGCACTAAAAATATTACTTATTTGTAATATTCAAACTTTTTGACATAAATGAATTAAGTCAAAATTTTGAAGTGTACAATCTTCTTACATTGTTCATATTTTTAATAGAAAAAAGAATGTAATGATGTTTTTTCCAAATCTTTATTAAAAACAAATTTAACAAGTCAATTTTATTTCAAACTGTCTATCCAAATATCCAAATATCAAAATGTACATTATTATTAATTAATTAAAATTAGAATATAATAAATATTTAATTTTCGATTAATTAATAAATATGATAAAATGTACATCTTTATGTTTGAAGATAGATCGTGGTTTGAACCCAAATTACAGATTAAGGATACAAGGTTTAGCACAAAAGTTGGAGATGTTGCCAATGTTGTCAAGCAATACGGTGCTGTTAAAATATAGAAAGGAATAAGGAATGGGGATTCACTTAGACGTGAGATTTAAATGGTTAACACCCAGAGAGGAATTGAAAGAGAATACGCGTATTTTCAACTACCTAATCGATTTATCACTTGACACACACATGTTTAAAGTGAAAAGATAAAATGACGCAGACATGAAAGAAATACACTTTGCGGTGAAAGGTCAAGCCCATGGAGACCTCAAACATGAACTTCATATTAAAACGAGGAGAATCTAAGACAGATTTTCATTCAAATCTATTTGAAAAACTAACCTTCATTAGCATATTTCAGCCCTTTCTGATGATTGTAACATTTATAATGAAATAAATAGGGAACAATACATCATTAATTTGACATTTCAGACATGAATGCGAAGAAACTTTTGGATAGTTCGGCATCCCCAAGAAACGCCAGAGATCGTACGGAAGCTCACGCAGCTATATACAGTTGAAAGAAATTTCAAAACTCTTGAAATGATAAAAAATTCAAATGAGATATGTATTCAATTGACCAGAATCCAATCTTGGAAATCGCTACAAAAAATAAAGAATAAAAAAAATTGGTGAAACTTGGCGTATGTTGGTCTTTGAACTCAGTTGGATGCTTGGCGAGTACATTCAGCGGGAAAGCCCTGTGGAAATCTTTTACTGTCCGAACAGTAATCATAAATCATGTAGTTCTTGCGCACCCATTCAAGTTTCTGCTGCTCACTCGACTCCAATGCCTCTGCATCGTACCATGAATTCGCAGAGCAATCAGAGGAGGCAGAGCATGTCTCTGCTTTGAAATTTCCATAAGAGGCCACAAAGGGGGATTTGCTCCAGTCGATCTTCACTGCTCCGCCTCTCGTTGCCCAATCGTCTGCATTCCACAGGCTCGAATATATTCTCATAGCCTGATTCTTGGGATATGCCACTCCCAAATCCTCGCTGTTCTTGAACACTCTCACCGGAGTTCCATCCACAGAAAACCTGCAGAATATCAGAAATACATATTATAACTACAATGATGATGCTAAAACTACAAGGCCAGGCCAAAGAGGACATTCACTGGTTGATTTGAAGTTGCAGGTACATTATTAACTTACATAATTTGTTGGGGATTCCAGAGAAGGGAGTAAGTGTGGAAGTCTGCGGTGGGGTCGAACCAAAGGTAGAATTGTTGCTCGCGATTGCCTTTGCCTTGAGAGAAAACATTGGTGTGCATAATATAGGGATCTCCAGACAGATTTCCCAGAAACTCAAAATCTATTTCATCGTGCGTATTCCCTTGTGATGAGAGCTGCGCGAGAGCATCACCATTTTATTAGACCATGCTCAACTTCCCACTACTAATATGAGGACTAGAGAATGAATTGAAGCGACAGACTTACATAGTATGCAGTGACAGTACCGGCCGAGTTACCGGGCACCAGCTTGATTTGCATATCTATTTTGCCAAAGAGATATTCATTCTTGGATTGGAACCCTGAACCTGTTTTAATACAGCAGAGGAAGAGATAAGCATAGGTTCAGCATACTGTTAAAATCACATATATGCAGTAAGAAAATGAGATAAATACCTGAGGACTGATCGAGAGTGAGCTGCAATCGTTGACCATTGTCGAGTACCTTAGCACGATAATTTCCCCATGTGATGTCGAAATCATTGTAGAAATCTGCAGAAACAGGGTGAGAGAATGAGAGTGCAAGGGTTAAGAGGAGTAGACATGGAATGAGCTCCATTGGGAACGGAAGGCAAGAATGTAGTTCGTAGGAGTATTGATAGAGGCAAGTATGTGGTGAATGGTGATTCCTGAGGAAAATGAATTGTATTTATATATAGGCAGGGGCAGGGTGAGGTAAAGGAACGGAAAGTAGCAAGAAATTTCCCCGGGAGTTGCTAAATGAATGAGTTGGACCGCAGTTTGTATTTACAGGTAGACAAGGTTCTGGATTTGATTGCAGGCGGAATTCCAGCAAGAAGAGTGTAGTGTTGAGTAGGGGTATAGGTACTTAGCTGTGTGCATTATGAAACAGTTGTTTGGAGACTACCTAAAATGCAGTGTCTGAGATGTTGACGTCTCATGGTCCACTAGCCGGTCAAATGCCGCGTAAAGCGTCTTTTTTTTTCTTTCTTCGAATCTGTAGGGGTAAATTTTGCATACCAATGCTTTTTTTTAATTTTATATAAAGTTTGTTTTTTATTAATATTTACTAGCAATCGCACCTTGGTGTGCAATGGGTACGCCGAAGAGGTATGGAAGGTAAATTAAGAGAAAACGTGGTGTTTTTTTTGTATAAATTTGTGTAGTACATGAGATCAATTGATAATGATATTATTATAATTATATTTAATATTAATATATGTATAGTTTTATTTTTCCTAATCTATCCAAAGATCAATTAAACTATGATTTTTTTATAAATTAATTTAATTTGATCTATATAGAAATATATAAATCAAATGAAAAATTACGTCAATAATAAGCATATTTATTTATTAATTTTCATTAATTATAAAAAATGAAAATTACGTCAATAATAAGCACATTTAGGTTTTAACATTATGACATCCTTTATACTTAGCTATAAGTAATATATAATGTAAATTTTATCTAAATATTAAATACAATTTCAATTGACAATAATAAAAAATATTTTTAAATCTCTTTTACAAGATTGTTAAATATAAGAATTATTTAAAGAAGACTATAAATTTATAATAAGATAATATTAACATTTTTAAAATAATATTATTTGTAAATACAAATACAATTCAAATAAAATATTAAAAATTTAAATCATTTTTAAAAATTATTAAAAATTATTAAATATAAAAATAATTTTAAAACTGAAAATACAAATACAATTCAAATAATAATTATTAAAAATATAAATCGTTTTCTTAAATTGTTGAACATAAATTGTTTGAGGTGACAGCCTTGGCAGGCAGTCGCTGCTCTCTCCACTCCTCAGCTTGCACGTGCCTGGTGGTTGCAGTCAATGGGCAGACGGAAGCTGCAAAGTCCTCTCGCGGGAATTTTGATTGAGAATCGTATTAAATACAAACCTTATTCGTCTGCAAGCTACTTTAAACAATCGACGATTGGGAATGACGGATCTGTCAACCATGCTGTCTCCTTGCATTTCAACCGTTGAAGGATAATTTGAGCTTGGAAAGCTCAAATAAAGAAACGCCTTCGGCATAAATATTATTGTTCATTTATTATGTTGAAGGCCTTTTTATTTGAGATTCAAGAGTTCATTTTCAAAACCCTAGAGAGGCCTTGCAAAACGGTTAAACAAAGCTCAGTCGTTCATCATTTTTCGTCATTTTTTGGTTGTTTTTTCATTGCTTTTTATTACTTTCATCACCGTTTATTATTGCTTTCCCCTCCACTATTGGTTTCCACTCTTCCAAACTATTCCTCACTAGTATTGACCTTTCACTTCTCTGATTTGGTGAGCTCCGTCCTCAAAATAAGGTTTCGATGAAGGTTTTAGAGTATGTTTATTAAAATGAAAATTATGGCCAAGATACTAATAATGAGCACATTTAGGTTTTAACATTATGGCATCCTTTACCCTATGTAGTTAAGTATATATTAGCATAATTAATATATAATGTAAATTTTATAAAGTAAAAAAATAATTATAAATATATAATTATATTATGTATTATTATTATATATTATATTCTTTAACAAAACTATATATATTATATATATTTATTTATTTATTTATTTTATAATTAATAATTATTATATTCTTATTTAATACAAAATATAATTAATATATTTTATATTTTATATAATACATATTAAATTATATTTATTATTATATATAATAGTATATATATAGGTTATATTATTATTATATTGTAGGTGACAATAGCCAATACCAATTTAAAATGATGTCAAATAACAATCAATACTACGTTTCATAAGGTAGGTTTGACTACTTGCTTGAGTTAGGTTCAGGTTTTCATTGATTTAAGTATATTGTTTAGGGTAATATGAGGAAAAGAAATTGATCCCTTATTCCTTCTTTCCAAAATTTTAGTGATTTTATCAATTGATGGTAAGAATGAATGAGGATCCACTAGAATCTCTCACCCTCCATTGAAAAAATGAATCTATCCTTACACTCTAGAAAGCTTTGGAAATGTGTTTTGCTTTTGTTAACAATCCACTTAGGTGAACTCAGTAAACTATTCTTATTCCTACTAAAAAGCTCCTTCTTTTAAATCCTTAAAGATAGTGTTGTAAGAACACCTCTAATTTGTGTCAAGAAGAGATGGGAAGAGACTTGTAAAAATAATTTCATGTGAGTTTCTTTACTATGTACTTTCCAAGAAGAAAATCAATTAACTTTGCATTGAAAAATATGTGTAGAAATGGAAGATATCATCTTTCTTCACCTCATTGGTAAATTTGATACACTCACACAAACTATTACAATTGACAATGCATTTGAAATTCCTATATGATCTCTATTTTTTCATCAACATATCTTATCTACCATTTCAGCTAGAAACACTCCACAAAAATATTTGTGACTAATTGCAACAAGATAGCAACCACCTATAGTTTGCTCAAGGATATTACCATGGTACCTTTAGAAAATTGATTCTAGACGCACCTCAACTATTAAGCAATTTCCTCATTTATGATTTCCCTTGCTACCTCAGTAGCTAAACAAATAATTCATTGTGTATAAGGTCATTTCAAAGTTCACAAGTGACCAAATATCTCCCACATCCAACTACATGTTTTTTCTGGAATCAACAAGATACGTTTTTCATGAGTGATCAAAGTCTCACCTGCAAAGATTTGATTTTCTTTCCCCAAAATATAGTGAGATTATATGTTGGTAAGTACAAACTAATAGTTTTGGGGCTTTATGGGGTTTCACCTTTATGAATATTTAGTGATACATTTATCCAAGTATACTAACCACCCTAGAATATGTGACATTTTTAGAGGAAATACACCAACACTTGAAGCGGCTCCCAATTTTCTAGAATGGTACTTCAAAAGTAGAGTGTCATTTATAATTTTAAAAAGAGTTGTTTGATATGAAATTTCATTATTAATATTTGAACAATAAGTAGTCAATACAACAAGTCATGTCAAGAGAATAATTCTATGTTCTACAAAATTTTGGGGATGGGGATGATGGAACAACAAGGGACGTGTTTCAAGGACAATAGTCTAGAGGTCATTTTTGGGGGAAACCAAGGGGGTGACAATATATATAAACAGTATACAAAGTGAGAGTCAAATTTCTATAATTTTAACTAATATTGAGTAACATGACATCAAAATTAAGATACCGATAGTAGTATAGTAGTAATAAATATATCATGATAGTAGTATAAGATTAATAAAATTAATCATGACAACAATGACAACAAGTTAACAATAGTATAATAGCAATAGATATATCATGATTCAAATTCATAGCTCATGATATACGTTATATAACTCAAAAATATTGAAACCACACCTACTGCAAAATAAATATCTCATTGAGTGTGAGTTAAGTACACAAGGCTACCTACAAGCTGCTTATATAAAGTAGGATTAACATCCTAACCTTCCACATCCTTAGTCAACATAATCTTAGAGTAAGTGGAGCAGAGACACTTTTACAATCCTCCATCCTAAACTTGCTCAACAAGTCTAAAGTATACTTGGTTTGAGAGAGGTAAATTCCATCATCTTTATACCATACCTAAAGCCAAGAAAGTAGTGTAGAAAACCAACATTTGTCATCTTAAATGTATCTTGTAATTTTAATTTTTTTATTGATTTTGCTCATGTCAATCTTAACTTCTTTAGAAATTGTATGATAAGGTGACATCACCTAGGTTGGTGCACATTTTGCATCCATCTCACCAAAGTGCAGTTGGGTAAGTACAAGAAGTTGGGTCCAGAAAATGTTGAAAAAGTGAAAGTATTTTTCCTTAGTTGGATTGGAATTTTGAAGCACTTACACATTGAAACTTAAAAAAGTCCAATAACATGAATTCAATATTTTGAGTCTAGTTTTCAAATATTTAACTTATTCTAATTTTCCCAAATGATAAAAATTAAAAAATTACATAATTTTTTTACATATTTGAAAAGTAGACATCATCATTTATAATGATTTTTAATTTCACAAAACAATTTTGAAAAGAAAACCTATTAGTCATATTTCCAAAGTTAGTTTTTTCTCTTGACATTGCCATGAACTTGTACTTTTAGGTCTAAGGCTAAGGGTTGTGTTATCAAGCCTTTCTCGAGCCTAAAAAAAAATCAAGAAGTGGCTTGTGATTTCATATTTTTAAAACAAGTACTTGTTTAAGTTGGGATCTTGAACTATAATGGGTACCCATTTTTTAAAATGGGTACCTATTCTATTAAGATTTTTTCTTCACCAAAAACTTCCCCCATATGTGGACCCAACTTCTTGCTTTTACCCAATTAGACTAAAAAGTTCTACAAAAGTGCAATAGTACCTTGTTTGGACCACACATCCCACAATGACCCTATTTCTCACTTTTGCAAAGATTTTACCCCCAATTGCTACCATTTATCAAAGCTCAATTAGGGATATGGACTTTATCTTGGCTCACTTATTTTTCCCTTTTGCCTAACAAGTTCAGATAGAGCAAAATTGCAAGGGATGTTCAATTGATATTGAGTTCACTTGGACATGTTTAACCCATAAAGGTGCACTTGGACCTATCTGACTTGCAAGGTGCACTTGAACTTGTCTAACCCATAAAGATGTGTTTGGACCTATAAACTTTACCTTTTGGATTTTTTGAAAATACCCAAAAACACACAATTTATTCACTTGTAAGTTTTTGCAGTGCATTTGGCATAGGTCAAAAGTCTAGCAAAGGTTTAGTTTCCTATAAAAGGTTAAAAAAGGTGCACTTGGACCTATCTAATTTGCAAGGTGCACTTAGACCTATCCAACCCTCAAAGGTGCACTTGGACCTATGTGGCTAGCAAAGGTGTACTTGGACCTATTTGATCCACAAGGTGCACTTGGACCTATCTGACTCACAAGATGGACTTGGACCTATCTGACCGCAAGGTGCACTTGGACCTTTCTCACCCACAAAGGTGCACTTGGACCTATTTGATCCACAAAATGCACTTTGGTCTATTCCAACTCCATATCCCAATGTGAGGTCAAAACCCTCATATCCTAATGTAACTTCAAACCTTGGACTTAGTATAGTTTCAAAGTGAACTTTTGCAAAAGGTCAACTTGAGCTTGTCTATTTTATAGCATGGTGCTTACATGTGATAGGAAAATTCGTAAAGTGCTAAGATGCAATAGCGACTTGAAATTTTGCTAAGTGCACTTGAGTTTAGTTCTTCCACTAAATGTTCACTTCCAAAGGGAAAGTCTGCAAAGGCCAAGTTTCCAAAGGTAAATCTTGCATAGTTCATATTTTAGCACACACTCATTGAATACTAGCTCCATTTAATTACACAAACAAACTAGACAAAACCAAAATTTTCCTACCAATCTTTTGTAGGAAATTCACTACCCTATAGCCCTTGTTATGATTACTCTTGATGTGACATTCACTATGAAATAAACTATCTAACATCTCTGAAATAGTTCACTTCAGCTGATAAATATTGTGTAGAGGTTTATGAGGACTTTAGGTGCCACTTAGATTTCATGAGGAGTGAGTTTCATATTCAATAATTGGCATTTAACTTTCATGATCTTTTTTAGTGAATTAAAACTTTATGAAAAATAAAAAATCCAAATCAATGACAATATATAATAGAGCATCTAGATTAGAATAGCACTTGATTCAATATGTTGCCACTGTTTCTATTAATTAGAGCTACAAAAATTATATTTGAGGGACTTAATCCATCTATTATTAATGTTAAAACAAGCCATTGAGTTGTAAATTCATAATAGATTAAGCTAGAAACAATTTTTTACTTTTCTTTCATACATATAGTGGCATACTATTAGCTTCATATGTTTATTGTAGGTCTAAAAGTATAAAAACCCAAAATATTTTTTTCTACACTTTTATCTTTTGGTATGTGAACTAATCATGTTTTCTGCAAGTTGTTATTCATTTTCTAGTTTATTTTTACAAGTTGAAGTGTAAAGACTTTTTTTAAAACAACTAACATCATTTTCGTGTAACCACGACCATTAAAGATTTGTCATTAAACATTTAAACGATTTTCTATTACCATCAAATACTTATATTTAGACACTTAAAAATTTATTAGAGAAAATAGTTTTTCTTAATTAAAATGAACTTAGTTCTCATTATAGTTATTTGTCATGTATACCTAGAGCTTGGAATTTCATGTATGCTCTCCTCTTATGCCACTTGGTGTTCTTGAGGATCAAAATCCATTCCAATTTTTATTATTCTTGTAAGTCTATTTATTAAATTCCAAAAAAAATGAGGTGTGTATTTTCTTCTTTCACATGCATGCATGATCTTGAAAATTAGAAAGACACACATTTTCCTTTTTTTGTGGGGTCCACATTGGATTTCATCATCAAGGGGATGAACTCTAGCATTCTAATGAGGTATAGATAGTGGGGGGTGAATCAAAAGACATGTTTCTAAGAACTTTATACTTTGGGGAAGCAAAGGAGAGGAGACGATTACCTTATCCTCCTAATTGTTTGAATTTTTTCCTTTCATTCTTATATAATTAGGTCTCACCTACCCTTGTGGTATATTAAGGATATTCCCTTAGCTAATCTTGTGAATCCTAGTTTAAGACCCTTTGGTCATCTTTTCTTATAGTGCACCAAATTTGGATCACCTCGATAAGTTACTGACATCATACCCATAGGAAGTGAAAATTTTAAGATGTGGGTAGGCACTTTTAGTCCTCCCATGTGCAAGGTTGCGAGAAATTCTTTTGTCCCTACAATCCAAGGTCTTGAATAAAGGTTGAGGCTACCTTCTCAGTAAAGGTGGTATATCTATGAGCCTACAAATATTGATACACCCACTTGAATAATTTTATACTTGTTAATGCCTATGGTGTGCTCATTAACATATAGATCAACCCTTCACATTTTAAGCTAGCAAGAGGAAACTTGTCCATTTTGAGCCTTAAGATTTTTCTTTCTATTTTATTTTTTCTGTGTCACGACTTGCTCCACAACCACAACTTTGATCCAAGGTTGAAAACTATATTCATAAAATTGGTCCAAAACTAGAGTCTAACCAAAATAAGCATCATAGGTCCCCATCATTCTCCTTCAAGAATGGCAATTATGATGATGTCAAGCTTCTACCAAACTATACCCTTGAACATCTAGGTATGGGAAACTTTCAAATCCTAATCTATTAAATCCTCCACCTAAAATTTTAATTCCTCATCCATAAAGGCCCCCATCAAGCCCTCTAAATCCTAAACCATTAAGCCATCCATATAAACTTATAATCCATTGTCAATTAATCCCTCTATTAACCCATACATTCCCAAACTATTAAATCATTTGTCAGTCCATTTCAAGCCTAATTCTAATCCATCCATCCATCCTAGTAGGTCCTAATTCCTTGACCATTATGCCTCCTAGTTCGAATGACCTATGTGTCAACACCCGTCAAGAGGAAACCATTCTAGCACAAAATGAGTCGTCATGCTTAAGGAAATGCCAAAACCAATATGGGATTAACCAAATCTATGTCTCAAATGAACAAAAAACCACCCTATCTCCTTACACTAATCCCCAATATGTACCTTCTAATCTTAAGCAACAAATTTTTGTAACAAGTACGAGTCCTTCCCATTTTAACCTTAATCAAAACTTTATGAATTTGATCAAATCAATCAACCCATTCAAACCAATCAAAATAATCAAACTTATCAACCCATCATAGATATGAAGGATGTTATCCAAGGTCTACTTGTAAGGAATCAAAATTGTGAATCTAGGGAGTTATACCACACACCTTGCAAGAACAAATATTTCAATGTTATCCAAACCCCCTAAAATTAGTATTCCCATAAATTATTCCATGCAAAATGTTGAATATTGTCCTTCCACCCCTTTTGAGCTATCCATAAAATCCAAGATCCATAAGCCTCATTAAATCAATAAACATCCTTCTTATCAATTCTTGAACCTAAAGAGATAGATTAATGATTTAATTGATCAAGGACATATCATGCTTGAGCAATACATCCCTACATTGTAAAATAAACATCAAGATCCTTGCCCCATACATGGTCAAATGTATCCACAACTGACTCAAGGTCAAAATACCTCCATCAACCCCATTAATCCTTATCCAACATAGAGGTCATCTCAAACCCCTATTTACCTCCTCCAAGGATAAATGTACTAACCATTGGAACCAATTACCTTTGTTTGATGTGGATTCCTCACAAAAATGCAATTTGAAAATCCTAAGCTACCTAACTTTGGATTTGAATCTTGCTTCCAAATTAATGAGCATCCTATCACAAATCAAATGTATAAAGTCATGAACTATCAAGGCAAAGTATTAGGCCCCCATAAGGAGTTATAGGGCTCATCCATATGCATACAAATCACATATTTTAAGGTATCAAATATAATTCTCTGGATGAGAAAAATAAAGATGTCAATATTACAAGTGCTAGGGTAACTTATCTAACCATCTAAAAGGGTACCCACCATCATTCCTCTAAGGAAATTTCTACCACTCCTTTTAGTGACCCCATAACCCCCATTACCTCCATCACCAACCCTTTCATTGACCCTATCACTAGCCTTAACCATCCACTATCTTTGTCCATTACCCTAGATCAAAAAAATCAAACACCATGTGACCTATTTCATAATGATGAATCTATTACCACCTCCATGATACTTCAAGATCATATATCCCTTAAGGATCACAGATCATATCTCCAAATTCCTAAAATTCTTACACCCAAATGGTCTTAATCCTAAGAGTTTCAATGACCAAAGGAATTTTATATGGATCAAAAAGTACCATATGCCTAAGCTTGTTTTTCCAAATCTAAAAACCCCAAATCCCAATACCGAAAAATTCCAAAAGCCAAAGTTCATATGGTTTCCAAAATTTAATCTTGAAAAGACAAGGACCTCAAATAAAATATACATGAATCTAAAGCAAGAATTTAATTGTTTATAATCTCCAAAGCCTAAACATTGGCAATCCAATTGGACTCTAAACTCCGACAATCTTAAATCCACATAATCCAAATATTCAAGAAAAAACTAATAAGAAAAACCACAAAACTCATTTGGTTCCTAAAATATAGTAATGTGGATACTCACTCCAAAACTCAAAAACCTCTATCTACAAGCATACAAATTCATGATCTCCTAAGCCAACAAATCCCAAAACACTGAAACCTAAAAGCCACCATCACATCCAATAAAAGAATCCATCTCCAAACTCAAAAATGGTGTGTGAACTTGTTAGTCCCACTTCCCATTGGCCCTAGGACATCTCCACATACCAGATGTGTAAGGTGCATATTACAAGGAGTTTGTAGTGCATAATGATTGTCCTGTACAAAATTCTTGCAAGAAATTTGACTGTGTTTGGGAAATTGTATTTTTTAATGAAAGGTAGGGAAGAGGATCCAGTAGTCATGCACCCTAATTTCATGGCCCTCAAAATCTAACTTATTAATGCTAAATGTCTCTAAGAAATTTATAGCATCTTCCTCGGCTAGTTGATTGCTTAAACCTAAGGTTTGAATTCATCATCATCAATTTTGATGTCTATTTTATGCATAGTCATAAAAGATGTCCAAAAACCACTTTTCTAGCCCCCGACCCATCATAGTCAATTATCATAGTTGATCCTTGATTGCACTTATATTAATATTAATAATTAAATAAATATAAACTACCCTTATTTCCTAAGTATCCTAAAACTATACAAAATTTATCTTATTGTTGAACATTTTAGGTCTATAAATTATTAATAAATTATAGATGAATAAAACACTTTAAACCTAATCCTACTAATGTATCCCTAATACATGTTCACATTTCAACCTAAACTCCCAATATTTTTCAATACTCTACTACCACCCAAGCTATATCATCCTCCACCGCCCCATGGCGCTTCATCCACCACTCTTTACAAACTATCTTGTCCACAAGCAGGAGAGACAATGTGTATGTTGTCATGGAAGGGATGTTGTCAACCAAGGCTTTTACATCTTGTTTTTATGTATTACTTGGTTTGCCTTCATTGTTCTCACTGCATTTTTGGTTTTGCAAACCACAACTCCTCTTCCCAAGTTCTCTATTATAGGTGGCATACAATGAAGGCTCTAGTTCGCAACAAAATGGAAAGAGTTTGAAACTCTGGTGCGGGTAAAGTATTTTTTCTTTTTGACTTTATTGGGGCTATGACCCATTTCTCTGTGATGGCCCAACAAAAAAATTAACCTTCTCAGTTATTTTTTTGTGTTTAGAGTTTGAAAGTTTTGAAAATGTCACACTTTTGCATATTTTTGCATCTATGGCTCATGAAAATTTGGGGAATTTTTCCACCTTGGGAATTTTAGGTGTTTTGTGGTATTGTATGCAATTTTTTTTGTAAATACGAGGTTTGGTGTTTTATGTGGAGCAAGATCCGTGGATTCTTAAATGTCTCTACAATATACAACTTTAAATTTATAAATTATTATTTTGATAATATTCTATGGGGTAATGTTCAATGGGGCATGGGTTTGTTTGAATTTTGTTGGTCTCATTTATTATTTATGGGGCAAACTTATATTTTTGGGTAGATAGCTTATGGACAGCCGAGCACTTCTAAACTATTGTACGTTGCTAATTTTATATAGAGCTACAACAGCTCTTAAGCCAAGCCAAAACAACTATAATGATGTTGGATGATGTCTAGTCTAGAAAACATTTGAACATTTTGTTGTCTAAAGTGAAAGCATACGAAGCTCTTTTGACAACCAATGATTATTCCACAAAACCAAAACATCCTGCTAGAGGTAAATGATGCCATTTCTCTCTGCTATTTTTGGGGATTTGGCAGACATTAGTTCCAAATTTTGCAACAGAAAATTCAATTAAGAACCTGTATAGTTCTTCAAATAGGGTTTAGATTCTTGTTGACTTAGTTTGTTCATTAGTGAACTTAATATAATTTCTTTTAATTCAACTCTAACAATGGCAATTAATAAAAGTCGAGTTGAGGGACGTCTTGTCAAATCACCTCAAAATGATTAGGTATTCATCTGCATAAACTATAAACAAACTAGTATATGAATTTGTACCTTCTCATCTATGACTGTAATTAAAGATTCTCCCCTCTATCTCTATTGACCAATAAATCACAGGTGCAAGCAGAATTTAGAGGACTGCAATTAGAGTAAAGATTCTCCATGTATCTCTATTGGGAAATTTCAAAAGCTCACATAGCCGTCCACAGATGAAAGAAATTTCAAACTCTTCAAATGATAAAAGAATTCAAATCGAGGTATATATTCAATTCACCGGGATCTAATCATTACAAATATAGCCTCCCGGGCTTAGAAAATCGCTACAAAAAATGAAAGAATAAAAGAATTTGGTGAGACTTGGCGTATGCTGGTCTTTGAACTCAATTGGATGCCTGGCGAGTACATTCAGCAGGAAAGCCTTGAGGAAATCTTTTACTGTCCGAACAGTAATCATAAATCATGTAATTCTTGCGCACCCATTCAAGTTTCTGCTGCTCACTCGACTCCAATGCCTCTGCACCGTACCATGAATTCGCAGAGCAATCAGAGGAGGCAGAGCATGTCTCTGCTTTGAAATTTCCATAAGAGGCCACAAAGGGGGATTTGCTCCAGTCGATCTTCACTGCTCCGCCTCTCGTTGCCCAATCGTCTGCGTTCCACAGGCTCGAATATATTCTCATCGCTTGATTCTTCGGATATGCCACTCCCAAATCCTCGCTGTTCTTGAACACTCTCACTGGAGTTCCATCCACAGAAAACCTGCACAGAGGCAAAATCACATATTATAAGTACAATGATGATATTAAAACTACGAGGCCAGGCCAAAGAGGACATTCACTGGTTGATTTGAAGTTGCAGGGACATTAATAACTTACATAATTTGTTGGGGATTCCAGAGCACGGAGTAAGTGTGGAAGTCTGCGGTGGGGTCGAACCAGAGGTAGAATTGCTGCTCGCGATTGCCTTTGCCTTGTGAGAAAACATTGGTGTGCATAATATAGGGATCTCCAGACAGATTTCCCAGAAACTCAAAGTCTATTTCGTCGTGCGTATTCCCTTGTGATGAGAGCTGCGCCAGAGCATCACTATTTTATTAGACCAGGCTCAACTTCCCACTACTAATATGAAAACTGGAGAATGAATTGAAGGGACAGACTTACATAGTATGCAGTGACAGTACCGGCCGAGTTACCGGGCACCAGCTTGATTTGCATATCTATTTTGCCAAAGAGATATTCATTCTTGGATTGGAACCCTGAACCTGTTTTAATACAGTAGAGGAGGAGGTAAGGATCGGTTCAGGATACTGTTAAAATCATATATATATATGCTACTGTAGTAAGCAAATGAGATAAATACCCGAGGACTGATCGAGAGTGAGCTGCAATCGTTGGCCATTGTCGAGTACCTTAGCACGATCATTTCCCCATGTGATGTCGAAGTCATTGTAGAAATTTGCAGAAACAAGGTGAGAGAATGAGAGTGCAAGGGTTAAGAGGAGGAGACATGGAATGAGGTCCATTGAGAACGGAAGGCAAGAATGTAGTGTTGAAAGAGGTAAGGATGTGATGAATGGTGATTGCATAGGAAAATGAATGGGATTTATATATAGGGAGGGTTAGGTAAGGAATGGAAAGTAGCAAGATATTTCCCCCAAAAGTTGCCAAACGGATGAGTTGGAGCGCCCTCTGTTTATACAGCGAGACAAGGTTTTGGGTTTTATTGCACGCGGAGTTCCAGCAAGGAGAGAGTATGGTCGAATAGTACGGCTGGCATAGCCGTGTGCAATTGCATTATGAAACAGTTGTTTGGAGGCTACGTACTTAAAATGCAATGTCTTGGATGTTGACGTCTCATCGTCCATTAACCGGTCAAACGCCGCGTAGAGCGTCTTCTTTTTTTCTTTGTTTCCTCGAACCTGTAATAGGTAGGTGGACGGGACCATTTTAAAGAAGAGAATGGCTTAATTAATAAATGGTATATTTTTATATAAAGTTGGTTTTTTTATTTAAATACTAGCAATTACATCTTGGTGTACAATGGGTATGCCAAAGAGGTCTGGATGGTCAATGAAGGGAAAATTTGGTTTATTTTCTGTGTATGAAATCAGTTTCAATATGAATATTATTGAGCTATGAAGGGAATTAAGAGTTGTACATATTTTTGAAAACGCGATGTGTGCGATTGAAGATGGTGACAACAATTAAATAATATAAAGAAGAGAATTGCAATTGGGGAAAGGTTTATGTTTTCAATTATAATTATGCGACAAAGATTTACATTTAACATTTGAAATCATAAGGATTGTAATACTAGACATTGTTATGAAAATTTTCAAATGAATTTCTAGTTTATAAATAAATTAACAAAACATCCATTATCAACATGATTATGTTATATTTGCAATAGGAAGGGAGGGAGAGAGAGGGAGAGGTTGGGTTACAAAAATGGAGAGATAGGGGGAAGAGTGAGAAAAAGAGAGAGAGAGGGGTAAGGAGATAGAGATAGAGAGGAAGATAAATAGATTTGAATTATACCGATGATGATTATTGCACTCACTCACTATTGTAATATGATAATTAAAATAATTATAGAGTAATTTAAAATAAGATTATAACTATATATAATAGATTAAATTAAACAATAAATATAATTATAATATTAAGTATATATAATAAATATATAATTAAATGATAAATATGATTAAAAATATAAAACATAATATTAAAATTATAAATAAATATAAGATATATATTAAATAATTAAACATATATAAAAACTTTTGAATTGTAGTGGAAAGAGGGACTTTGAGAACAACTTTACTTCAAGAAGAGTAAATTGTTCATATGACATAGCTGATTTAAATTGTGAGGCAATTGAGTTTATTTTTATACATGTGTGTGTATTGTATTATTTCTTATTTGACATTTTTGTGCATTTTTAAACGTACAAGAATTGGGTTTTTTTGCATGGTTAATGCTTGACCTCTTCAAGTTAAAAAAGATTGTGTTGTATGTTCATATGATTGGATTTATCATTAAAGTTTCAGACAAAGCTTTATTTATTTAATGATTAGTGATTATTTGGTTAATGATCAACTTATTTAATTTACCAAAATCAATTGTATTTGAAATATAAACGTAGTGTTTAACCATTACATGAATATATAAAATGTATATATATCAATTAACTTTAATTTTGTATTTTTAAATCGATTTATAGTCAATACTTTATTGTACCCTGAATCTTGTCAATTAATCACTTCCAACTCTTAATCTGAGATGAGGACACTTATTTAATTGTACATCTTACATGGGATGCATATGTAATATACGTCTCTCAAATTATTTCTCAATGATGTGAAGAAACTGCTTAGCCTTCTTATAGATCTAATAATTTTAGTTCGAAACAATACCCACAAATATCGATCATCCTCCCATATTAAGATTGGGGTCTACCTCTTGAAAATAGAATGTTTTGCATGACTATGCCCACAAAGGCTCGTGATTACACAAGATATGCCCTTTGTTTTTTTTTACATTTAATTCTAGCTAAACTTTATTATAAATTTACATTATAACTACCCCACTACCCGTCCACCTTCAACCCCTATTGGCTAAAAAAGACCATTTAAATCCTATGAATCATTTAACATATAATTTGTTTAGATCATCAAATTTCATAGCTCAAGATCCCTTGTATTCACAGATTAGATGACAATGTATAATCTATTTAAAAGCATATGCTTAAGTCGAAATGTCAAAAGAGAAATCAAATCCCATAAATAGTTACAAGGCAAAAAGGAATGCGCCCATGACAAATAAAGCTAGAAATAATTGTGAACTCCAAGACAATGACCTAGATTCAAATCATGTCATGTTTTCCTCCCTTCTACTTAATTAAGCTTGTTGTGACACGAAAAGCTTTGATAAACTTAAAAAATTAAACAAGTGGTGGAGGCATATGTAATGCATGTGAACTAAATGACAAAAGGTCGTTATAAAATGTGGGGCACAAAAAACACAAAAGAATTTGGTAGAATAGTCCACGTTTAATTTTGTTCATTGGCTCACGTGTCTTGTCTACACTCCCACAATTGCATGGGAATAGGTAAACCTCCACGTGCCTTGACTAAGTTCCATTTTATGCATGCACATAGAATATGTAGGGTATGGGGAAGAGGAAATAGATAGTAAATTTCTTCCACCACTTAAAATCTCCAACAGAACCATGCTATTACTGTAAAATTCCTTCTCCCCTTGCTCAATTCATTCCAGTTGCATGAATGCAAGCGTGACCATGTTTTGCAATTCATCCCTATAAAGTGTCCCAAACCCACCTAGACCTAACTTGTCTATAAAATTATTTGTTAAATGTTGCAGATCCTCTTAATTGTAGAAGAATCTCAAAGGCTAGCCCTCTTTTTAATTAATTTTTATTTTTAAAGGCAACTGCTATGAGAAGTTTTTTACATTGCTGGCATGTGAAAAGTTCAGTAACCGAACCATGTGAACTTTGTATCCTCTCATTTCTGATGGTATAGTCTCAAAATATTTTTGAGCTGTAGAAATGCCACATAGATTGAAAGTCAAAACCCAACCGAACTGCATGATCACTTTCATTGAACATAATAGACTTTTTTTCCCATAACCATTTTGAAACCTGCTACATCAAAGAAAACAAATCAATATAGTATATATAATTAACTTGAAATTAAAGTGAGGGGATTAGTTTGCATTATGACATCTATAAATAGTGACTTGTTAGATGTGTTTTTTTACGCTTCCTTGCTTATGGAATTATATACTACTATATTAGGCATATCCTTTTACCTTTATAGTATATTATGTTGTTTACTCTAAGATCAATTAGTGTTTTACTGGTCTGGGTCCATAGTAGTTGGGAAGATTTTGTTTACGTCTTAAATAAATTTTGAGCTCCTCTAGCGAACACCCTTGCCAATCTATTCCAATGGAATTTAAGAAGTCAGTGATGGATGCAAAATTGTCAGGTGAGTGGAGTTTGGCTTGATCTGTGGGTGAAGTGAGAAGAAATATTGAATAGATCAAAGAAAAGCGAATCCTTGAAGGTAGAAAAGGTTTGGGCTAGGATTTTTTCTATTTGGCTGAAAACAATGTTATCTTCGAGGGTATTTTGTTGAAGCCCAGTGTGGTATCGTGACTGCGAGGACAGGTGGAAGTGGGAACTTGTGCTTGGCTAGATAGTGGTACCAAGTATGTAGGTTGGTTTTATTAGAAACCTAAAATTTTAATTTACTCATGGCTTTGTGGGTAATTGAAATTTAATCAACACAAAAGAAATCATATTGAAAAATTTACAGGGAAAGAAACACCTATATGCAAGATGAACACAACCGCTGCAGAATCAGTTGTTCAGTTTTGCACATCCAAGCCAAGAAGAATATCGCTGCTCAATTTTGCACAAAATAAACCAAGGGAAAGTACATTGTAGATAATAGATTGCAAATAATATCTCATCGCAAGTGGCAAGGAGTCGTTGAACAGTTATTAACATTCAAGTTCGAAAAAGGGCATAGAATTTCACCATAAAAAAGATCAATAGTTGTCAGTGCTTCAACCACCTTGAAGAACTCCCATGCCTACTATCAGGAGACTGAAGCCTTCTAACCAGTTGTCTTTTCAACAAAGGATGATCGACGGTGCCAACCATTTCAATTGTTGGCCTGGTTCTGTAGAGAGAGGGCAATCGTGGATTGAGAAATGGTTGCTCTCTTTCAAATTGCATACACCTTCGGTATAAATTATTGTTCATTTATTTATGTACATGTTTATATTTGTCTGCAGTTTTTTTTTAGTTGATAAAAATGATAATAATATAAAAAAATGGTGGGTGGTAGAAAGTCACTTCTTCAAAATTTAGGTAAACATTTGTAAATTAAAATCATTCATCTAATCACTAATTTAATTGATAAATTAAATTATTAATTATTTCATTTAATATGAACTAAATAAATTAAATACTTTTTTATTATTTAGTTCATTTAAATAATTCATTATCCATAAATATCCAAATTAATAAATGAGATATATTTTCAACTCAAGTATCCACAAATTAATTCAATAAATCTTAAAAAAGGAAAATAAAAAACTAAATCAATTAATTATTGTAGAAAATAAACAAAAAAATAAAAGCAAACCAATTAACTAATGGAGAAATAAAAAATAAATAAATTAAGAAATGATGTTAACTAACTCATCATTATTTGCTTCACGACTCATCATCTACATCCTTGAAAATTATAAATTAAACAACAATGCATTTTTTATTTGGAAAATAAGAACACTCTATCCAAGGTTTACATGTAGTATTAAAATAAATGATTTTTGGCTTTATTTCATTTCCCATTTGTTTTATTTCAATTCTTTTTCTTTTTAGTTCACTACACAGTCTACATGTAGGATTGATGTTGATTTCTACAAGGCCACATAGATAGAGGATAATTCTCATGAATATATTAAATATTTTAAAACCTTTTCAACCTCCTCTTACAAATCATAGTTTTCAATTCTAGAACCATTCCAGGTAAAGAAAACGTGTTTATTTTTCTTCTAAAACTTGCAGTTGATAAATAAAATGCCCTTATTCAAGGTCATCATTCCTTTTGGTGAGTAGGTTATATTTTATTTTTATTTGTTCTCAAATACTTCCTTTTCTTTTATTTTTAAATATGTAATTGGTAAAATGAAAGGCCACAACTTTTAAATATGTCAATAGGTAACATATTGAGGCATAGTCACCATTATTTACTTCTAAAAATTTAAAAGCTCTTTTTTTACCACTAATCACCCTTTTGAAAAGGGTGTGACTCACGTTCAATCTTACAAAGTCTCAATTGTTTATTTCTCATGTTTAACATCTTGCTAATTCGCCAATCTTTTCCCTTTAAACAAGTTTCTCTTGTTTGAGAGGTAGTTGGAGTAGTAAGGAAGATTTGATGTAGGGTAAAAATGAATTATGGAAAGGATATCTAAGAGGATTTCCTTCTTGGTGAAGCCTATAAACTTATTAGTTGAGAACGCCTACGAAAGTTATGGAAAGGGTGTTATGAATTATACTATTACTAGTTCCTACTATATAATTTAATATATTACTAGTTCCTACTCTGGCGCTATTCCTGGCGTTAAAGAGGACGCTATAACTGGCACCAAAATTTTGGCGTAAAATCTGACGCTAAAGTGGGCGTTAAAGATAGCACAAAATTCGACGTCAAAATGAAGAAACGTTTTTACACCAAATTTTGCGTCGTGAGATGGCTCTAATTGATGGTCTTAAATACACTAAAATCTGGTGCTAAAGTCAGCGCTAATTGCATGTTTTGTTGTAGTGTCATGAGATGGTTCTTGCCCTTATTCTATCAATGCTCCTATTGCTCCCACACATCATCCACCTAATCATCCCATGTTTTCATAATCACAAGGATAATTAGTAAATAATTAAAGGTTTTGATATATCCACAAGTTTCTATCCTCTCTTTGCATTTTATTAAATATCCCTACTTCATTAACAAATAGTGATAGGACCTACAAGGGATTCTATAGGAACAAAGAGGTAAAAAGGTAAACAAAGGGGTAAAAATAAAGTCATATTTATCCCTCATCAACAACTTCTTTTTGTGTACTTTTCATCTTACATACCATATTCTAGTTCAAGAGGGATCTTACTTTCGGATATAGTGTAGCATTGAAGGTACATAGTTAATCATTTTATTTGGTTGATCTAGACTTAAGGAGTTTTTTAAGACATTTTTTGAATTGTACAACAAACTCCCTTATTTATTCTCCTTCTTTCTTTTAGAATTGGAAAAATTGAGATAAGAGTGCACATATATCAAATAATAATTTAAAAATTGTGAGAAAAAATTCTTTCAAGCTATCCAATTCATAATACATCCATATTTTAGGTGTTGAAACCATTGTGCAGAAAGTCCAACAAAGCTTTGAACAAAAATAACTACATGAGCACATCTTCTTCATTCACTCCCAAAATTTTATGTAAGAATATATAATGATTGAATATGACTATCAACATACTATGATTTTTCTCGAGTAAAATTTGGGAAGCACTCCTATGATCATGTAGGTAAAGATGTGTATTAGGCCAAGATTAAAGGACCAAAGTGGGTTCCCCCATGGGTGATATTAAATTAATTCCATGGTGTAATTATAACTGTTAGATTAGCAAAGTTCACCATAGTTGCACAAATAACTGTTAGATTAGCAAAGTTTCCTTATGTTTGAGACGGACAACTCCCTCATATGATATGATTTTGGGTTTTTCGAGGGTACCCTTTTAACCAACAAGTAAGAAAGGAAAAGAAACTAAAACTAAAGGAAAAAAGAGAGTAAATCATAGGTTGATTCGTATGAAGGTATAACTTTCATATTTATAGAAAATATGAGAAGGGTTTTGATCAATACAAAGATAACTCAAAGATAATTTATCTTTTGAAAAGACTCATTTAAATGCAAGCATATAATTAGGATTTTAATACAAGAACTTTGAATATAACTAAGGAAAATTTACTATGGATAGATTTTCTAACACATAGATTAGAGAAAAAACTATTTTATCTCAACCCAGATTTACATAAGATAAATGAAAAATAATCAAGGGATTCATCACATTATAGAAAAAGGATTTATAAAATGGCTACCATTTCAACATAAGAAGAAATAATAACAAAAATAAATGTAATACAAGAACATAGATCAACAATATTATTTGCTTTGTTGATATCAAAATCAAGAGCACAAGAGCCTTTGGATTTTATATAGTGTGTTTATCAAAATCTCTTGAATTTGGAACCCTTTTGTATTAGAAATGATTGCATTTATATTTTTCCCAACCCATAACTAGCTAATAACTACTTCATTCAAAATTTACAAAATATTTAAAAATATATTACAAAGCCTTTTAAAGAAGTGTGCATATTTAAATCGTTAAAATAAAAAGTGTTTTAGTTAGTAGAAAATATGGATCTATATAATAAACGATGAATCTTCTTGCTAAAAACTATTGTTAAAAATTATATATATATATATGGAAGAATGTTAAACCTTATTGGATGGTGTGAAAAAATTAATCATTTTGACATTTCTTCGAATAAAAAGCTTAAAACACATGCGTGTTCCACACAATTTTATCTTTTGACATGGTCTCAAGTTGATTGGCATGGCTATCTTTGCACAAATTGAAATGGCAAATGAAATGGTAAAATGGCTCCATTAGGGGCTTTAGCAATTAAGAAAGAGAGTCCATTTTACAAAGCTAGGCCTTTGACTAGGAGTGAATCCACTTCTTTATGGAGCATTTTATATCATCCACATAAAACTTCTAGCTATCTGATATGAGACCACACGCCTTTACGTTGAAACCTCTTTGATTGAGAACCAAGGATTGAAGGGTATCCATTTTGTCAAATTTGCTTAGGCACTATCCGACCTCATCCCATATGATGTTGGAACCTTGCACTCAACAAACTTGATCTCTGGTGGACTCAATTAAAATCACTCTTCATTTTTGAAGTGACAAGGATGCAATAATATAAAAAAAAATTGGGAGGTTTCAATAAAAAATATAAAAATAAAGCTATTTGGAATCTTGCATTGCATGTTTCTAAGAGGGATATCTTACTCTAAGGTTTATACATAATATTTGTCTCCACTAAACCACCTAGAGCTGAGTTGTTATCTTTAACCCGTTAATGTGAAAAAGTTTGCAACTCGGTATGCTTAGAGTCCTCTCTCTTATACACATTTTAACTATGTGATAGTAAATTGGTGGAAGTCATTGGCAAGGATTTGGGGTATGGTCTTAGCAAGAAGTTTCTGCTTATATAGGCTTCATGTATACTTGATCCCGCCATGACCTTTGCTTCAATCCACATATGGGAGACCACTTGACAAATAACCTCCTCAATATTAGCATGAAGGTTATAAAAGCTCGCAAGTTATGTTGCACACCAAAAATGAAGCATTTAGGGAAAAAAGTAGAGTATCACTTACAAACATTGTATAAAAACATAAATAGATATGGTTGAATAAAGAAGAAAACAATGTTAAGACATATAATTACTATTGTTTGTCTCAATTTTGATAAAAGTACAATGAAACTTTATATTGGAATAACCTTACATAGACTATTAATACTTCATGTTCATTTTTTAAGTACAAACACTTCATATTATTTTTTAAGTATAAAATGATTATTAATATTGAATTTTACAAATAATAAATAAACATTATTATGTGTAATTATTAAAACTACTATAATTCTTATTTATTATGTCTTCTTTCTTAATAATTACTCATTTTTCATGATTTTAAAAAAAAAATGTTTATACCAAATGCACTAAAATATTACTCATTTGTAATATTCAAACTTTTTGACGTGAATGAATTAAGTCAAAATTTTGAGGTCTGCAATCTTCTTGCATTATTCATATTCTTAACAGAAAAAAGAGTGAAGCTGATTTTTTTCAAATATATAGTAATTATTAAGTACAAATTTAACAAGTCAATTTTTTTTCAAATGGTGTAAGCAAACATCAAAATACACAATATTATTTAATTTTTGATTAAATATGATAAAATGTACATTTTATGTTTGAAGATAGGCGTTGTCGTATGAACCCAAACTACCAGATGTGTAAGGTGCAGATTGATTCCATGGATTTTGGAGTGCATAATGACCGTCCCGTACAAAATGCTTACAGAAAATTTGAGCGTGTTTAAACAAAATTCTATTTTTTATTGGCGGACGCATCATTAATTTGACATTTCAAATGTGAATGCGGAGAAACTTTTAGAGAGTTGAACATCCTCAAGAAACGCCATGGATCGTACGGAAGCTCAACCAGCCGTCCACAATTCAAAGAAATTTGAAACTCTTCAAATGATAAAAAATTCAAATCGAAATATATATTCAATTGAAACTCTTCTGGGCTTGGAAATCGCTACAAAAAATGAAAGAATAAAAGAATTAGGTGAAATTAGCGTATGTTGGTCTTTGAACTCAATTGGATGCCTGGCGAGTACATTCAGCAGGAAAGCCTTGAGGAAATCTTTTACTGTCCGAACAGTAATCATAAATCATGTAATTCTTGCGCACCCATTCAAGTTTCTGCTGCTCACTCGACTCCAATGCCTCTGCACCGTACCATGAATTCGCAGAGCAATCAGAGGAGGCAGAGCATGTCTCTGCTTTGAAATTTCCATAAGAGGCCACAAAGGGGGATTTGCTCCAGTCGATCTTCACTGCTCCGCCTCTCGTTGCCCAATCGTCTGCGTTCCACAGGCTCGAATATATTCTCATCGCTTGATTCTTCGGATATGCCACTCCCAAATCCTAGCTGTTTCTGAACACTCTCACCGGAGTTCCATCCACAGAAAACCTGCACAGAGACAAAATCACATATTATAAGTACAATAATGATGTTAAAACTACAAGGCCAGGCCAAAGGGGACATTCACTGGTTGATTTGAAGTTGCAGGGACATTATTAGCTTACATAATTTGTTGGGGATTCCAGAGCAGGGAGTAAGTGTGGAAGTCTGCGGTGGGGTCGAACCAAAGGTAGAATTGCTGCTCGCGATTACCTTTGCCTTGAGAGAAAACATTGGTGTGCATAATGTAGGGATCTCCAGACAGATTTCCCAGAAACTCAAAGTCTATTTCATCGTGCGTATTCCCTTGTGATGAGAGCTGCCAGAGCATCACCATTTTATTAGACCATGCTCAACTTCCCACTACTAATATGAGGACTGGAGAATGAATTGAAGGGACAGACTTACATAGTATGCAGTGACAGTACCGGCCGAGTTACCGGGCACCAGCTTGATTTGCATATCTATTTTGCCAAAGAGATATTCATTCTTGGATTGGAACCCTGAACCTGTTTTAATACAGCAGAGGAGGAGGTAAGCATCGGTTCAGCATACTGTTAAAATCATATATATGCAGGTGCAGTAAAGAAAATGAGATAAATACCTGAGGACTGATCGAGAGTGAGCTGCAATCGTTGGCCATTGTCGAGTACCTTAGCACGATCATTTCCCCATGTGATGTCGAATTCATTGTAGAAATTTGCAGAAACAAGGTGGGAGAATGAGAGTGCAAGGCTTAAGAAGAGGAGACATGGAATGAGGTCCATTGGGAACGGAAGGCAAGAATGTAGTGCGTAGGAGTATTGATAGAGGCAAGGATGTGGTGAATGGTGATTCCTGAGGAAAATCAATGGTATTTATATATAGGCAGGGGCAGGATCAGGTAAAGGAATGGAAAGTGGTAAGAAATTTCCCGAGGAGTTGCTAAATGGATGAGTTGGACCGCAGTTTGTATTTACAGCTAGACAAGGTTCTTGATTTTATTGCACGCGGAATTCCAGCAAGAAGAGTGTAGTGTTGAGTAGGGCTACTTAGCTGTGTGCATTATGAAACGGTTGTTTGGAGGGTACCTAAAATGCAGTGTCTGGGATGTTGACGTCTCATCGTCCACTAACCGGTCAAACGCCGCGTAAAGCGTCTTTGTTTTTTTCTTTCTTCGAATCTGTAGGTAGGTCGACGGTACGATTTTGTGGGCAGGTAAATTTTGCATACCAATGCTTTTTTTAAAAAAAATTTAGCCGATAGGCTTTACTTTTGGACTTGCCAGTCCAAAAGTCCTCGGCAAACCTATCTCACGCTCTTATCAAACTGTGCTCGGTTGCCGTGAAACTGTTCTGGTTTTCAATCGACCGATCTTCAAATCAAATCAAATTTCACATCCAATCTGCAGTTATCAAAAACCATATCAAATCTACTTGGAACTGGAAAGCCATGAAGTCAGATACAATGATTTTAGATCTAATTTTCGTTCAGTGTGAATAGATTCAAGCAGCAGCTGTAGGGAGACTGGTTCTGGTTCGTATCATCTTTTTACATTTATACTATGGTAGGGTTTCGTAATATCCCTATCCAGGGTAAAGATGAAAGGCTGGGCGAAACAAGAAGTAGGTCTACGTTTAGGCAAGGCAGATTTAGCACAGGACTTCACCACGCTGACTGCATCCTGCCATTGCTTGCTCAACACAATTCTTGCCCTGTTTGCCGCCATTAACTGCCTGCAGAGGAGGAAACATATGGCCGAGGGCAGAGTAAGATGGCATTGCTCCACCTCCTGAAGAGCATGGGGGGCTGACCATATGGGGACTCCCTAGTGGTGGTTTTGCAGTTGGCAGATTCTTCAGGCCCGGGGTAGCAGTAGTACCACAAATGGGTCCAGCAGCTCTAGAAATTCCTCTCTAATGTTTAGAAGAGGAGGGTTTGTTTTAGATTTGGGTATCACGGCAGAGAATCAAGCTCAAGGTAGGCGCATAAATCCTCTGTCTTTCTTGTGTCCATTTCGATCATCCAATGCCAATTCAGAGTCCTCTTCTAGCAATAATGGTACCTCCAGATGGTGGTTCAGATAATTGTGGATAAGTTTATTTTAAAAACTGAAAACCAAGGAATTGTACAATCGAAACTATGTTTGTTCGTTTTCCTTGACTTGACGAGTAATCCTTAATTGTACTGAAGTTTTTTTTACCAATCGCCTCCCACAAAGCCTATGAAATGATGTGGTATGCCATGGATTGCTAACCCTGATGTAAAATTTCGATATAGCTTTGGATTTTGACGGTACAGGGTCTTAATACTGCTATTTAGTTGGATAATGAACCATCTCTCATCAGATTTCTACAGCAATGCATCTTTTTAAGATGTTGAGCAGCTATGAAAATCAGGAAATTATAGAACAGAAGCCAGAAGGTCTCTTGCCCTGTGATTTTTGTTGATGAGAAATTCCTTAATCATATGATATGCTTTACTGTATTCTTACTTGGAACTTACTTAGAAATCACTTGCTATGTAGCCCTATAAAATGGCGTTGTGTGCCCGTTGATCTCAAAACCTAATGTAAAACCTCCACATACCTAGGATATAAGAATAAATGGACCACTCTCCAGTTTTCTACAGGAAAGCATTATCTTAGGATGTAGTTGATATGTAGATTAAGGAACTATGATCTCTCTTGTTGCTATTTTCTTCTAAAAACAAATATTCTGTTCACAACCATTGTTTGTGCTACAAACAGGTTGTATGGTAAAAAAAATGTTGCCTGGTTCAAGCATCATCAACTACATCATTAATTTACAGAAATTGAGACATACATGACAATATAATACACCTTTCAGATCCATTTTTCAATAAGAACTGGACATTTCATAATAAATATGTTGTAAGGAAAAAAGATTAGCCCAATTAAGAAAATGGTAAAAGAACCCATGGTAATTTGTAAAGATTGGTAGGATTCCAACATCTCACACTTAAAATTTGTATTGAGGTTTTGTATGATAGACCTTTCAAATGCACGCTTCTCAGTTCAGTATGAAACAGTTATTTCAATGAAAATATATTGAAGTTTTAAGGATATCAGAATAGTCGAATTGACATTAGTTAAAGTCCCTTTTGTCCTGTGTGAAAATTGACAGGGCTTCTCCTTTTAATGTTCTAAACTAATGTTGGGCTTCTCTATCCGGGTCTGCTATAGATGGGGATAACATATAATTTTAGACTTTGTTAGAGATGCTTGTTGTAAAAAATCTACAGATAATAATGCCATCATTGCATTACACATCACTCGAATTTAATTGCCAAGAGGAAATGAAGAACCATGGTTTCTAATATGCACTTCATTTATTCATAGCACTCAACTCTTAAAAAAATACATTCTTGCACAAATTCTATAGGGTTGATACATTTATCAACTACAAATTAATAAGGAGATCCTACAATACTTTTGGGATTCTGGCACCCCACTCCATAAAGGTATGATGTTTAATATCAAGGTTTGCAGTCAATGGGCATACTACATCACTTTATAGGCTATGTGAAGCTCATTTGTGAGCAAATTCTATGTAAGCAAAGCAATTTATGTCATCAAGGAATTTGCCAGCAGATCAAGGTTTGAAGTGTATTATGTTATTTATATGTCGAAAGACAATATCGAATCGATCTCACATTTATAATGTGTCTTTAACTTAATTGTATTAATTTCCTTTTCATTATAATAAGATTGTTCTTATAAATGAACATTCTTCCAATTGATTAAAAAATATATATTTCAAATAGGTCCTTCAAACATAAATTTCTCATCATTATTAATGTAATCTACAAAATAATATTAAACCTATAAAAATAATATTCTATACACAAACATAACAATATAATGCATCACATTTTAAATATCTTTATATGCAGAAAACGAAAAAAATTTCAAATTAATCCTTCAAACATAAATTTCTCATCATTATTAATGTAATCTACAAAATAATATTCTATACACAAACATAACAATATAATGCATCACACTTTAAATATCTTTATATACAGAAAATGGAAAATACTTGGCTGCATCTAAGCTTGCTAGTACAACACCTCCTCCACCATATGTTCTTAGTCGTGGCATTCGTTGGCAAGTATGACTTTAAGATGTGACCTTTAGCTATATATCTTTCTACTTTTTTCAAGTTTGATGTCTTTCATACATGAATGACATAATGTTTTATATTATGGCTTCTAACGGGGCATTGGGATACTCTGGATATTCCCCTAGTTAATCTTGTGATCAAAAAGTATCATATGCCTAAGCTTGGTTTTCCAAATTAAAAAACCCCAAACCCCAAATCCCAATAACCAAAAATTCCAAACTCCAAAGTTCATATGATTTCGAAAATCTAATCTTGAAAAGACATGGATCTCAAAGAAAATATCCATGAATCTAAGCAAGAATTCAATGGTCTATAAACCCTAAAGCCTAAAAATTGACAATCCAATTGGACTCTAAAATGCAACAATCTTAAATCCACATAATCCAAATATTCAAGAAAAAAGTGATAAGAAAAACCACAAAAATCATTTGGTTCCTAAAATATGGTAATGTGGATACTCCAAAACTCAAAATCCCCTTATCTACTAGCATACAAATTCATGATCTCCTAAGCCAACAGATCTCAAAACACCAAAACCTAAAAGCCACCATCACATCCAACAAAAGAATCCATCTCCAAACACATCATGGTGTGTGAACTTATAAGTCCCACTTCCCATTGGCCCTAGGACATCTCCACATACCAGATGTGTAAGGTGCATATTACAAGGAGTTTGGAGTGTGATTCTTAAACAGTTTGTGTGAGCTTACATACAAATTCATTTACTAGTTTGTTTATGGTTCATGCAAGATGAGTAATCCGACAAAAAGTTCCCTCAACTCGACTTTTGTAAATATGAGATCAAGTGTTTTATGTGAAGCAAGATCCATGGATTCTTAAATATCTGTACAACCGAGCACTTCTAAAATACTGTATGTTGCTAATTTTATATAGAACTACATCTCTATAGCTATATTTGGGGATTTGGCAGACATTAATTCCAAATTTTGCAAAAGAAAATCTAGTTAAGAACCTCCATAGTTCTACACATAGGGTTTATATATGCTAGCACTTCGCAGTCCTGTTGACTTAGTTTGTTCATTAGTGAACTTAATATATTTTCATTTAATTCAACTCTAACAATGGCAATTGATAAAAGTCGAGTTGAGGGACGTTTTGTCGGATTACTCATCTACATGAACCATAAACAAACTAGTAAATGAATCTGTACGTAAGCTCACGCAGCCGTACACAGTTGAAAGAAATTTCAAACTTTTCAAAAGATAAAAAAATTCAAATCGAGGTATATATTCAATTCACCGGGATCCAATCGTTACAAATATAGCCTCCTGGGCTTGGAAATCGCTACAAAAAATGAAAGAATGAAAGAATTTGGTGAAACTTGGCGTATTTTGGTCTTTGAACTCAGTTGGATGCCTGGCGAGTACATTCAGCAGGAAAGCCCTGCAGAAATCTTTTACTGTCCGAACAGTAATCATAAATCATGTAGTTCTTGCGCACCCATTCAAGTTTCTGCTGCTCACTCGACTCCAATGCCTCTGCACCGTACCATGAATTCACAGAGCAATCAGAGGAGGCAGAGCATGTCTCTGCTTTGAAATTTCCATACGAGGCGACAAAGGGGGATTTGCTCCAGTCGATCTTCACTGCACCGCCTCTCGTTGCCCAATCGTCTGCGTTCCACAGGCTCGAATATATTCTCATCGCTTGATTCTTCGGATATGCCACTCCCAAATCCTCGCTGTTCTTGAACACTCTCACCGGAGTTCCATCCACAGAAAACCTGCACAGAGGCAAAATCACATATTATAAGTACAATGATGATATTAAAACTACAAGGCCAGGCCAAAGAGGACATTCACTGGTTGATTTGAAGTTGCAGGGACATTATTAACTTACATAATTTGTTGGGGATTCCAGAGCAGGGAGTAAGTGTGGAAGTCTGCGGTGGGGTCAAACCAGAGGTAGAATTGCTGCTCGCGATTACCTTTGCCTTGAGAGAAAACATTGGTGTGCATAATATAGGGATCTCCAGACAGATTTCCCAGAAACTCAAAGTCTATTTCGTCGTGCGTATTCCCTTGTGATGAGAGCTGCGCTAGAGCATCACCATTTTATTAGACCATGCTCAACTTCCCGAACCAATACTACTAATTTCAGGACTACAAAAGGAATTGAAGGGACAGACTTACATAGTATGCAGTGACAGTACCAGCCGAGTTACCGGGCACCAGCTTGATTTGCATATCTATTTTGCCAAAGAGATATTCATTCTTGGATTGGAACCCTGAACCTGTTTTAATACAGTAGAGGAGGTAAGGATCGGTTCAGCATACTGTTAAAAACATATATATATGTTGTTGCAGTAAGCAAATGAGATAAATACCTGAGGACTGATCGAGAGTGAGCTGCAAGCGTTGGCCATTGTCGAGTACCTTAGCACGATCATTTCCCCATAATACACCGCGATAAGTTAGAAGCTCGATCTACTCGGTGTGTATTTTTTGGGTACTCTTCCACTAAGAAAGGGTACATATGTTATGATCCAGTCACTCACAAAATTGTTGTTTCACGTGATGTACATTTTGTGGAGTCTGAATCTTTGTTTCAAGCTCATGATGATTTTGGGAATCGGTCCCAGGGGGAGTATTTGTCCGACATGGTACCGCTTCCTACAGCTACAAATGAGGATATTGCTACAGATACAGATGTAGAAGTTAATGAAACACCTCCAGTCACTTCATCCCCTCAAGCTACTCGACGATCGAGTAGAGAATCTCGTCCTCCAGAGAGGATGAAAGATTTCTTCACTTATCATGTTGTGTCTTATCCTATGCAGGAACATTTGTCATATGATAATATTTCTCAGTCTCACTTTACTTTCTTGAGTACAGTTGCTAATAATCAAGAACCTAAGACCTTTCGAGAAGCTAACTCCATTGCAGTTTGGAGGAAGGCTATGCAAGAAGAGCTAAAGGCTCTAGATGAAAATAGGACATGGGAGATTGTTAAACTGCCTCCAAGAAGGAAAACTATCGGATGTCGTTGGGTGTACAAAAATAAATACAAAAGTGATGGTTTCTTAGAACGACATAAGGCAAGACTTGTGGCTAGAGGATTCACACAAACATATGGAGAAGATTATACAGAGACTTTTGCACCAGTTGCAAAAATGAACACATTCCGTGTTCTCATTTCTCTAGCAGTGAATCAAGACTGGAAATTGTTTCAGATGGATGTCAAAAATGCATTCCTACACGGTGATCTTAAAGAAGAAGTTTACATGAGCATCCCACCTAGGCATCCTCAAGAGGCTAAGTTTGGTTTAGTGTGTAAATTAAAAAAGGCGATCTATGGGCTTAAACAATCTCCACGGGCCTGGTATGCTAAGCTTAGTTTTGTCCTTATGATGAATGGGCTAAAACGGAGTAATGCTGATCCTTCTCTGTTTTTTAAAATAAGTAATTCTAGTATTGTTATTGTTTTGATTTATGTAGATGATCTAGTCATTACTGGTGATGATCAAAATGCAATTTCTATGCTTAAGTTTCTGCTGCACAATACATTTTCCATTAAGGATTTGGGAACTTTGAAGTACTTTCTAGGATTAGAAGTTGCCTACTCAAAAAGAGGCATCTTTCTTAATCAACGGAAGTATGTGTTGGATCTATTACAAGAAACAGGTAAATTTGGAATAAAACCATCAGATACGCCAACGGATAGCGGAGGAAAACTGGATGACACTGGTGAATTGATGTCTGATATTGGTCAGTTTTAGAGGTTGGTCGGTAGGTTAATCTATTTAACTATTACTCGACCTGACATTTCTTATGCAGTTAGTTTGGTAAGTCGTTTTATGCATGCTCCCAAGACTCAACACATGCATGCAATCACTCGAATTTTACAGTATCTAAAAGGGTCACCAGGAAGAGACATATGGATGCGTAAGAATGGTCATAATTCTATTACTACCTATACTGATGTTGATTGGGCAGGATGTCCCATTGATCGAAGGTCTACAACTGGATATTGTACTTTTGTTGGAGGTAACCTGGTCACATGGAAAAGTAAAAAATAGAGTGTTGTTGCTCAATCAAGTGTTGAAGCGGAATATAGAGCAATGGCATCAACTACCAGTGAAATTATATGGCTTCGAGCTCTGTTGCAAGACCTGGGTTTTGGTTCATCTCAACCAACTCAATTGTTATGTGATAATCAGGCTACTATGCATATTGCTTCAAACCCAATGTTTCATGAGCGAACTAAACATATTGAAGTCGACTGCCATTTTGTTCGAGAGAATGTGCAAGCCAACGTCATCCACACAATCTTTGTCCGTGCAAATCAGCAATTGGCAGATATATTTACAAAAGGTCTTCCAGCTCTCAAGTTTCAAGAAATATTGTCCAAGTTGGGCTCTATTAACATTTTCACACCAACTTAAGGGGGAGTGTTGGAGAAGAGAGATTTATGGGGGATTTGTTTCTATCTATGGATTTGCCTTGATTTGTGCCCTTAATCTGTGCCTCTAATTGGTGCCACTAATTGAGGCTAATGTATCTATTATCATAATTTGTGCCTTGATTTGTGCCCTTAATCTGTGCCTCTAATTGGTGCCACTAATAGAGGCTGATGTATCTATTATCATAATCTGTGCCTTGATTTGTGCCCTTAATCTATGCCTCTAATTGGTGCCACTAATTGAGGCTGATGTATCTATTTATATGGTGTTGGTGTGATCTCCATGATTAGAAAAAAATAATATATGAAAACCCCTCTCTCTCCTTCCGTGGATGTAGGCTACGGCTGAACCACATATATCTATGTCTTATGTGAATGATTTTCTTCAAAGTCATTGTAGAAATTTGCAAAAACAAGGTGAGAGAATGAGAGTGCAAGGGTTAAGAGGAGGAGACATGGAATGAGGTCCATTGAGAACGGAAGGCAAGAATGTAGTGTTGAAAGAGGTAAGGATGTGATGAATGGTGATTGCAGAGGAAAATGAATGGGATTTATATATAGGGAGGGTCAGGTAAGGAATGGAAAGTAGCAAGATATTTCGCCCAAAAGTTGCCAAATGGATGAGTTGGAGCCCCCTCTTTTTTTACAGCGAGACAAGGTTTTGGGTTTTATTGCACACGGAGTTCTAGCAAGGAGAGAGTATAGTTGACTAGTACGGCTGGCATAGCTGTGTGCAATTGCATTATGAAACAGTTGTTTGGAGGCTACGTACTTAAAATGCAATGTCTTGGTTGTTAACGTCTCATCGTCCATTAACCAGTCAAACGCTGCGTAGAGTGTAATAGGTAGGTGGACGGGACCATTTTAAAGAAGAGGATGGCTTAATTAACTAGCAATCACACCTTCGTGTGCAATGGGTACGCTGAAGATTTGCGGAGATTAGTATTTTAATGTTTGGTATTTTATTCAAGTATATCAAGACACATGGCTTCTATTCAAAAAAATTCTTTAAAATATCTTTTGACAATGGTTCTTCAAATAACTTCTTCATTTTCTTATGAATATATGCTCCTGCATAAAACACTATTATTCTCAAACATATTTTCAACTGTAAATCTGAACAAACTGTGCTCTATTGACCACATAAGTTTCACTGCTTCTCTTTCTATCATTTTGTCTTCTAACAAATTTATCTTCATGTAGTCTTGCCAGCTAGTTCAAAATATATTTGTGTTTCAAAGAAGTAAGGCTGATGTGATTGAGAACTCTACTTTTAAAATAAAATTCAAGTTCCAAAATTTGGAATTCTGGATAGAAATCATCTCTATTTCAATTTCGTAGTTTGAAATTTTAAATTCAAAATTTAAAGCATGAAAGCTTTTGTTCACTAAATTGTTAAAAAACTCATACATATTACAAGACATGGAGGCATAGGTAAGGCATGTGAACTGTCTGACAAAATGCATTTTTAAAATGTGGTTTGATAATCATACAGAACTAGAAGCAAAGACCAGGCACTAAAAATGTTAATGCAATTGGCAGGTGTCATGCCTTGTCAATCTAATAAGGTCTAAAATAGGATAGAATAGTTGTAAACGTGCCTTGAGTATACTTCAATGTTGATAAGCTTGTGTGTCTTGCTTATAGTCCTACAAGTGCATGGGAACAACAAACCGTCCACGTGCCTTGGTTGTTATACTTTTTGCATGCATATGGAATATGGAGGATACGGGAAAGAGGGGAGAGGATTCAGGGGGCCTAGTTTTTGGGGCACACCAGTTTATCAAAAAATCCCATCTTCCATTTACCTACTCCTGCAACCTGCTCCTACTTATACCTTATTACTTCATTATCTCTTCACCTCAACGCATTTAAGTTGTGTGCATAGTAAATTCAGTAGAAGCTTAGAGAATATCAAGCATAATATCCTCATTTACAATCATGGGTATTGCAATGGATGCACGAGAATGGTGGGAGATGAGGAGGTAGGACATGAGCATGACCAACATGCCTTCTTCTCTCAACACTAACACTCCCAACGCCATTGCTCAACACAGAGCAAAGCAATACTCACACGGTAATCGCAGCACTCATTTTTATCTTCCCTAATTCCACTCATTACCTATTCAGATTAATCATCTTATGTTTGTTGTGTGCTAAGAGTTTATGTTTGGAAAGCAAGGTGAGGCTTGACGTTAACTAATAAACTAGAATGCATATATATTTGAATACAAATGGAGTGAAAGCAGGAGCAAAGGCAGCCGCAATTGCTTGTATCATTCTTGTTCATGCCTTGTCCTAAAAATTAATGTTTCCTACTCATCAGTATACATTTTTGTGGACTCTTCTTTTTATTTTCTTTTGTTTTATTTGCTTAACACATATCATTATTTTCCATCTGTAGAATAAAATGTATGTCGTCACCTCTCTATCATTGAAGTTATAAAGGATTTCTATATTTGAACTGCCTATTTCAAGTTCTCAAAAATATCATCTGAATTTGTTGCACAAGGCTTTTAATCTACTGGGTGAAACTAATCATTTAAAATAACCAAGGCATGACCAAGTATGGTTCCCTCATAGTGGTAAGGATACCATAGCTTGAGCAAACCAGATGTTGGTGGTAGTGATTACCTTGTCGTGAAAGTCAGTGAAGCCAAAGACGTCCTGCTCAAAAACCAGGGCAAATGGCGATTGATATTTTCTTAGGCCGACTCCATTAGTAAATGCGGCAACAAAGGCGGCAAACCAACAACCAGAGTTAATGCATCGCAAAAGGCGGCAAGAGTAAAATGATGAACGACTGAGATTAGTTAGATCATATCCGATTGTAATCTGCACCGTTTGGCGGCAAAAGGAGCTTAAAAAGCTCAGCGTGGGGACGCCTTCGACGTAATAAATGGTATATTTTTATATAAATTTGGTTTTTTTGTTTAAATATTATTGTTCATTTATTTATGTATATATTTATATTTTTATGTAGATTTTTTTTATAAATATATATATATATTATTTTTAGTTGATAAAAATCATAACAATATAAAAAAACGGTGGGTGGTAGAAAGTCATTTCTTCAAAATTTAGGTAAAATCGTTTGAATGGGTGGCCTGGTTGGTTAAGGGCTTTGGGTTCGTCCCATGTAGGTCTTGAGATTGATTCTCTCTGCATGGATGTGGAAGGTTGCTCGTTGTTCGGGCCAGTCAATAACTCCCAGAGGACTAGTCTTGCCTCAACTCACCTCCTCCTCCCCCAGGGCAAGGGTGGTTGAGTTGCAAGGCCTACGCGAAATGAACGCATGGCATGGGGATACCTCCGAGTCATAAAAAAAAAGAGAGGTAAAATCAAGTTCAAATTATAGGTAAACATTTGTACATTAAAATCATTCATCTTATCACTAATTTAATTATTAAATCAAACTATTAATTATTCCATTTAATATGAATTAAATAAATTAAATATTTGTATTATTATTTAATTCATTTAAATAATTCATTATCCATAAATATCCAAATTAATAAATGAGATATATTTTCAACTCAAGTATCCACAAATTAATTCAATAAATAAATAAAATAAAAAATCAAACCAATTAACTTTAATGGAGAAATAAAAAATTAATAAATTAAGAAATGATGCTAACTAACTAATCATTATTTGCTTCACCGCTCATCATCTACATTCTTGAAAATTATAAATTAAACAACATGCATTTTTAATTTGGAACTTAAGAACACTCTATCCAAGGTTTACATGTAGTATTAAAATAAATGATTTTTGGTTTTATTTCAATTCTTATTTGTTTTAGTTCACTACATAGTCTACATGCATGATTGATGTTGATTTCTACAAGGCCACATAGATAGAGGATAATTCTCATGAATTTATTAAATAACATTTTCAACCTCCTCTTACAAATCATAGTTTTGAATTCTAGAACCGTGTCAGTAAAGAAAACATTTAAAAAAAAAAAAAAAAACTTGCAATTGATAAATAAAATACTCTTATTCAAGGTCATCATTCCATTTGGTGAGTAGGTTTTATTTATTTTTATATGTTCTCAAATACTCCCTTTTCTTTTCTTTTTAAATCTGTAATTGGTAAAATGAAATGCCACAACTTTTAAATATGTCAATAGGTAACATATTGAGGCATAGTCACCATTATTTACTTCTAAAAATTTAAGAGCTCTTTTTTTACCAATAATCACCCTTTTGAAAAGGGTGTGACTCACTTTCAATCTTACAAAGTTTCAATTGTTTATTTCTCATGTTTAACATCTTGCTAATTCGCGAATATTTTCCCTTTAAACAAGTTGCTCTTGTTTGAGGGATAGTTGGAGTAATAAGGAAGATTTGATGTAGGGTAAAAATGAATTATGGAAAGGATATCTAAGAGGATTTCCTTCTTGGTGAAGCCTATAAACTTATTAGTTGAGAACACCTACGAAAGTTATGGAAAGGGTGTTATGAATTATACTATTACTAGTTCCTACTATAAAATTATAGCGAAGGGTATAGATCTTAACTACTCATTAAAAAATCCTCTTTGAATTAGAAATTAGTTTTTGTTCTTGTTAATTTGGATCGTGAAGATTTGGCATGAAAAAGTGCTCAAAATTTAACTGAGCTAAAATTTGGTGGCCTATTATTGGCCTTTGTTTAAGGCTATAGAATACTAATGAAGGATTGTGGTTTCATGAGGCAAGATAAGGCATAAGTTTTTGGGTTGGTTAATGTTGTGTAGACTACTCTAGTGAGTTGGTTCCTTTTCTAGTTCCAATGATTGTGTACATATATCGACAACATTTATATGGAATGGTCAATCCATTACATGGGTTCTCTGTTACCAAATGCATTTCCCATCGTCAATGACTATTTCTCTAAATACTTTCAATTAAAAATTTCATTGTGACGTTAAACGCAATAAAAATGCTTTCCTTGCTTTCCTTTTTAGGTAGAAGAAAAATAATAGGACCTATTATCGGTTCTAATCCAACTAGTGGGAGGGTGCTTGATATGATCGAATCTAATTTCAACTAAATCAATAGAAACTCATCTTGTCACCGAGCTCTCGAATTAGCCTAGAATTTGAAGTTGTATTCTACAATTACAAAAAATAGTATAGGTAATGTGACTTTGTTATTTTTTTCATAATCATACTAGGAATTTGATATATTATTTTATTTAAAATTAGTTTTATAGAGAATATATTACTTAAAATTTATTTTTAATTTATAATATTTATTTTTTAAATTATTTTTTAATGTTGGAATAAAAGAATAAATGATTATTTTAATGTAGTATGTTCTTAATTGTAATAATAAATATATAAATTTAGATTTTTTTAATTCAAAATATATAAATTATTTTTAATATTAAAAAAATTGTTAGGGATTGATCTCATAGTGTGATGTTTAAGTGGTGGCATTGTTGTGGCCACTAAGGTTCAAGTCTCTAGGCTTGACCCACAATGTTGATGTTGCTAATGGTGTTCATATACCATGTGTCAGGTGTTAATGACTAAGGTCTATTCCCTCGTTGGGTTGGTACATGCTCACGAGCCCTTGTGCCCCTACTGGGCTACCATGCTCAAGGGAGTGGTTGTTACTTGTGTTCATGCTGGGGATGAGGCCTATTTGTGGCCTCACTAGTTTATAGCTCCAGCCAAAATCTTGTAACCAATCAAAACAAATTATTAATCAAATAATATATTTTAAAAACCTATTAAATTTTTTAGTTAATCATTCTTCTTTTTCATAATTTTAAGTTTATGTTTCCCCTTAATTTTCTATCTTTGTTTTTCCCCTTTATCATTTATATTTAAAGTAAAATAATGTAATTATTAGTCCCTGCCTTAAAGGCGAAGAATAATGTTTTCATCTCATTTTTTTCTATATTAGTGTTGCCTAGAAAATGGTCCATGTTTACTAATGTTCGAAGTTTTCTGAATTGATTTCCTATTTGTTTGATTGGCTAGTGTTTTTTTTGCAGGGAGTTTATATTTTTTTAATAAAAATAGAAGGAAAAGATGTTGTGGACAATAAGATCTCAGAGGGAAATATTATATTGGTTAACCTAAAGTTTTTGGATGACTTTTGTAGATAAGACAAATGGTTCTGCAAGTAGGTAAATGGCATTGTGTAAGGAATTTTACGTGCCTTGTGTCTACTACCAGATTTTGCATAGAACAAAATCCCATTCTGTAAATCTCATTTATGGACTGTGGGAAAATAATTAGGAAGATTGTTGTAGGGGGTTTTTGGAAGAGTTTGGTGTTGCTAATAGATGGTTGCTTTGAAATAGTGTGCCTTGCCCACTGATCATCAATGGAATGCCCTTTGCATGTATTATACCAGATTGGATTTAGAATGTAAGTAAATTATACACCATATTTCCTCTTTGTTTGTTTCTTTTTGCAAAAAACTTAAAATCAACAAAGCCATTGTTTGCTCCAAGAGTTTCAAAGTAACCTAGGAACATCGATAGGGATACTCTGCTCTTACCTCCTTCACTTCAATCTGAGCAATAGGGAAAATAGTCTATGTCGATAAACTATACTCAAATGTTGGAAATTTTTTGTAAGGATATTTACATCTTTCATGAATTCTTGAACCTTATCCTTCAACGCCAATACCTCCACACCATTATCACCTTCATTTGGCAGCCAACCTTGTATCGTTTGAGTAAAGGGTATGCATTTCATCCTTCACCAAAGTTGTTCCTTGCCTATGGCCAAATGGTATGTTTCCACAATGCCTTGACTCGACTCTAAAAATCACCTATTTTGACAAGGAGAGAGAGTTGAGGAGGACTTAGTTCATAAAGTGAAAACCCTAAGTACAAATAATAATTTTTCTAGTCTGTCACCGCTACAAACTATATGATTTTGTAACCCTAATTTTTAGATTTGTGATATAACTTGTAATCTATAAACATTTTAGAGGATCAAGGGTGCAAAGAAACCATTTTCTTTTCTCTTCTTGAACGAATATAAGTATGCCATGATAGACCAACACCTACTCGAAATTGCCCCTCTAAGTTGGTTTAGTTTAAAATCTTGTTATTATTCCATTATAACTTGTTGAATCCATGGAAAAATCATTACATTTTTTTCATGATTAATAGTTGATAACCATGGGCCTTTAACATTATTGCCACTTCTTCACCCCGTACATTCAAACTTTGATTCAATTTGTTATCATTTTGATTTATAAATTTGAAGAGATTAGGAATAGTGGGGCATTGATATTATGATATGGATTTAGAGTTGGTTCATCTCATATTCACTCTCTTTCTATCATTTTTGTGTGTGGCCCTCTAAAAATCCTCAATTGATTTCATTCCTCTATGAAGTGCATTGGAAAACATGTATTTTGTGAGTGCTATTTGGAAATACAAAGGCATGTTCATTCCTAAAACTTATATACTAGAGTACCATATTTGACATCTATTTGCATGGGGGTTGATTTATTTTATTGAAGTGGGGTTATGAGATCTTGCACACTCATTACTTTTATGATTCTAAAATCCTCAAGATACGTTGGCAGAAAAAAAGAAGAAGATACGTTGGCAGTGTTTTACCATATGCAACAGACAAGTGTTCCACCCAATCAATTTGCTTTGTTTAACATGGTCTCAATCTATGTCATCGTTGTTTCCATATCAGTGATTTAGGAAAAGTTGTGGTGGGGTTTTGTGATATATGACGATGGGGGGTATGACACAATTTCTCCAATCCAAAAGAACAAATAGATTCCTTGCAAAAGGTTAAGAAAAATATAAAAATTCTTCCTATTTTTGAACTTGTATGACAAAGCTATACCAATTTTATGATACTAGACCCACCTAGATAGCCAAACCCACTAGGCTAGAAAGGTTGCCTTGCCAGACTACTTTGTTAAACTAGTGATGTTTCTTTCTTAAACCATAAAATTTTCTCTAATAAAATCAATCCACAAATGGCATTTGGATTTGGTGTCTCTAATGTATTCTCCATAACCCTTAATATCCATTAGAAACATCACATGCATGTATTTTCCCATTGGAAACATGATATTTTCATCTCATACACAATTACCCATATTCCCTTAATTATCCAGCATCTAACCTATCTCATTTTTTGCCTCTAGTTTTCCAGTCATACAAGCTTTTTGTTGCATCTAGCCACTAGACCTCACCTACAATATTGGCTTTTCCTATAGGTATCCAACCATTACCTCTTTATATTTCCTTTGCAGCTATTTTGAGCTTTCCCATCTTCATTTTGCTTCAGGTGTGTATTTGGTTAGGGAGTTCATTATAGAAGTTGAGACACCCCAATCATAACCAAGATTCTTGGGAGACACTTGCAAATGATAAATAGTAAGATACCAAGATATTCCTTTGATGTTTTTAGAGTCCTATTCACATGTACTTTTTTCTTTTTTTTAGAATCATCCCATTATTTCATGTTGATTTTCTTTATTTGCTACTGCAAGTTATCAATTCCTGGTTGCTAGTCTTCCCTTTTGAAGTTGTTTTGAATTTTAGCCCAATACATTGACTTCAGAAAGTGAATTACCTCTATCTCATTTGGAATCACCAATCCTACCTCAAACTATAACATGAGTGATATTTCTCAAAAGTTGGAGTGGGTCTGATCTTCTATTGCATTAACACACACTCGTCTAGCACGAATGTGATCCACTACCAATGCCCTACCATATATAGGGGAGCATGAATGAATGCCCTCATGTACCCCCAACTCTAAATAGGAATGATAGAAATTAGATAATTCAACTTTGTTCCCCCAAAAATTGGCTACCCCATTTTGCTCCTAATAATAGTGAACCACAATAGCCTTCTCAAATATACTGTTGTAGATTAAAATTTTGAACAACAAAGCCTACCAAGATCTCATTTTCTATGAAAAATAAATTGGAAAGACATCTCCCATATATTTTAATGTGGGAACTGTTAGAGTAATAGTTCATTTGCCTTTATAATTAAATCACTTCGGTTTAATTATTAATGCTAACTATTATTCTATTCACTTAAGCTTGTCATTTGTAGGTGCATTATAATTAATATGTTTATTAATTATTAAATGCACAAACCTAGCTTTCTCCGGCTTTAGGGTTTCTCACCTTATATGCCGCTTTTGTAATTATTGTAATTCATCTTTTTGGGAAATAATAATTCTGCTCTCACTCCGCTGAGATTTTCCAAACCCTTGCTTCTGTCTCTTTGGTCTCCATTCAGCATTAGGTATTTTGCATGCAGGTGTTCTTGGCGAGCTGTGGATTTGCATTTATCAAATCCTACATGGTATCAGAGCCACCCTGTCGCTGCCTGGTTTGAAGGTGTTTGAGGCCACGATTCGAAGACGACAGCCACAGCTTCTCTGGGGTTTTTCTGTCACTTTGAAGGAGGCGCTATTTTCTGGAGCCGTTTGAGCAAAAACGGACTCCACCATTGCGTTCAGAAGGTCTGGGAGAGTCAAAATTCATATAAACTTTGACTATTTTGGCCACAGTGACCACAGGCAAAATTTTTTGGCCTACCAGGGCCGTACGGGCTCAAAAATCGAGAAAGTTTTTTAAAAAAATCAATTTTTCTCTAAATTTTGGGTGCTGCCAGCCCGTGCCGCCGCTGGCCTACGCGCCACCCTGCGGCCACCGAGCTGCCACCGGGGCCCGCCACCGCCGCCCAGCCGCTCGGCCGCCACTGCCACTCCGCTCGATCGCCACCTCTATCGGTGTCGCCGCCCACTGGCCACCGTCGATGTCCAGTGACAGCCATACGGCCGTCAAATTATTTCCCCTGACTGGTTTTTTCCAGAGAGCTCATTTTTTGGGGGTACCTGTGGTTTTTTGGCCGTATCTTGGGCATACGGTGTCCGTTTTCGAAAAACAAAATATTGTCGAAAAGGTGTTTCCAAGCCAGATGTAACTATGCTGGTCTTGTTTGCTGATTCAGCCATTTGAGCACTATTTTTTGGCATCAAAGTAGAGGCTTTGTTTTCCTCTCTCTCTGCATCTGGCGTTCAGGTTTTTTCCTCATTTTTTGTACTTTCAGTATTTGTTTATTTGATGTACGAGGGTCAGAATCATACATTGTGGGGGGGTACTTTTGCTTTCTGTCATTTCCTTTCAGAAAACGACCCTTCTACTTCTGTCTTTTTCTTCTCTCAATGTCGGACCCCTCTATGGCCCGACTGACACCTCATAATTACCACACCTGGAAAGCACACATGACCAGGCTACTCATGTCACGTGGCTTATGGTCATGCCTAGATGAACATCAACCTGTCCTACAGCGTCCTTTTGAGATTCTTCAGCACAGGAATAAAATGGATGAAGCCATGGGCTTGATTGCACTGAACATTTCCGACAATCTCCTCTTTCACTTGGATGGTTTGACCACTCCTAGGGCCATTTGGGGCAAGTTTTCAGATTTGTTTGGCACTGTCAATGAATTCTGGGCACTACAGCTTGATGCAGAGCTGACTACTTTGACACCTACCGGCTTTCCCACCATTGAGGACTTCTTGATGAAGTTCAAGTCTCTGCGCTCAGTTTTGCAGGGATGTGGGAAAACCAAGATAGATGACGAGTGTATCTTCTCGATACTCTCAAAGTTGCGAGGACAGTATCAGATCTTCTCTTCCACTTTCTACTCCACCATGGATGCTTTGGGTGCTAGACACACCATGCCTTCTTTTGAGACATTCTGTGATCGGTTGACACGGGAACAGGCAAAGATCCAACAGATGGATGCTTCTGGCTCTTCTAGCCAAGCATTGGTTGCTTAGTCTTCACAGGGGAAACCAAAACAGAAAGGAAAATCGAAGAAAGATTTCGCAGGCAATGAGTCTTCCTCCAAACCTGCATAGAAAACTGATTCAAAACCTCCAGCTAACCCTTCCAAGGGTAAATCTTCTTTGAAGTCTACTAAGTCTACCTCCAAGACTAAGAAGAAATCAGTTGAGACCTGTAGCTTTTGTGGAAAGGAAGGACATCCTGTTTCTCGGTGTTGGAAATGTTTGGAGGCTTTAGAGGAAGCCATGCAGGAGCATCACATTTCATCTCCTCAGTCCACATCCTCCCCTACAGGGAAAGGTCATGCTCTTACTGCACGAGCTATGACTTCTGGGCCCACCTGGATTCTTGATTCCAGTGCCTCTCACCACATGACTCACACTCAGCAATTGGTCACCTCACTTGCTCCTTGTGCTACTTCACAGATTGTTGTTGGGAACTCATCTCATCTTTCTGTTTTGGGTTCTGGTTCTGTTGCATTGGTTGGGGGTTCTCTTCAGGATGTTCTCTTTGTCCCTGACATTTCGACAAACCTACTGTCTATCTATCAGATTTGTCACTCTGGCTCTGGTAAGACAGTTGAGTTCTCACCACATGATGTGGTTATTCGGGACTTACATGATTCTGATATGATTGTGGCTACTGGGAGTGTTGACACTGCATCCTGACTATATAGATTTGATGGATTTGAGTCTTCTGCTGGCATAGGTTCCTGTCTTATAGCACATGCAGATTCAGTGAGCAGACTTTGGCATGAGCGTTTGGGCCATGTCAATTACAGATATCTTTAGCAGATGAGCACACAGGCACTTGTTCTTGGGCTTCCACACATTACTTGCACTGATGGGGTTTGTCAGGGTTGTGTTCTTGGCAAACAACATAGGGATCCTTTTCCTCAGGGACGAGCTACTCGTGCTTTGGCACCATTGGAGTTGATTCATAGTGACCTCATGTCATTTCCTACTCCTTCTTTTTCCGGTGCCAGATATGTGCTTACTTTCATTGATGACTTCTCCAGGCGCACATGGGTGTACTTTTTAAAGTACAAGTCTGATGTCTTTGACTCATTTCGAGTCTTTAAGACATTTGTGGAGAAGCAATCTGGTCTTTCTATTCGTCGGATATGCACAAATAATGGGGGGGAGTATGTGAACCAAACTTTCAGGGATTTTTGCTCTGAACATGGTCTTCAGCATCAGTTTTCAGTGCCCTACACCCCTCAGCAGAATGGTGTGGCAGAGAGAAAGAACAGAACACTTCGAGAGATGGCTAATTGTATGATACAGTCCAGTCCATGGATTCGTCTTTTTGGGCAGAGGCAGTCAATTGTGCCAACTATATTCAGAATCGGATGCCTCACAAGGTAGTTCGACATATGACTCCTGAGGAGGCTTGGTCTCATGTCAAGCCTGATATATCTTCATTCCGAGTTTTTGGTAGTGAAGCATGGGCATTTGTGCCTGACGCTCAGAGGAGAGCAATGGAGCGGAAGAGCCGACACCTCATTTTTGTTGGCTACTGCGAGGATGTTAAGGCATACAGGTTGTTTGACCCTGATTCCAGAGAGGTCCTGTTTCGACGGGATGTCCAGTTTGATGAGCGCCTTCCTACAGTAGATACCCCGCTTCCAGAGTCTACTTCACTTACCACTACTCCCTCCTCTCTTCCAACTTTGTTTCAGGACGATGAGGATGATGATCTTAGTGATCCCCATTTACCTCCACCACAGGATCCTCCATAGATGCCTAGATGGGCTCGTGTTACAGTTGATGCTGCAGGATCTCTGGCTGGTGACCCTTCCACTTCCCGTCGCACCCAGTCTCATATTGCGGGTTCTAGTCTTCTGAGTCATGCTATTTGTGGTGATCCTCAGACATTTGGGGCAAGCGACAGGACATACTGAGTGGGACAGTGCTATGGAGGAGGAGTATTCTTCTTTGATGAAGAATCATACTTGGGATCTTTGTTCTCTTCCTAAGGGAAGAAAGTTAGTGCGATGCAAGTGGTTGTATCGTACTAAGTTTGCTGCTAATGGTTCTATTGATAAGTACAAGGCACGTCTTGTTGCGAAGGGTTTTTCACAGGTTGAGGGTATTGATTACACTGAGACATTTGCCCCTGTCGCCAAGATGAACTCTATTCGCCTTGTCTTATCCCTCGCGGCTTCTCAGGGATGGCCCATTTATCAGATGGATGTGAAGAGTGCTTTCTTGCACGGTGATCTTAGTGAGGATATTTACATGGAGCAGCCTCAGGGATTTGTGCAGGATTCCTCCTTGGTTTGCAGACTTTGGCGTTCTTTGTATGGTCTCAAACAGGCCCCTTGGGCTTGGTATGAGAAGATGGACTCCTTTCTGCTTTCTACAGGATTCACACGCTGTCATTCCGATCCTACAGTCTACATTCAGCGTCTTGAGGATGAGGTTTTGATCCTTGTGCTATATGTTGATGACCTTCTCATCACAGGTAGCTCATCTTCTATGATTCAGGATGTTCAGCGTGCATTGATGGAGCAGTTTGAGATGACAGACCTGGGTCTATTACACTTCTTTCTGGGTCTGCAGATTGTGCAGTCCCCTGCTGGGATCTTTGTTTACTAGCAGAAGTATGCTCTTGACATGCTTCAGCGCTTTGATATGCTTGATTGCAAGCCTGCTCCCACACCTTTTTAGTCGGGTGTTACTTTGTCTACCTCTTGCACTTCACCTTCAGTGGATCCTACATTGTATCGGCAGTTGGTTGGCAGTTTGTTGTACCTGACACACACTCGTCCTGATCTCTCCTTTGCAGTTGGTCTAGTCTCTCGGTTCTCACACGAGCCTCATGAGAGTCATTGGCAAGCTGCCAAGCGCATTTTGAGATACATTCAGGGCACACTTATGTATGGCATTCATTACACATCAGGGGCTCCTCACATTGTTGGCTACACTGACTCAGATTGGGTTGGTGATGTTGATGATCGGAAGTCTACTTCTGGCTTTGTTTTTTGCCTTGGCTCTGGTCCTATCACATGGTCATGCAAGAAGCAGAATGCTCGTGCACTTTCATCTACAGAGGCTGAGTATAGAGCGGCAGTGCATGCTAGTCAGGAGATTTTGTGGCTTCGGTAGTTGATGACTGAGTTTGGGTTTCCTCCTGATCGTCCCACTGTTCTGTGGTGCAATAATCAGAGTGTTATTCACATTTCCCGCAACCCGGTGGAGCATCAGCGCACTAAACACATTGAGCTTCATATGCATTTCATCCGTCAGCAGATTCAGGATAGTGTTCTCTCTTTGGAGTACATCCCCACTGACGCGCAGGTTGCTGACATCTTCACCAAACCTTTTGCATCTCCGCGCTATCTTCAGTTGCGTTCTATGCTTGGGGTGACGGAAGTTGTCCTTGGGGGGTCTTGTTGAGGCCTTCCTTCCTTCATGTTTTTTTTCTGCATGTTGTTGTATCTCTTTTTGGGGTAGAGTTTTTCCCACTGGGTTTTCTCTATTTCCCCATTTTACAGAGATTTCTTTGTAGTTGGGTACCTGATCAGGCCTTGTTTCCGGGACCCATTTTTCCTGCTTTCTTAGCTGTGCTAGGTTTGCTTCCTCCTGAGCTTCACTTAAGGGGGGGTGTTAGAGTAATAGTTCATTTGCCTTTATAATTAAATCACTTCGGTTTAATTATTAATGCTAACTATTATTCTATTCACTTAAGCTTGTCATTTGTAGGTGCATTATAATTAATATGTTTAC
>CM021105.1:641115001-641174175 GCA_007115665.2 Sequoiadendron giganteum | reverse complement strand
TTTGATAAGTTCTCAGACAATGTTCGTGGGAAGCTTATAAAAATAAGGAAACCTACTATATAACAGTGGCTACAAACAAACATCCGATAAAAAGGGAAGGATGAGAGCAACTTCACCAACTTTTATAGCAGGTTGGTTAATCATTATGAAACATAGGTTTTGCATCATTTTTTGTGAAATTTGATGTTATAATTACAATTGTGTAAACAATAAAAGCATTGTTTTCATTTAAGTGACAGGTATCCAGAGGCGCACAAGAATTAATTGAGGTGTCAAGTAAGGTTGTTCTAAATTGTAGAAGAGAATGAAAAAGCAGAAAGATTTTATTAAAACATCAACAAAAGATGTTATAGCCACAAAGCAAGACAAGAACAATATTTCTACCCATAAGTTTGCACACAAAATTGACAATGGTATGCAAATTATTCCCATTCATTTATATTCACATTTCACTAAGTTGCCTTGCTTGCTATGGTTTATATTTTGTGTTTTATAGAGATAAAATTTCAAAAAAAAAAATAGTTTGGAATTTCTTTGCAAATACTTTTCTACTTTTATCGGTATTGATTTCCATTGTTGCAGGCATGATGTGGAATTCTACCAGTATTCAAAAGCATCTTGGCACACAATTAGGCATGGATGGAACAACTAGAAATTAAGTTGTAGAATTGCAATTGTCTTTATATTCACTATTTATTAAAGTTTTCTTGTCATGTCTATTGTTTTCAAGGTACAATTCAATGACATATGCATAGACTAGCACTACACGATGAGCATTAGCTTTTGATCTAATGTATCATGGCATTCAAAAATTATTTCTACTCATGCTTTAGTCGGATTGATAATTTCTATCAAGCTTGTCAAATAGATTACAATCCATTTCTTAAGCTTGGTGCAATTATATGTTTATCAAATGTCATTTTCAAAACTTGAAAATATTTTGCGGCTAGTGCACATGGCTCTGCAGCTAGCTAAAGATCCCATGTGTTAACACATTATATTGGGTCCAATAGTTGTATATCTATATGGAGTGCAACATTTGCATAGCCAAAATTCTGAAGTTGGTAGTATGATTTTATCTTATGTAAGATTGTTTGAAGTAGTCTATTGTCATCCACATACCTCGTACAAAGGTATCTTAGTTAGGGAATGCTAGCTCATAACACCTCTTCAGTGACAAGTTGTATAACATAAGTAATTTTTAATACAAAATGATTAAGTTTCATATGCATACATCAGTACAAATAGAGTTGTTGTTGAAAGACATTGGAATAGGTATAAGGATGCTTCATACTCTTTGATTGTGATATAACTCATCAAGTGTCAATGTTTATTTAGATTGAGAACTTCACTATGAATTCCTCTACTGCTAACAATTTTAAGAACCTCACAACCTCTTGACAATTTTGATAGTCATATGGTTGCAATGCAATTGATAAATGTCTCCATTTTCAAAATTTGTAGTTTGATTTTGTCACCTTTCTAAGCCAAATCAAGTTGATACATAATGATTTGCACTTCTATATTTTAATATGTCTATTCTCTAAGGAAAATTTATATGAACATGCATGGAAAAGTGTCTAAAACTTTCTCAAACACTAGTCCTTCACTACAATACATACTCATTAATCTTCTTAGAAGTTGTCTAATTTAGAGAGTCGGAAAAATACATGGTAAGTTTTGACTCTATTTTTAGTCAAATCTCATTGTTTCCAATTACTTATAGTGGAGTGTGCATTAAGTTGATATGCATGTCTTGTTACACGAATGTGGTACAACAGAGAAGAAACTCCTAGCTAGATGGAATTTTTGAAACCAAATGGCCCATACCACGAGGAACAAACGTTACATACAAGTTCCAAATGAAGGATCAAACAGGCAACTATTTCTATTTTTCATCAGTATCCTTCCATAAGGCAGGGGGATGATTTGGAGGAATTAAAGTTGTTAGCAAGCCCAGACTCCCTATTTCATTTCCTCTCAAGAATTGTTATTGATATCAAACCAATGACATATTTTCCCTTGCTATTATGAGTGGAATATAAATCTACATCTTAAGTACTTTCTAGAGAGCTATCTAAAGAAAATAATAGCTCAAGATTTTTCGATCAACTTGCTCTTGTTCCAACTATGGAGGTTAAGAGATCGATTTAAATCTTTAATAAGGTGGTTGTAATGAATCCAATGATGTTGTAGACATGATTTATGCATTTTCAATGTATATATACAAGAGGGTAACATGTTTTTAATATTTATGACCTGAATAGGCTCTATTGCTTAATGCATTCGTGAAGATTAGTAATTATGTTTTTTTGTTGTCATTTGTAGCCATCTTTAGGCATATTCTCAAGCATTGATATTGATATTGATCTCTGAGAAATGAAAGCAACACAATTGCAATAAGCTACCAAATTTATTTGGCAAGGACTGTAGTTGCACCACAACTCTTGTTTTTTATTTAATTAAGGTTTTCTTATTTGTAAGCTTGGCCATTCCCATAAAAGTATGAATAGATAATTTGATTTGGGTTTCTCCAAATTGGAGGACCTTACAAATATAGTGCATCAAACCCATCAATAGGGGTGCACACCATTAACTTTGAGGTTTTTGAGATTTGAGAACAAGGTAAGTGCAGGAAGATGGGGGGCCAAAAAGGGGTCTTAAGTGGTCGCTTTTTTTTGTTTCTGAAATCAAGAAATATTGACCTTGGATAAGAAATTGAGGATAGTTACACTCAAAAATTTTAGATGCAACAAAAATAAGGATTCTAGTGCTTCGAGTCTACTTTCTAAATTACTATTTTTTTTTTTAGAAAATGGTAGAGATTAAGGGGTTCAAAAAAAGGAGCCACAGAAATTGGTGTTGTTTTTGTCAAAAAACATAACATACCGTTTGTTGTGGCTCCCTCAAAAGGTTAACTTTTTTTTTGGTATTTTTAAAATCGCTTCAATGAGAAATTTGCTAACATCATGTAGTTTGTGCTTGATTTTTCTGATAATTTTTAAATGAATATATGATTTTTAATAATTTTCAAAGTGGAAATATCCTGAAAAAACAAAAATTTGGTTGTGGCACTCCTATAATTTTTGAAAACTAATCAAAAAACATTTTTTTCGAATATGTGTAGAATGGAGTCTAGTTTATCCTTTTATCATTGACATTTCCATTGTGGAAGTGGGAACACTAACAGGAGGTTTGACTAAGGCAAGCCCCTAAATGGCACAACCCTTCCTCTCTCTTTGAATGTGTAGGTTTTTGGTTTGAAGAAGATTGGAGGAAATTTGAAGATCAATTATTCATTGTTGCAATCAAATCCTACATCTTGACAACTCACATAAACTCAATTACAAAATTATTTTGATAATGATCTGACAGTGCGACAAGCGGAAAATAAAAGCTTTGATCTGTCACTAGAGGATTGTGAAAACATATCTAAATTTGGTCAACAAGGACAACACGACGCCCCTATTGGAAACATCCCACAAGATCAAGCTCAAATTTATACCACAAGTGCACAATTTCCTACTCAGTTCATTTCTGGACTTTGAATTTCTCTATGATATCTCAAATCTGTTATTTTTTCATTAGAATGGTCATTTGCATCATTAGGCTAGTTGAATCATTGCATTTCATCCTTAGGTTACTTTTCGATTTGGTCAAGGGTGGGTTGACTCACCTTTCAGGTTGTAAGTCAATCATATACCTTGTCTAAATCCATCAAACTCCCAATACCTCAAATCCTACATGAAATGTTTAGGAAAAGTGCCTAAACCCTAGGGTTTCACTTTTTCTACATTTCACTATTAAGGTGAGGATTAAGCATCTATAAGGAAATGTAGAGTTCATTCATATGTACCAATCATACATTTTAAGGCATCAAATATAGTTCTCTCGATGAGAAAAATAAGGATGTTAGCATTAGAAGTGCTAGGGCAACTTATCTAGCCATCTAAAATGGTACCCACCATCATTCCTCTAAGGAGCTTTCTACCACCCCTTCTTTTAGTGACCCTATCAACCCCATTACCCCATCACCAACCCTTTCATTGACCTTATCACTAGCCTTGACTATCCATTGTCATTGTCCATTTCCCTAGATCAACAAAATTACACACCATGCAACCTATTCTATAATGAAGGATCTATTGCCACCTCCATGAGACTTCAAGATCATATATCTCTTAAGGATCATGGATCATATCTCCAAATTCCTAAAATTCTTAAACCAAATGGTCTTAATACTAAGAGTTTCAATGTCCAAAAGTGTTTATATGGGTCAAAAAGTACCATATGCCTAAGCTTGTCATTTCAAATCCAAAAAGCCCAAATCCCAGTATTGAAAATTCCAAAATCCAAAGTTCATATGGTTTCCAAAATTTAATCTTGAAAAGATAAGGACCTCAAAGAAAATATCCATGAATCTAAAACAAGAATTTAATTGTCTATAATCCCTAAAGCCTAAACACTGGCAATCCAATTGGACTCTAAAATCCAACAATCTAAAATCCACATAATCCAAATATTCAAGAAAAAACCGATAAGAAAAACCACAAAACTCATTTGGTTCCTAAAATATGGTAATGTGGATACTCACTCCAAAACTCAAAATCCCCTTATCTACGAGCATACAAATTCATGATCTCCTAAGCCAACAAATCCCAAAACACCAAAACCTAAAAGCCACCATCACATCCAACAAAAGAATCCATCCCCAAACACAACATGGTGAGTGAACTTGTTAGTCCCACTTCCCATTGGCCCTAGGACATCTTCACATACTAGGTGTGTAAGGTGCATATTACAAGGAGTCTGGAGTGCATAATGATTGTCTGGTACAAAAATCTTGCAAGAAATCTGAGTGTGTTTGGGAAATTCTATTTTTGAATGAAAGGTAGGGGAGAGGATCTAGTAGTCATGCATCCTAACTTCGTCACCCTTAAAATCCAACTTATTAATGTTGAATGGCTCTAAAAAATTTATATCATCTTCCTTAGCTAGTTGATTGCTTAAACCTAAGGGTTGAATTCATCATCATCAATTTTGATGTCCTTTTATGTGTGGTCATAAGAGGTGTCCAAAAAACCACTTTTCTAACCGCTTATCCATCATAATCAATTATCACGCCCGATCTGTGATTGCACTTACACTAATAATTGAACATATTAATATTAATAATTAAATGAATATAAACTACCCTTATTTCCTAAATATCCTAAAAATATATGAAATTTATCACGAGTAAAACAATTTATACCTAACCCTACTAATTTATCCCTAGTACATGTTCACATTTCAGCCTAAACCCTCAATATTTTTCAGTACTCTGCTACCACCCAAGCTAGTTCATCCTTCGCCACCCTCATGGCACTTCATCCACCAGTCTTCAAAGGTGTCGTGTCTACAAGCAAGAGAGACGATGTGTACATGGAAGGGATGTATCAACGAAGTAAGGCTTTTACATTTTGTTTTTGTTGTATTACTTGGTTTTCCTTCAATGAAGGTGCTAAATGTGTTTGTCTGCACAACAAAATGGAAAGGGTTTGAAACTTTGGAGCAGGTAAGGTATTTTTTAACCTTATTGGGGCTATGACCAATTTCTCTGTAATGGCTTAACAAAAAATTTAACCTTCTCAGTGATAATTTTTATGGTTAGTGTTTGTAAGTTTTGAAAATGTCACACTGTTGCATATTTTAGTATCTATGGCTCGTGAAAATTTGGGAATTTCAGATCTTTTGTGGTATTGTATGCAGAAAGTTTTGTAAATAAGGTATTCAATATTTTATAAGTGTTCGGCTGTCCATAAACTGTTTACCCAAAAATCCCCAAGAATCGCCAGAGATCGTATGTAAGGTCAGGCAACCGTCTATAGTTGAAAGAAATTTCAAACTCTTCAAATGATAAAAAATAAATTCAAATCGAGATATATATTCAAATCACCGGGATTTAATCATTACAAATATAGCCTCCTCCGCTTGGAAATCGCCACAAAAAATGAAAGAAAAAAAGAATTTGGTGAAACTTGGCGTATGTTGGTCTTTGAACTCAGTTGGATGCCTGACGAGTGCATTCAGCAGGAAAGCCCTGCGGAAATCTTTTACTGTCCGAACAGTAATCATAAATCATGTAGTTCTTGCGTACCCATTCAAGTTTCTGCTGCTCACTGGATTCCAATGCCTCTGCAACATACCACGAATTCACAGAGCAATCAGAGGAGGCAGAGCATGTCTCTGCTTTGAAATTCCCATAAGAGGCAACAAAGGGGGATTTGCTCCAATCGATCTTCACTGCATCCCCTCTCGTTGCCCAATCGTCTGCATTCCACAGGCTCAAATATATTCTCATAGCCCGATTCTTGGGATATGCCACTCCCAAATCCTTGTTGTTATTGAACACTCTCACTGGAGTTCCATCCACAGAAAACCTGCACAGAGACAAAGACACATATTATAACTACAATGATGATGTTAAAACTTAAAACTACAGGGCCAGGCCAAAGAGGACACATTCACTAGCTGATTTGAAGTTGCGGGGGCATTATTAACTTACATAATTTGTTGGGGATTCCAGAGCAGGGAGTAAGTGTGGAATTCTGCGGTGGGGTCGAACCAGAGGTAGAATTGTTGATCGCGGTTGTCTTTGCCTTGTGAGAAAATATTAGTGTGCATAATATAAGGATCTCCAGATAGATTTCCCAAGAACTCTAAGTCTATTTCGTCGTGCGTATTCCCTTGTGATAAGAGCTGCGCCAGAGAATCACCATTTTATTAGGCCATGCTCAACTTCCCACAACAGTACCACTAATATGAGGACTAGAGAATGAATTGAAGGGACAGACTTACATGACAATACCGGCCGATTTACCGGGCACTAGCTTGATTTGCATATCTATTTTGCCAAAGAGATATTCATTCTTGGATTGGATCTCTGAACCTGTTTTAATACAGCAGAGGAGGAGATAAGCATCGGTTCAGCATACTTTTAAAATCATATATATATATGATTTTAAAAGTATGTTGAACCGACTGATCGAGAGTGAGTTGCAATCGTTGGCCATTGTGGAGTAGCTTAGCACGATCATTTCCCCATGTGATGTCGAAGTCATTGTAGAAATTTGTAGAAACAAGGTAGGAGAAAGAGAGTGCAAGGGTCAAGAGGAGGAGACATGGAATGAGGTCCATTGGGAATGAAAGGCAAGAGTGTAGGAGTATTGATGTGGTGAGTGGTGATTAGTGAGGAAAATGAATGGTATTTATATAGGGGCAGGGGCAGGGGCAGGAACGGAAAGTAGCAAGAAATTTCCCAAGAGTTGGGGAATGGATGAGTTGGACCGCACTTTGTATTTACAGCTGGACAAGGTTTTGGATTTCATTGCAGGCGGAATTCCAGCAAGAAGAGTGTAGGGGTATAGGTACTTAGGTGTGTGCATTATGAAACAGTTGTTTCGAGGCTACTAAAATGTAGTGTCTTGGATGTTGACGTCTCATTGTTCACTAACCGGTCCAATGCCGCGTAGAGCGTTGTTTTTTGAGTTTTTTCTGTACTTTTCTTCAAACCAGTCATACCTAGGTAGGTGGAGGGGACCATTTTGTGGGCGGGTATAGTTATCCGAATAGTATTTAATTGTAATGGTAAATTTTGCTGGCCAATTCCTTTTTCTAAGAAGAGAATGGCTTAATTATTAAATGGTATGTTTTCATATAAAAAGTTTGTTTCTGTTCGTTCATATTTTTATTCAGATTTTTTTATAAATAAAGTGATAAAAAATAATAATATATTATTAAAAAATGGTGGTAATATAAATATATTTTTTTAAAGTTTAGTAAGATCAAATTCAAATTACAATAAACATTTTTATATTAAAATTATTTATCTAATCACTAATTTAATTTACCCTATACATCAATACGGATAGTATTGTCATCAATAGGCTTCTAGTCAATAAGAGAATCCTCCTCTTGATCTTATGTAGGTTGTTGAGTACTAAAAGGAAAATTGTAAACTCTAACTAAGGAAACTTGTCAAAATATGGCCAACCGAGAGCACTACTCCCATGAGAAGAGACAAAAGATAGCTAAGAGGGCTAAGATCATTAACACTCGGAAAAATCCCTAAATCCTTGTGGTTGGGAGCCTTGAGATTAGGATCCATGATCTTGTATTGAAGATTGACCACAACCATGCTTGCACCCACAAGGTGGGGAGGAAGTAGGGGTTAGGACTCTAGCAACTATGCAAGGAGCATTACCCTAGTACATGTGGTTATAGATATCTTCATCGTATTTAGGAAAATCTCACAACCATTTCCAAACACTTAACTGAGGACGAATGTAAGAGAGATAATCATATGATACCAACAATGCTCTTTAATAATATCATGTCATGGGTTGTGAATTGAGTGACTCATATAACCAAAATTTTAATTCCTTTAATGAAATCACTTTGATGATATTTTTTTTACCTTGGGTCACAAACATGCAAAGAGTTAATGACTTTGGTCAATTAAGCATATTCATTGGAGATGAATAATTTAAACATGCTTCCAAATAAATCTTTCTTAGAGTAATAATCACCACACGATAACATAAACTTTTGGCAAACTTCTAAAAGGATGAATTTATGCTTACAAATTTGTTGCATGATTTTATCAACAACCTATATTTATTCCAAGTAGACTTGTTTCAATACATCAAATCATCTTAGCATGAATTACCATGTGGGTATTATATGACAGCTTGATTTAAATAAACTATTGAAATTCTTGGGGGGAATGAATTTGAGTGTTAACAACTTGTGACTAAAAGATTCCCAATGGAATATGAGGAATCAACTTGACAATACTTGAGGATTAATGTAAGCATGGAAATTTTTAAAATTTGTCAAGTTTTAAATGAGGACAATGGCTAACTTTGGCCATAGACAAGGACTTTGAAGGATGTAGAAGGGATCCATAATATCTAGCAAGATTGGTGCCTTATTCATTGGGTTATAGACTCAAATATTTAACACAACATGATAGGTGAAAAGAGACCTAAGTATGGCCAAAATGAGACGAAAAAGAAAGGAAAAATAATAATAATAAAAAAGACACAAAAAAGAGTCCCACTTAACATATGTAGATGGTGGGAAAACCCCTACCTCAATAATTTCAAGATGATCATGTGAGCCCATTAATAGGTAAGAAAAATAGGTACTTATGTAGAACAACAAATGGTAATCATGGAAAAACTATGAAATTAATTTCCACTTTGTTTAATTAAAATGAGATATTTGAAGTGCAAGAATTTCTTAAAAGCTACATTGAACAACTATTTCTTATCATAATTTTTTTAAGCCTCCTAGATTATGTCAACATTACCCTATGTAGTATTGGTTATGTCTTTCTACATTATAATGAACATACCAATATCTCACATCTAAATATAGATTTGATTACTTGGATTAGAGAAAAACAAGTCATAAACTAGACATACTTATGCAGCTTGCGAGGCAATGCGACTTTTGATAGTATAGATCTTATGGATATTTTTTTTGAATATTAACTTCCATGAGCATAGGACCATCTTTGATTATAAGATCCCCCTCTTCCTTTGTTGTAGGTAGCTCAAAAAATTATTCATCCAAAGATGAAGAAAGAGGAGAAGAGGGTATAAATTTTTACTTTGGGACTCACCTACATAAGTGATTTCATCTATGATATTTAGAGGGGTAGAAAATATATATTCGCTACAAAGGAATTCATCATCCAATATTTCAAGGCACCAAGAATATATATTTATCTGGACTACAAACCTTCATCATCTTCATTTGGGTGATCATAGTGAACTTGTTGCTTATTTAATCCTCCAATTCTACAAAATTTTGCTACATTGTAACCATCTTTATATTCCCATATGTTCTAAATCCGTCGATGGAAATGTTATCAAAATCATGTATACATGTTTAACATGTTTTCATTATGGGGGTCAACATTTGAAGGTATGAGAATTGATGAGGAATCTACCAGATTTTGCATGGTGACATATTCAAAATAAAAAGATTAAAAAATTAAAACATAGATCTAACCTTTTCTTCTAGTATTCCTTCTTCAATGTCATCTTTAAGAAACTTGAATACTTCATACTTGTTGTAAGTAAGTTGTGCTTGATGGTTTATCTTTTTGCTCCCTGACTTAATTTGATCTTCAATATTTTCTTCCACTATACTACTTATCAAGTGTCTTCAATGGTTTCAAGTTGAAGAATTCCATTTTTGATGAAAGGAATGATACTAATAAGGCTTCATTCATGTTTCCTTCTTCATTGGTCATGATGATGAATAATTTTCTAATAGTTGTAGAAAAAGTGGAACAAGTTGCTATATTTTATGATTGAATTATGTGATAGCCTACATTTTCCCAATGGATGAATAAATTATGACTCATTTTATCTTTAAAAGAGATATTTTATTCATAATCATTATCTTCAACATGCAAATGGTACATTTCAACATGTTGTGTAGCATAAGGTTTGATTGTTGAATCTACTCTATCATCCCTAAGTGAACCTTCTTCATCAAGGACTATGAGATTTAGACAATCATTTATAGGAGGCACTAAATTTACCCTTTTGTATTGATATTAAGGTGTTCATAAGAATGGTCTTCAATTTGATACTTTTATTTTGTATAAATATCTCTTTATTTACTCATTTCTTGAAATATCTAGGGTACATCTCTTAATACATCTTTCTTTTAGCAATCTAGATAAAATCAAGCCATCTCCTATTATGAAAACTTCTTTTTGTGACTACTTTTCATCTTACATACCATATACTAGTTCAAGAGGTATCTTACTTTGGGATATAGTGTAGCAATGAAGGTACATAGCTAATTATTTTTATTTGGTTGATCTAAAGGATTTTTCTTTAAATATTTGTTGAATTGTTCAACAAACTCCCTTATTGACTCTCCTTCTTTCTTTTGGAATTGGAAAAATTGAGATAAGAGTGCACATATATCAACTAATGATTTAAATCTTGTGAGAATTTTTTCTTTCAAGCTATCCAATTCATAATACATCCATATTCCAATTGTTGAAACCATTGTGCAAAAATTCCAACAAAGCTAAAGAAAACATCCATGAATCTAAAGCAAGAATTTAATTATCTATAATTCCTAAAGCCTAAACATTGGCAATCCAATTAAACTCTAAAATCCAACAATCTTAAATCCACATAATCCAAATATTCAAGAAAAAACTGATAAGAAAAACCACAAAATTCATTTGGTTCCTAAAATATAGTAATGTGGATACTCACTCCAAAACTCAAAATCTCCCTATCTACAAGCATACAAATTCATGATCTCCTAAGCCAACAAATCCCAAAACACCAAAACCTAAAAGCCACCATCACATCCAATAAAAGAATCCGTCTCCAAACCCAACATGGTGTGTGAACTTATTAGTCCCACTTCCCATTGGTCCTAAGACATCTCCACATATTAGATGTGTAAGGTGCATATTCATTCCAAAGAGTTTGAAGTGTATAATGATTGTCTTATACAAAATTCTTACAGGAAATTTGAGCATGTTTGGGAAATTCTATTTTTTAACGAAAGGTAGGGGAGAGGATCCAATAGTCGTGCACCCTAACTTGGTGACGCTCAAAATCCAACTTATTAATGTTAAATGGCTCTAAAAATTTTTGTATCATCTTCCTTGGCTAGTTGATTGCTTAAACCTAAGGGTTGAATTCATCATCATCAATTTTGATGCCTTTTTTTATGCGTAGTCATAAGAGGTGTCCAAAAAACCACTTTTCTAACCCCTTATCCATCATAATCAATTATCACACTCAATCCTTGATTGCACTTACACTAATAATTGAACATATTAATATTAATAATTAAATGAATATAAACTACCTTGTTTCCTAAATATCCTAGAAATATATTAAATTTATCAGACGAGTAAGACAATTTATACCTAACCCTACTAATTTATCCCTAATACATGTTCACATTTCAACCTAAACCCTCAATATTTTTCAGTACTCTGCTACCACCCAAGCTAGTTCATCCTTCGCCACCCTCATGGCACTTCATCCACCAGTCTTCAAAGGTGTCATGTCTACAAGCAAGAGAGACGATGTGTACATGGAAGGGATGTATCAACCAAGTAAGGCTTTTACATTTTGTTTTTGTTGTATTACTCGGTTTTCCTTCAATGAAGGTGCTAAATGTGTTTGTCTGCACAACAAAATGGAAAGGGTTTGAAACTTTGGAGCAGTTGGGGCTATGACCCATTTCTCTGTAATGGTTTAACAAAAAAATTAACCTTCTCAGTGATATTTTTTATGGTTAGTGTTTGTAAGTTTTGAAAATGTCACACTGTTGCATATTTTAGCATCTATGGTGAAAATTTGGGAAATTTTTCCACTTCGGGAATTTCAGATCTTTTGTGGTATTGTATGCAGAAATTTTAGTAGTGCTGGGCTGTCCATAAACTGTTTACCCAAAAATCCTCAAGAATCGCCAGAGATCGTATGGAAGCTCACGCAGCCGTCCACAGTTCAAAGAAATTTCAAATGTTAAAAAATTCAAATCGAGCTATATATTCAATTGACCAGGATCCAATCGTTACAAATATACCCTCCTGGGCTTGGAAATCGCTACAAAAAATGAAAGAATAAAAGAATTTGGTGAAACTTGGCGTATGTTGGTCTTTGAACTCAGTTGGATGCCTGGCGAGTGCATTCAGCAGGAAAGCCCTGCGGAAATCTTTTACTGTCCGAACAGTAATCATAAATCATGTAGTTCTTGCGCACCCATTCAAGTTTCTGCTGCTCACTGGATTCCAATGCCTCTGCAGCGTACCATGAATTCACAGAGCAATCAGAGGAGGCAGAGCATGTCTCTGCTTTGAAATTTCCATAAGAGGCAACAAAAGGGGATTTGCTCCAATCGATCTTCACTGCACCGCCTCTCGTTGCCCATTCGTCTGCATTCCACAGGCTCGAATATATTCTCATAGCCTGATTCTTGGGATATGCCACTCCCAAATCCTCGCTGTTCTTGAACACTCTCACCGGAGTTCCATCCACAGAAAACCTGCACAGAGACAAAAACACATATTATAACTACAATGATGATGTTAAAACTAGAGGGCCAGACCAAAGAGGACACATTCACTAGCTGATTTGAAGTTGCAGGGACAATATTAACTTACATAATTTGTTGGGGATTCCAGAGCAAGGAGTAAGTGTGGAAGTCTGCGGTGGGGTTGAACCAGAGGTAGAATTGCTGTTCGCGATTGCCTTTGCCTTGTGAGAAAACATTAGTGTGCATAATATAGGGATCTCCAGACAGATTTCCCAGGAACTCGAAGTCTATTTCATCGTGCGTATTCCCTTGTGATGAGAGCTGCGCCAGAGCATCACCATTTTATTAGACCATGCTCAACTTCCCACAACAATACTACTAATTTCAGAACTACAAAATGAATTGAAGGGACAGACTTACATAGTATGCAGTGACAGTACCGGCCGAGTTACCGGGCACCAGCTTGATTTGCATATCTATTTTGCCAAAGAGGTATTCATTTTTGGATTGGAACCCTGAACCTGTTTCAATACAGCACAGGAGGAGATGAGTATCGGTTCAACATACTGCTAAAATCGTATATATGAAGTAAGAAAATGAGATAAATACCTGAGGACTGATCGAGGGTGAGCTGCAATCGTTGGCCATTGTCGAGTATCTTGGCACGATCATTTCCCCATGTGATGTCGAAGTCATTGTAGAAATTTGCAGAAACAAGGTGGGAGAATGAGAGAGCAAAGGTTAAGAGGAGGAGACATGGAATGAGGTCCATTGGGAACGGGAGGCAAGAATGTAGATTGTAAGTATTGATAGAGGCAAGGATGTGGTGAATGGTGATTAGAAAGGAAAGGAATGGTATTTATATATAGGCAGGGGCAGGTGCAGGGGCAGGGTGAGGTAAAGGAACGGAAAGTAGCAAGAAATTTCCCCTAAGAGTTGCTAAATGGATGAGCTGGACCGCACTCTGTATTTACAGCTACACAATGTTTTCGATTTCATTGCACGCGGAATTCCAGCAAGAGGATTGTAGTGTTGAGTAAGGCATTATGAAACAGTTGTTTGGAGGGTACCTAAAATGCAGTGTCCTGGATGTTGACGTCTCATCGTCCACTAACCGATCAATTGCCGCGTACGAGGTCGGTGGAGGGGACCATCTTGTGGGCGGGTATAGATATTGGGATAGTATCTGATTGTCACGGTAAATTTACCAATGCTTTTTTTTAAAAGAAGAGAATGGCTTAATTACCTACTAACAATTTGCATGTGTGTGAACAATTGCATGTGTGTGCAATAGGTACGTGGAAGAGGTGTGAAAGGTTAATCAGGGAAAATTTAGTATGTCATTTAGTAAATGATGATGTTTGTGCAACAAAGATCTCAATGGAGATGTGATCGCTTCAAATCAACTATGCGTACACTTAAAGAGATCCAAACACAACTAAAACAAAACATCTGAAACGATAAGATAATCAAGCTCCATTATTAACCAGTTCTTGTTAGTTGAGAGAGAGAGAGAGAGAGAGAGAGAGAGAGAGAGGAAGGTGGATAGAGATGGAGAGATAATGAGATAGAGATTTAAAGGGAGAGATGGAAGAATAAATATGGAGAGATAAAGATAGAGAGACAAAGAGATATAAATATAGAGTTATAGGAAGAGGGAGAGGTGGAGAGAGATATGGATGGATAGAGAGGGAGACATTTCTAGAGATAGAGGGGAGAGAGTTAGATAGAGGTAGAGATGAAGATAGAATAGGGGAGGAAGATGGAGACAAATAGATAGAGATATAGAGACAGGTACAAAGAGATAAATATATAGATATATAGGGAGATACAGAGGGAGAGATACAAAGATATAGAGGAAGAGGTAGAGGTAGAGATAGAAAGAGATATAGACGGTGAGATATAGTGATAGAGAGATAGAGATATAAGGAGATATAGAGATAGGGAGAGAGAGGAGTGAGGGGGAGATAGATGGGGAGAGATAGAGATAGATAGAGATGGGGAGAAAAGGAGAGGGAGAGATAAAGAGAGAGAGAGAAGAGGAATATATAGAGACAAGGGGAGACAATGAGAGAGGGAGATAGTAAAAGATAAAGATATAGATAGGAAGTGATATACATAGAGATAGGGAGATATAGGGGTGGAGAGAGATGGAGAGATGGAGAGATAGAGATAAAGGGAGATTGGAAGAAGAAATATGGAGAGATAAAAATAAAGAGGCAAAGAGATATAAATATAGAGTTATAGGAAGAGGGAGAGGTGGAGAGAGAGACATGGATAGATAAAGAGAGGGAGACATGTCTAGAGAGAAAGGGGGGGAGAGTAAGATAGATGTAGGGATGAAGATGGAGTGAGAGAGGAAGATGGAGGAAAATAGATAGAGATAGATAGGGAGATAGAGAGGGAGAGATAGAGAGGAAGGGATAGAGAGATATAGAGGAAGATAGAGAGGTAGAGATAGAGAGATATATAGATGGTGAGATAGAGTGATAGATGAGATATATAGAGAGAAAGGGAGAGATTGAAAGATAAAGATGTAGATAAGAAGTGATAAATATAAAGAGAGATAGAGATAGGGAGATATAGGGGTGGAGAGTGATGGAGAGAACGAGCGAGAGATAAAGAGAGAGATTGAAGAAGAAATATGGAGAGGTAGAAAGATATATAAATATAGAGTTATAGGAAGAGGGAGAGGTGGAGAGAGATATGGATGGATAGAGAGAGGGAGACATGTCTAGAGATAAAAGGGAAGCGAGTAATATATAGAGTTAGAGATGAAGATAGAATGAGAGAGGAAAATGTAGACAAATAGAATATAGAGACAGGTATAGAGAGATAAAGATAGAGATAGATAGGGAGAAATAGAGGAAGGGATAAAGAGGAAGAGATGGAGATATAGAGGAAGAGGGAGAGGTAGAGATAGAGAGAGATATAGATGGTGAGATAAAGTGATAAGGGATATATAGATCTAGTGAGATAGAGTGATAGATAGATAGCTATAGATATAAGGAGGTATATATATAGAGAGAGAGAGAGAGAGAGAAATAAAAATAGAGATATAGAGTAGGCGAGATGGAGGGGGAGAGATAAATAGAGAGGGATATGGAGAGAGATAGAGAGAGATAGAGGTAGAGAGATATGGATAGAAAATGATAGAGGGGAGTGAGAAGGAGATAAAGGGGGAGAGAAATGGATAGAGATATAAAGCAAGAGAGATGGAGTAAGATAGAGGTAGAGATTGAGATATAGATAGAGAGGGATAGGTAGATATAGGGAGACAAAGATAGAGAGGGAAAGAGTGTAGAGAAAGGTGATAGAGATAAGTAATAGAGATATAGGTAGAGATCTAGAGGGGGAGAGAGATAGAGAGGGGGAAAGATAAAGAGATAGAGATATGGATAGGGATGGAGGAACAAGTGAGAAAGAGATATATATATAGAGAGAGAGGGGATATATAAATAGATACAGAGGGAGGGAGAGATATAGAGAGAGAATATAGAAGTAGAGATATAAAAAGAGTGGTTGATAGGGAGAGAGGGAGAGATAGGGATAGAAATAGGGATAGATAGAGAGAGACATAATGGTAAAGATAGAGGGGAGAGAGAGAGAGATGGAAGGAGAGGTAAGAAGATAGAGATAGGGGAGAGAGATAGAGGAACATAAGGATGGAGAGAGAGAGAGGGGGAGAGGGAGAGGGAGATAAATTAATTTTATTATATAAATAAAAATAAAAATTCAAAATATAATTAATCTACAATAATTAAAATTTTAACAAGACGAGTAACTATTAATTAAACTATTTCTAATAATTATTTAATTATTATTTCTAATTTCATAAAAATACACAAATAATTAAAATAAATTGCAAACTTAAAATTTAAATTAAAAATTAATATAGAATAAACTAAATGAGAGTCAAAGTATATCAAAATTCAAATATTAATAACTTATTAAGTTAATAAATAATAAATAGAAAAAAAAAAAGCAATTTTTAAATTTATTAGAATTGAAATATTTATAAAATATGTACCTAAAAAATATAATCAATATATGAAAAACAACATTGACATTAACATTAGATAAATTCAAAATTAACAAATCAAAAATTATTATAAAATTGAGAATAGTTAAATTCTTAAATAAAGTAAAATCTAAAAATAAAACAGTATTAAATTAAAATAAATAATATTAATTTTTTTTTAAATAAAATAAAACCTATTAAAAAGTAAAAAAATATTTTTTAATTTATTTAATTCAACTTTTATATATATATATATATATATATATATATATATATATATATATATATATAATAAATATTAATAATTCAACTTATATATCAATGATATAATTATAAATATTATTATTTATTTATATATATTGTAAATAGTTAAATAATAATATTATTAATTTTTTCATATATATATTAAAATCAATTACTATATTAGCAAGATGAATATTAGGAGTATAATAGAGAGACTATAGGATGAAGTTTTGAGAGACATGAATAAACTATTTGTATACATCCTCCTTGACAAACTTGAGATACATGAACCTGAGTTCCAAAATCATTGGTCCAACACAATGGCATGATACATGAACCTAGCCTAACTTTTTTGAATAGAAGGTTGACCTTAGATATAGTCACCATAAGTGTATGCATTGACATTGTACAAACAACTGAGGAAATTACCCTATCTGTTACCAAAGGGATAGATGGACAAAGAAATATGGAGGGAAAAAAAGAGAATAAACGATAAATAGATATAGAGGTCTAGAAAGAGGGAGAGGGACAAAGAGATGGAGAGAGATGGATGGATAGAGGGAGGGAGACATGTATAGAGATAGGGGAGAGAGGAAGATAGAGGCAGAGATGAAGATAGAGCGAGAGAGGAAGGAGACAAATAGATAGAGATGTAGACAAAGGTAGAGGGAGAGATAACGATAGAGAGAGATAGGTAGATAGAGAGGGAGAGGTAGAGAGATATAGAGGAAGAGGGAAAGGGAGAGGGATATCTATATATGGTGAGATAGAGGGATAGAGATATAAGAAGATATAGATAGGGGGCAGAGGGAGAGAGAGAGAGACAAACAAATAGATAGTAGAGGTAGAAAAATAGAGATGGAGATAAGGAGAGAGAAATAGGGGGATATAGTGAGAGAGAGAGATAGAGATATATGTGAAGAGAAAGAGAGAGATGGAGATATATGGGAAGGGAAAGGGGGAGAGGTAGAGATAGAGATAGGGGAGAGAGATATATGGGTAGAGGTAGAGATAGAGAAGATGGATCAAATTGGGAGATAGAGGTAGATAAAGATATGGATAGAAAGATATAGAAAGGACAAAGGAGAGAGAGGGAGAGAGAGGTAGTGAGAGGGAGGGATATAGATAGAGGTAGATATAAATAAATAGATAGGGATGGAAGGTTAAGTATATTTCCAATAGAAAAGTATGTAATCTACAGTAGAAAGCAATTCCTTCATAGTTCAATTGTTATTTTCACAAATGGTTACCCACCTTGAACTAAACTTCTTCAAATAAATAGTCTTGGAGAGATCTAGCTCCACAAAAAATTGAGCATAAATGGAACAAGAGTTAAGCTATAAGAGATTTGGGACCCCAAGAGTATTATCAATCAAATTCCTAATACAATATAAACTATCTTCTTGGTAGTCATCATAATTGAAGTTAAGAGTTGGGAATTATTATAAATGGTTGCTCTCATCCCCATTTAATCCACCAAAATCCTCTATTTACCATGGATTCTCCTCCTGATTTAGATATATTCCCTCCTCCCCACTGCTTACCATGGCTTAATCAACTTTTGGAAAAATAATGTATTGGTTATTAGTAACCTCATAGTTTTCACGCTCCAATAACCTCAAAGTATGGACATCAATATAGGAGAAGAGTAAGCAGTTGCGCCGAGACAGGTGAGACAAATAGGGTCTTGTTAAATAGATAAAATAAACTAAAAAAATACATTACAATTGTTCAAATGAGAAAAATACAAAGAAGCTCCAACTATACTAAGAATTTTCGAATAGTTTTAAAGATCTAGATTCATTTTAGGTATTATAATTATAAAATATAATAATAATATGATTTATTTATATAATAATGAGTATGATTATATTATATATAGTTTAATTTGTCTCATATATAATATATATTGTATACAAATTAGATATTATATTATGTTTATATTGAATGATTTCTAATATAAAATAAATATATATGTAATAATATTATTTTAAAAATAATTTGAAATAGGAATTGTTTGTAAAAGAAAAAGGTTTTAATAAACTTGGCAATCTGCCAATCTTTACAATTAGCTATATCATTGTGCAAAGCCTCTAAAGTCGATTCAAAGAGTGTTCCCAAATTAGCCAATTTGATTCACCAATGAAACTAAGCCAATCTAAACTAAACTAAGATCTTCAATATCACTACTTAAAACCAAAGAAAATGAGAATAAAAAATCATAATGAAATTTGCATATCTCTACAAAAAGGAGTGAATGATTTATCTTCACACTTGTACCCTATCACCACAAAAGCATGCAAAAAAATGTTTCTGGAGTCTAAAGATACTAATGCTAAGTGACAATTAATATTTTTGAAGACACTTGATATCTTCCACCATTTATTATGAACAGTTGTTGATTTTGCTATTTTTTTTATAATTTATAATTTCTCTTTGACATATGACAGATGCAAATATGTCCAAAAAAATTGACATTTGTAATTATGAACAATAATTTGTTTTGCTATTTTTTTTAATAGTTTTTTTTAATTTCTCTTGACAGATGACATGTTAATATGTCCAAAAACAATTGAAATTTGTAATGTCATACATATGACAAGTGTTAGTTCCTTCTCCTAAAAGCCACACATAGTTGTATAGTAAGAAAAAAGGCTTTCATTATTAAGAAAACATTCTTTTTAGCTTGTATGTTGTTGGATTGTGTTGGATGCTTTGATGGATGACCATACCTTGTTCCAGTGCTCCTATTTTGGCACAGGCAGGGAGAATGCTGGCAAAAGTTGTGGAATATGGCTTTACACCTACCAATTGCATTTGCTTGAAAGTTTCTAAAGCTTTGAAAATTTTCCATTTTGTGCATATCATGTAATCATTGCATTAAATGAGATAACCTCTTTTTAAGGCATTTTGTCAAATAGTTCGCGTGCCTTTTCTATGCTTCCACATTTTGCATACATGTCTACCAGAGAATTTCCAACTATAATATCTGGAAAAAATTCCTCCTTCCATGATGCTTTCATGGATGTCCATACCCTGTTCCAAAGCTCCCATTTTGGCACAGACAGGGAAGATACTGGCGAAGGTTGTGGAATATCGCTTTACACCTGCTAATCGCATTTGCTTGAAAGTTTCTAAAGAGTTTTCAACAAATCCCTTTTCTGCATATCCTGCAATCATTGCAGTCCATGAGATGACATGTTTTTCAAGTATTATGTCAAATAGTTCAAGTGCCTTGTTAATACTTCCACTTTTTGCATGTCTACTAGGGCAGTTGCGACCATATTAATATCTAACAAATTTGTTGTATCTTTTATGGTTCAATGGATGTCATACCCTGTTCCAAAGCTCCCATTTTGGCATGGGCAAGGAGGATGCTAGCAAAGGTTAGGGAATTTTTTTTAAACTTGACAATTGCATTTGCTTGGAAATTTCTAAAGCCTTTTCAACAAATCCATTTTGTGCATATCCCACAAGCATTGTAGTCCACGAGACCACATATGTTTGAGGCATCTTGTCAAAAACTTCATGTGCCTTGTCTATGCTTCCACATTTTGTATACATGTCTACCAGGGTAGTTGCAACTACAACATCAGACAAAATTCATCTATCTTTTTTGCTTTGATGGATGTCCATACCCTGTTCCAAAGCCCGCATTTTGCACAGGCAGGTAGAATGGTAGAAAAGGTTGTGGAGCATGAGCCTCGTGTCTTCAAGTGTGGAGAATCCAAGTAATGTAAGCAGATTTCGGTGAGAGACACCATTGATAAGCTCCATTTTTGTTACGAATATCTCAGTGACCCCATTTGATTCACTTGGAAACAATCTTTTCACAACAATTTTCTCTCCCACTCTGCAGCCTTCCTTGTCAATTCACAAACAATTCACTCTTTTGTTACATTTGAGCTAAATCTTGTTCTTGACATCAAAATTATCAGTTGCTGCTCTAAAATCTGCATGATCAAATCGCTAGGCTCTTTTCCCTAATTCCAATTCCTCGTGTGCAGAGACCTTCATCAACAAAGAATATTAAAAGGAAAACCAAATCACTGACAAATTTGTTATGGAGTTCTACAAGCGCAAGTAATTGTGTCGACAAGTTGGGACATTTTTGTTGAGTGATTCCAGCAATGGACAAATGAAAATTAGCTAGTACGCCATTAACCACCACGATCAGTTTGATCATCTCCCAAGGGCTATTGAGAACTCTGAGCCGTCGATTAAACATTTTAGCTTGATCAACTTCATATTCTTAGGTGATGATAGTTTGCAGTGCCAGATAAAATGTTCACGGTCAAGGAAATTTCGACGACAACGACAACAAAAACTAACAGTCAAAGTGAATTCAATCGTTGGCTTCCTTTTTTGATGTGATTCAGCCGTCGATTTCTTAAATTAGCTCGCTCCACTTCATATTGGATACGCTTTCAGCGTAAAATATTTTTATGGTATGTTTTTATATAAAAAGTTTGTCTATGTTCATTTATCTTTATATTTTTATTAATTGTTTTAATAAATAAAGTATATATTTATTTTTATTGATAAAAAATTAATAATATATTATTAAAAAACTGGTGGATAATAAAAGGATACTCTTTCAAAGTTTAGATAAGATCAAATTCAAATTACAGATAAACATTCTTACATTAAAATCATTCATCTAATCACTAATTTAATTTATGAATTAAATTATTGATTATTTCATTTTATATGAAACAAATAAATTAAATGATCTATTGATTTGGTATCTACTCTTGAGGAGCATCCACTTGTATTCCTCCGCTTTTTTATCAATAAAATATTTAGTCGCTTACCACTTTTTAAAAAAATAATAAATTAAATGATCTTTTATTATTTAATTCATTTAAATAATTCATTATCCATGAATATTGAAATTAATAAAATCAAATATATTTCAAATCAAATATCTACAAATTAATTTAATAAATCTAATAAAAGGAAAATAAAAAATTAAACCAATTAATTGTTGTAGACAATAAATAAAATAATGCTAGCCAACTAATCCTTATTTGCTTGACCACTCGTCATTTACATCTTTGAAAATCTACAAATTGAACAACATAACCTTTTCAACCTCCTCTTACAAATCACAATTTTGAATTCTAGTTTTCTTTTAAAATTTTCCAATTGATAAATAAAATGCCCTTTCTCAAGGTCATCATTCCTTTTGGTCAATAGATTTTATTGTTTTTCAACATTTTTGAAACACCTTTTTTTTTCTTTTCTTTTTAAATTTGTAATTGATAAAATTAAATACCACACCTTTTAAATATTTCAATAGGTAGCATATTGAGGCAAAGTCACCATTATTTACTTCTAATAAATTAAAAGCTCTTTTTTAACCAATAATCATCTTTTCAAAAAGGATGTGACTCACTTTCAATCCTACATAGTCTTAGTAGTTTATTTCTCACATTTAACATCTTGCTAATTGGCCAACCTTTTTCCCTTTAAACAAGTTGCTCTTGTTTGAGGGATAGTTGGAGTAGTAAGAAAAATTTGATGTAGGGAAAAAATGAACTATGGAAAGGATGCCTAAGAGGATTTCTTTCTTGATGAAGTCTTAGAAAAATTATGGAGGGTAAGGTATGAATTATATTGTTATTAGTTCTTACCATGGAATTATAGTGGAGGGTGCAAATCTTAACTAGTGATTTAAAAAATTACCTTCAAAACATAAATTAGCTTTCATTCATGTTAATTTGGATTGTGAAGATTTGACATGAAAAGTGCTCAGAAGTTGACTGAGTTGAAATTTGTTGGCCTATCATTGGCCTATTATTGGCCTTTGTTTAAGGTTGTAGAATGTTGGTGAAAGATTCTAGTTTCACTAGGCAAGAGAAGGCATAAGTTTCCAAGTCGAGTTAATGTTGTTTGCTACTTTGTTGAGCTAGCTCATGTTCTAGTTTTAGTGATTGTATGCATATATCAACATCATTTATATAGAATGGTCAATTCATTATGTGAGTTCACTATTACCAAACGTGTTTCCTATTATCAATGACCATTTCTCTAAACACTTTAAATTAAAAATTTAATTGTGATGCTAAACACAATAAAATGTTTTCCTTTTCAGGAAAAAAGAAAAATAGTAGGATTTGTTGTTGGTTCTAATCCAATTTGTGGGGATCCTTCAAATGATCATATCTGATGCCAACTTTATCAATAGAAACTCATCTTGTCACCTGACTCTTGAATCAGCCTAGAATTTGAAGTCATATTTTACAATTACAAAAAGTGACATAGGTAACACGACTTCATTATTTTTTTCATTTATATTAGGAATTTGATATATTTCTTTATTTAAAATTATTTTATAGAGAGTATTTTTATTTTTTTTAATTTATAATATTTATCTTATTAAATTGTTTTTTAAAGTTAGAATAAAGGAATAAATATTTTTTAATGTAACTTGTTCTTAATTGTGATAATAAATATATGAATTTGGATTTTTAAAAATTTAAAATATATACTTATTTCTAATAATTTTTTAAAAATAATTTGTTGTATATAAAAAACTCTTATACTTGTTTTGCATTTAAATTTTCAAGTTAATCATTTTTTTTCTTTTTCATTATTTTAAGTTTATTTTCTCTTAATTTTTATCTTTGTTTCTCCCTTTTATCATTTATTTTTAAAATAAAATAATGTAATCAATTTTTTATTTATTTTTAAGATGTTTATTTTATTTATATAATTTGTATAGATTTATTTAAGATAAGTATGTTAATTTTAAAGTTATTTATATATTTTTCAAATCTATCTTTTATTTTTTATTAGTAAATATATAAAATTAAATATATCTTTTCATAAAAAGTATAAAGTGTTTTGATTTAGATAATTTTTATAAGTATATATATCTTATTTGAAAAAATTAAATAATATTTTTGTAAGTTAGAAAGTCGAAAAATATAACATTTAAATTTTCACAATATCCAAACCCTTTCCAAACTTCCATAAGCACTTCCCATTGCAATATCTCTAACACTATTTGAACATATTTTGATGCCCCTCATATTTCTACAATTATTACACATTGCAGAACTTTTACTATCATCCAGACATACACAAAATCTCCTCCATCATCCTTGACCACCCTAAACTTCCACAAATACTATATATTGTGGAGATTTTATTTTGATCTGATATGTCCTAATGCTCACCATTTATTTACAAGACATTAATTCTGGGAACTTATCCTATATTCGAATGTATCCTAATTTTTTTTGTATCTCCGCAATTTATTCGCTAGCACATATATCGACCCATGTATATTGTTGATGTGTGAAGTCCAATGGTCACATTGACCATGACTCCTCTTCTTCTATTGTCTCCTCGATGTTTATTTGTGCAATCTATTTAGCCTTTTCATTCTCTCATTATTGATGATTGACAAGAGTTTATGTGTTCGACTATTAAAAACAATAAAACATAATTTCCCCTACTTTTCTCATGGATGTAGACATTTATGGTGAACTACATAAATCTGGTTGTTTTATGTGTTTTCATTTTGTTCTTCTTTTAGTTTGTTGTTCTAATTATTTATTTTTCAATCCGCTCTTTAAATTCCCAACATATACTAATTTCCACTTTCGTACTCATTTTTTTTGCTTTAGAGATTCAATCTCCACTCGTCCATGTCCGCCTTCCTCATTTTTCCAGTGCCTCATATCAAATTAAACCCACACATGTACCTTTGCTATAGAGATTTGATTGTTGTTCAAGCATTTCTTTGTCACTCCATTGTATAGAAGGCTACCTTGGGTTGATCTAGTGCATCTTAGGGAAGTGAGATTTTTAGGAAAGTTATGTAGAAAACAAAGCATTTTATGTTGGTGATGAAACCATTAGTTCTAGTAGGGGCAATTTTGTAACTGCTGGTTTGATGAAAGTGGATATTTTGTACAATTTATCTTATTGGGCAGAACATTGGATGCAAACATTATCTCTTCCTCTTCCAAGAATTTTCCATGAATAAACCTACGTAAGGAGACTTGTTGGAGTTATTTAAACCTATGTAAGATGGTGCACAAAGTTTGGCACATGTTCTATGTTTCCAAGTGTTTATAGAAAGGTGTTGCAGACTCATGTACACAGTTTTTATGGAGTTGTAGGTATGATGTATTTTTCGAACTCATTTGTTCTTGTTTTCATCAATTCCTAAAGCTCCTATTGACTTTGACCCTATTTGTAATACATGACATTTAGTAACACAAGGAGTTTGAAGCTCACTCTTTTTGGATTTTTTTATCCATTTAAGTTTTTTCAGCTCTACATTTGTATTCAATCTCGTTTGTTGTCTTATAAGTAGCTTCATGCTACATTGCATGTGTCTAGACTGATTTTTTAAAGCATTTTAGAAGTGTATTCACTTCAAAAAATCCTTGTGATTTGCTCCATTTTTTGCTTCCACCCAATGTTTTAATGTATTTTTTGCCAATTTTTTGAAATCGTTGGCGCTATTTATTGGGATGGCGCTATTTTTGGTGTTTATTTACGTCAATCAGGACTAGTCGGTGCTAATTTAGGCAATAATTTATTTCAAAATTATCAACGCCTTTAGCGCCGATATTGGCTTCGAGTGTGGCGCTGCCGTTAGCGCCGCCTTTCGCTCCGAGTTTAGTGCCACTTTTATCTCCCAACTTTAGCTTCGAGTTTAGCTTCGGGTTTAGCGCCGGTTTAGACACCCTTATGTCGAAGAGGCTTATTTATATGTGTCATCGATGATGTAAAATAGAGAACTTCCAACAAGATACGAGCATATTGAGGAGAGAATCACTTACGTCACATCGACAAGGTATATCTACAAGTGCTCGGGAAAACACAACTCTTGGATATAATGAAGTAATGTCGATGAGACATTGAGATATCGGTAAGACAAATAAGATTGTCTCATCGACACTCTTCAAGTAATGATCAAAAGCATACACCGCTAGACCATCGGGAGGGTGAGCAACATATATGGTAGAGCGGTATACACCGCAACCCCGCAACAAGAAGCCTTTAGCAAGGCGGTAGTGTGGTAAACAACTGAAGAGAAGGGAAAAACATCGCTATACTGCAACGATAATCATGATTCTCCCCGACATGGCACAGTTATACCGATATATAAAGAAATACCGCCAAAGGAAAATATCGATGAGACAGTGGCATATCGGCAAGAGATATTAACTTGTCTCATCGACACCGACAACCAACATCAGAGGAACATAAGATCTAATTTCAATGAGACATTGAGATATTGGTAAGATAAAGAAGATTGTCTCATCGACACTTTTTAGGTAATGATCAAAAGAATACACTGCTATACCATCGGGAAGGTGAGCAACATATGTGGTAGAGCGGTATACACCGCAACCCCACAGTAATAAGCCTTGAGCAAGGCGGTAGTGTGGTAAACAACAGAAGGGAAGGGAAAAACACTGCCATACCACAAAGGGTATAATAAGAGACGACGGTAGTACGATAATCGTGGTAGCAAATCACATCCGTCACAATCCATTTGAATAAATCATTTAAGGAATCAAGAATATAGCCCGCCACAATACTCCAAAACTCTAATAAACATACTCTAAAAATTTCATCGAAATCTTATTTTCAAGCATAGCCCGCCAAAATGGAGTTTTCATTTTAATAAACATACAATAAAACCTTTGTTGAAACCTTATTTTCAGAATAGCCCACCAAAATGGATAAGTGTTTCAGTAAAGAATGATAGAGAATGGTAAGGAGATGTGCATGATAGGAGGCATAAGATTCATTGATGTTGACATTCCAACTCTGATCAACAAGGGTTACAATGTTCACGCTACTGTTTGTAATCCAAGTATTTACTTGAGATATGTTTGCATAATCTCAAATTCCTTCAGATGCTTTTGAAGTATCAATGTATCCTATATAGGGTTTAGAATGACTTCTTTTAATTTAAAAAAATTAAATCAGATGCTTTTGAAGTATCGATGTGTCCTATTTAGGGTTTAGAATAATTTCTTTTAATTTAAAAAATAAATAAATGATATATTTTCCTGTGATTAGATAATGTGGAGATCTCCTAAATCTACCCTAGCACACTGTCCTCTTTCACACTGTGTTCATTACTCCAGCTGCTAGAGTTTTGCATTTGACATCTTTAATATCTTCATGATAGTGGCTTTTAAATAGATCTTAGTATTTGCTTTAATCTTTATCATGGTAACCCTTGAGTTCCATAATCCACCTTCAATCTCTTCTAAGAACGTTATCTTAAGCTAGACTGCATAATATGCATATAAAGCAAGTTCTTCATACCTGTCATTGTTCCAAACCACCACTCATTGCCTTGCTTAAAATGTTGCCTCCATAAGCACAATAACATGTTTTAAAATCATGGTTGCCAGTGATTGACCATTAAGGTCACTACTTTCATCAAGATACAATGAGATTTTTTTCTTCAAACTTAAGGCATTATGCAGGATAACATTGTGAATTGTTTGTTGTGTACAATTTTATTTTCTTGCACATTTACTACTTTGCTAACTACCTTTAAGATTGGATATTGCACCATTAGCTGCAATCTCAAACAACTCACTCACTGTCACTTGAAGATTCCTTTCATGAGCATCCTTGTATAAAATCAAACTATACCCTATAGACTGCCTACTTACTTACTAATATAGGGACTCATTGTTTCATGGTATTTTGAGTTTTATTTAGAAGGGGTTAATATGTGGAATTTTTATGTGCAGGAAGAATATATTGTGATGCAACGTTCAGGTATGGACAGTTCAGGAAAAAGTGGATTGCTATTAGTGTCATAATGAGGTTGGATTGTACCTTGAGCTGGTGTGAAACACTTTCGAGTGTTTTTCGCTCAGAAGAAGAACTTGTGTGTAGGAATTTTCAAATATCCAATAGAGGAAGCTCCTACATTCTAATAATAAAATCATAAATCTGCTTATCCAATTTCTAATCCAACCTTACATCTTTAATATCCGATAGAGAAAGTTTGTACATTCTAAAAAAATCTTAAATTTTATTGGTCCAATTTGAGATCCAATTTCAAGTCGTGAAGCTCCGACAGAGAAAGCTCCTACATTCTAAACATAAAATCATAAATCTATTTGGTCCAATTTGAGGTCAAATTGTAAGGATTTGTCTTTTTAATTATACTTTCTGACATTTGTCTTGATAATTTTTTTTTTACTTTAGAATTATGGTATTTCTTTTCTTCTAATGTTTTCAACCCTCATTTTAGGGAAGAGCTCCCTCAGATGGAGACTACACTTTTCCGCTATAGGTTCCATCTAGAAACACCAAAAGCTTAGGTACAACAGAGTTTGAGTTTACCTTGTTCTCCTTGATACAAAGTGTTGTCCTTCAATCCCTCTTAAGCAAAATTCACTATTATGGACTTCATCATTGTACCTTTCATGCATTCAATTTAATTTGTTATGTGGAAACATGTTGTCTCTGTCTTTGCAAGTGATAACTATTGTGTAAGCTTTCAATCTACATGACTGCCCCTCATGTTCAATTATTGTGACTGTTATGATGCTTGGGGTTGCTTACTTTTAACCAGACTGTTAATGAAAACTATCTTGGAATCCTTGATGATCAGTTTTGTCAGAATCATGGCTATGTTGATAGTGGAATGTTCTTATTAATAAGGATAAATCTTTATCAATAAGGAGATTACCCCTTACCAAAATACTCCACTATCTTTGCAAAGATTGATCTTTAATGCTTCATGCAATGGTTTACTTGTGATTATCTTTCTCAAATGAAATAATAGGGCAGCAGGCTCGGCTCAACCCTTGTGGGAGCCACATTTCACCCCATATGTTGTAACCAGATAAACAAAACAACAACCTGTTGATGGTGAAGATGACACAAACAACGTTAAAACAAAATATTTCTACTCTATTTCCCTTGAAAAAGAAAGACAACATATAGTAGCCTAACTCCCAAGGTCCTGGTAGTTGGTTCTCAACTGTCTGGTGTCACTCAATCGGTTCATGCAACTGTAATATTTAAGGGGCATGTGCTAGTAACAAAAGATTCAAGTAATGACTCATTTTACCGACTACTTTAGTAAATCAATGGGGTTTCAAATAAAAGAAAAAGATAGGACAAAGGGGTAAACCAGTAAGTATGAATCAAATTTATCTAGTATCTGGACATATACCTTCAATAATGAATGTTTCCTAACAGATCATAAAACCATAAGATGACACAATCTATAACATAATCTATACCACTGCATACATTTTAGGTGCTTAATTAACTTTGCAATTACTCTTCACAAATATTTCAAGGGTTTTCAAAACAACACGCATTCATTCATCATCAAGATTATAGATCAACAGACTTTTTAATAACTTCAACTCAATGATAATCTAATAAGATAATCCTTAAATCTGATTCCTTCAAATGACTTTCATCATTCAAGAAACTCTTATGTTTAGCACAATCACTGCATACAGATAGATTATAACTTATCAGCCTTATCGAACAAACAATTTAATTCTAAATACCATATTTCGAGAAAACCTGTAATTCTATTAACTGTAAAAGATCAAGTACAATGTATCTCTATAAAATCACTACAAAATTCTATCTCCTAGCATTAGGTAAGCCAATCCAATTCTCAATTAGCCGACCCTTACAATATGATACCCATCGGGTATTTATAGATTATACAAAAATTTCGAACTTCACTTCTATTTTAGGCTATCCACCTTTTTAGGAACAACAACTTTCTTGGAAACTTAGATCGATTTGATCTTGAGTTCTTACATTAGACGTTCAGTTGAACTAGAGAATAGAAGATAGAATAGAAAAGAAGTCATGCGCCCCCAAGACTGTCAGTGTTGTATGTATGCAACATGCAAGAAAGAGAAACATCATGCATGCAAGGATTCATGCATGCAAAGCTGGATCTGCCATGAACTCATCATAACTAACGAAGACTTGATGTAATGTATCCAGCTCTAGCCTATCAATCCAGCTATCTTCAAATTTGATTCGATCCAATTCTGCTATAGCAAACTCCCTCATACTTTTCACCTTTGTCAATTCTCTTCCAACAGCTCTTACTTCCTCTTTAACATCCATTAACCAATCCAACATTAACTCTTCTCCATCATCCTCTTTTTGCATGAGTCCTTTGAACCTTTCATCCCACTTCTCTTTTACTTGACTCAAAAGCATGCCCTCTTTTGTAAATGCATTTATATCTACAATAATGGAAATAACTGCTTCTAACTCTTCCAATTGCTCAGTCAAATTATTAACAGTCTCTTGAATTTCATTCTTATGCTTACACAAAAAGTCAGTCCTAAACCGGAGTATACGAGAAGTTTTCTCTACAAAATCCTTGTTGTCTTTCTCAAGTATGGATTGTTCCAGAAGAGTTGTTAGAGGCAATTCACTCACCTTTTCTAACTTCTGACTATATTCTTTATACTCTTCTCCTTGTTTCTCCGATGCCTCAATGTATTGATACATTTCTTTTACTAACCCTTCTGTGTCCTTATAGGCTTCAAAACCTTCTACCAAAACTTCACCCACCTCCCGGTTTAGCTTGTCTACCCATCGGTCTACCATCTCCGCTTTGCCTTTTACTTGTACCAAATCATCTACCTCCTTTTTGCTTAACAAAATAAGAGTCTCAATGGCTGCTACCTGTTGTGATCTTGGAGAGGAGACATTCTTCAAGAATGAATGTAGTTGATCCAATTGAGCCTTAAGCTCATCCTTCTTTTGCTTATCCTTGATCATTCTTGACTTGGTTGTTGAAGCCACCACATCAATCAAGTTCATCTGTTGATTCCTAGTGGACCTTCCCAAGTTGACAGTACTTAATTGATAATATGTTAGCTACATGTCCCCTACCTCCTTTTCTGTCATTGGCATGGCACATTCAGCAACAATTTCTCCTTTGTCTGTGAGTCGGGTAGAATGTAGAATTTTAGCATTCTTTTTAGGCCTCTCCTACTCAATCCCCTTCATCATATCCTCCCAATTAAGAGGTTGTGAAGGTATTACTGCCCTCTTCTGCAGGTCCAGTTTTAGCCATGTAGGAGCACTTGGAGCCGTAGTCATCATAGAGGAAGAGGGAGCAATAACTGTAGAAGGTGGCTGCATACTCACTTGAGATTGGGATTCAACCCTTGCTTTCACTTGTTTTTCTTTTAGTATATGCATTTGCACAAGTATTTCAGCCTCTTCCCTATCCTTCTGTTCTTGTATTTTCTTATCTTCTTCTTCTTTCCTCAACCTCTCTTCTTCCAACCGATCCTTCTCCACTCTTTCTTTTTCCAACCTTTCCTTTTCCATTCTTTCTTTCTCTATTCTTTCTTTCTCTAGAGCTTCCCTTTCTAATTTCTCTTTTTCTAAAGCCTCTAGCCTTTCCTTTTCTAATCTTTCCACTTCCAAAGCCTTAAGTTGTTCTTCCTCTTGCTACTTCTTATTCAGCTCTTCGGCCTCCTTTTCCTTCCTTATCTTTTCTGCTTCTTCTTCTTTTTGTCGAGCTTCCTCTGCAAGTTTTAATTTGGCAACCAAGATCTCTCTTTCCCTCCAATTCCTCGCCTTCTCCTCCTTCAGGTCATGGATCTTTTGTATCAACTCTAACTTGTGATTTTCTACTTTAACTTTAAGCTCATGTTCTCGTTGCCTCCTTTGCTTCTCTACTTCATCATCTACTGCCTTAATTTCAACTTGTTTTGACTTTAATTGTTGTTGGTGAAGTAGAGCATCAACTTGTACCTTAGCATCCATTTCTTTTTGTTTCTCCGCTACAACCCTTGCATCAAACTTTCTTTTTTCCTCTTCAAACATTTTCCATTGCTCTTCTTGTGTCAATCTGCTCAATATCCTGCTCTAGAGGCATGTTTTCTTGCAAATCCTTTTCTGACAGAGTTTCATCTGAATCTGTCTCAACTTCCATAATTTCCTCCTCCACTTCTTTTCCCTTGGCAGCTTCAGCCATGGTATGAAGAGCTCCTTCTTGAATCTCTTTACTCTTCTTTCTTGTAAGTGGGGCTTGGGCAGATGATTCACCTAATGTAGGTGTTGAAACAACATATCCTACTAGACCATCTCCTTCTTGTGTTTCCTCTCCATCATCTACCACCTCAAGTTCTATTTCTTCAATGTCCGGAGGAAGGAATTCTAATGGCTCTTTGGGAGGTGTCTTTCTCTTAATTCTCTTGTATCCTTTACCCTTTTTAAGAACTGGCCCTTGAGAAGCTTGAGTTCTTAGCACTAACTATTGCACACTTCTATCCAACATTGTCCTTCCAATCTTCTTAATATCAATTGTTTCTTCAGCATCCCAATCAATTGGATCTAGGCTCTTGGTGCCAATGTTCAACGCTTCATAGGATGGATCCAACACTATTCCATCATCCACCAAGGTGTCAAGAATGTTTTCTTTAACACCAAGCTCTGGCATGAGTGAGATCAATAATCTTTCATAATTCTTCTTTCTTAAGTCATACTCATCTTGCCGATCACTCCAAAAGTCTTCTAACAAATTAAAATGTCTAGTGAACACTGAAGGTAATAAGGCATACATCTTCTTCTTCGGATCAAAATACTTACGAGCTGTATATAATCCCAATTTCAACTGTATCAACTCATTACAGACCACCTTTGCTCCCTTCAAGTGTTGACAGCTATATTCACCCAACTTCATGGGAAATTTATGACCCACTTTTATGCTTAATCCCAAACCGAGCATTAACTCCAATAGCTTGATATACAAACTCCATTAGCACCATCCTATTATTGCAGCACCTTGGAAGTAAATGTGGATGGCCTTCAAAACCAAATAACCTGAAGTATGCAAATTTGGGGTATTGGATGTACCAATATCCCCATTCAACAATGAACGCCATGGCTTCTTGACTTAACCGGTATCCTGCATCTCCATTCAATTGATTGATGACCACATATAAAAATGCATCATTGACTCTTCTGAAATGAGTCTCAGCAACCTGAAGAGATAATTGGTCATAGTGCTCCCATACCTTCTTTTGTCCATCCAAGGCTCCCATTATGCCCACTCTCTTCAAACCTGGGAAAACACCCAACCTTGTTGCGGCATATACAATGTAAGAAGTCATAGAGAAACACTTGGTTTCTCTGATCCTGGTTAACTGATCATGTATGGCATCAGAAACAATCATTGGCCAATCAAACTGTTGTTCTCCTTTCAAGATAGTCTGAATAAAAGGAAACATCCACTCCTTGAAGTAAAATGCATCCCTCTTTCCAAACACCCTAGACAACATCACAATCAATCTTGCTACCTCTTCATAAAAATTTGCTCTCTTTGGTTGATCTGCAAGCTTGGTTAGAGATTTATTTTCTGTCTTCAACCACTTCTTGTTCAAGTGAGATTTATTTGATCCCTTATACCTACTATATTGCTCCAAGGCCTCTGCCTCATTTAATTGCACCAAGTTCTTTGGATCTGGAACATTAAATGTACTTTGAAATGCTTGAGGAGTGAGATTAATAATCACATTGTCTTGTGAATCCATGCATAGTCTTGTAGCAGGATCGTAAGCACTGGCTACTGTCATGATTAACTCCGGGCACTGGACAGATATAGGAAATAGAGTGATATGAGCTAACCCAGAGCTGATAGTTCTTTCCGTAGTCAATGTAATGTCCTTGTCAAACGCTTCTGAATACCACTCCTCAAAATTGTATTGACCTAAATTGGTATCAGTGATATCTGACCAATCTGATTCCACCTTACTCACCTTCACAAGTGGACTCTTGTGATTATACCTTAAGGTATAAGGCAATTGTTCTGGCTTTAACTTCTTTGGTTTTGATGCTACCTTTGATGTTTCCGCAGGCTGGTTTCTTCGAGCAACTTCCCCTGATGTTCCTGACATCTTTCAACTTTCCTACAAGCAAAACCTCTAATTAGATCTTTAGATATTATCATAAAACATACTTTAAAACCATACCTTTCATATATGCACCGAAGGCGGAACCAGGTAGAAACACAACCTAAAACAATCTCTTTTTACAACACTGTCAGACTCAGAGCAAAAACTGATATAGAAATTTCACTAACAATGAATGGGCTCGGAGTCGGAATCGGGGAGGTTATCCGAACTGGGATCGGAATGGAAAACGGATTTGGTTTTCTTCAAATTTTCATTTTTTCATATTCTATTTCCATTCTACCTCCGCTTCCGATTTGGTCATCATTATTTTGAAAGAAGATTTTCTCATTATGCGCGGAGCTGGATACAGGATGGAAAATGGAATCGATACCTTTTGCAAAAGAGAATTCTCAAGTTCAAGATCGATTCCAATCTCGTCTCCGCCTAGGTTGACCATGACGTCATCAAAGATTTTATCGATTTAACTCATAACTTGATGACTAAAACCAAGGTCATATTAGATGAAAAAGAGGTTTTAAAACACTTTACTCATATGACCATGGGGAACGACTGAATCCTAAGGTATCATATTTTAATCATTTAAAAGTGATCACAAAAACCTACGAAACCCTAATCTAACAAACATGATAAAAACTAGGGCACAAATTTTAAACCTTGCCATTTTTACCAGACTAAACCCGACAAAACCCTAAGTAAAAATGATGGATCAATTAATCCTAACTCACTATAAATCTCTCATCTACCTCATTGTAAATCTCTAATCTACCTCACTGTAAATTTCTAATCCAACTAATCACCATTTAAACCCTAAATTTAATCTAACTCACTGCAAATCCAAAATAGCATGACGCAATCACGACTAAAGCGTGAAAGTGACCGTGCCCTAAAATAGAAAGAACCAAAAACAAAAGTAAAAGAAAATGAGGAATAACCAGACAAACAAAATAAAACACCCATTCAAACAAGCACGCCAAGAATCACGAAATTGTTTAAAATGAAACGATAAAAACGACATGATTCAGAGCACAAGCAAACATACATACAAAAAACGCAATAGTAAATAAAACGAAGAACAACAATAAGAAAACCTACCTGAAATACACAAGAACCCAGCTAACCTTCTGAACTGATTCGCTCGCAACAATCTTCTCTTGCTTCAATCTTTTTGCTCAAATGAACTCTGTCGTTGCTCTTTCGTGCTCTTCAATTTCTTAATAATGATAATAATGACTCGTTTAATCCTTAAATGAAGATTTCTACCTACACACCAACTGTCATTAATGCATTAACACACAATTAAGGTGGAGTCGGAACTGAAAGAGAACCAACACTTCACAATAGTGTGACTTCAGTAAAAAAAGTCAACGATCCAGAAAAATGGTGGGGGCGGAACAAAAATAGAAACTGATTCGAAACTTTTAAGAAACTTCCAAACTTCATTCCAATTCCGGTTTCGGGTCCGCCAAACTAAACATAAAACAAAATCAAACACAAAAAGCAAAACAAAAGACCGACATAATAAAACTAAACAAAAGACAAGACCAAAACCAAAAGTCAAAATAGCGGAGGCGGGATCAGAATTGATTATGATTTTGCAATTTTCGATAAAGACTAAGTTAACCCCCACTTCGGCTCTGGGTCCGCTAAAGACAAAACAAAAGACATAAACGAAGGACTATCGGGATGGAAACCAAAACAAGTTTCAAAAGAACTTTCAAAACCCGATTCAGTTCCGGTTCCGATTCCGACAGAGAAACAAAAGAAAAACAAAGTATTGGCAAAACAAGACTCCAAACTTTGTTTCAAAAATAACTAAGTACAAAACTAACAAAGGGGGACCCATTTTGACCAAGGCAAAAGATGGGGTAGTTATGTAAGGCATAACACAACCTAATTTTGTCTATACCTGCACAATGAGAAAACATGTTAGATAAAACCGAGCATATGATAGATATGCTTGATAACTTTCTTGTTTTCCTGGACATCTATGGTATGCAAGCTATTTGAATGCACATGATGATCAAATTATATGTTTATATATGTATGCACATATTTTGACTTGTGATCCTTCATTGCTCTAACAACACTCTTCTCACTCAAATGCAGGGAACCTAGGAGCAACAAGGAAGACATCAACTTGGAGGCTTAGACAAGCGGGAAGACTGAAGATGATGCAAAACAAAGCAACCAAGATTTTTCATTTCTCTTTATGTGCATTTTTCTCTTTTGTATCTATAAATGTATAGTTTTTTGATTATATGCATTCAAATAGTCAGTTCCACGGCTTGTGTGGAACAACATACATTTACATTATCAATAATGACTAAATTTTTGAAAGGATTGTGCAATCTTTCCTATATTCTATGCATTTGCATAAGTGCAATCTAGTAATGTAATCTTCTGATTTTGTTTATGCACATGAATGTAATGTAGCAAAAATAAAAATGTACCTTACTCTTCATTTGAAAATAACAAAAGCTCTATTGGGTCTCAAAAACGCAGGTTTGAACTACGAGAGGTTGCCAAGCTCTCACAACGCTTTTGGCCAGCGTACAAGGCCAATTCATGCAATTGAACCTTCTTCTCTTTAGGTTCTGCTAGACCTAGGCGGGTGAACCTAATGAATGATGCAGATTTAAATGTATCTCCTGATGCAACAATCTACCCACCATGGCAAAGGTGGTGGATAGATGAAAATCACTACAACTACTCCTACTCCAACTGCACAAATGAAAGGATTTGAAAATATTATTTGTATGAAATCTTATCTCTGGGTTGAGGCAGATCAGTGCCTTCTATCCACATGGGCAATGGAGTCAAATTATAAAGAATTGTATGTTTTTCCCTCTTTGGTTTAATTCAAGTTGTTAGGCACTTTGAAAAATGAAACCTGATGACTGGCACATGACTTCATTAATTTATGGCTTGCATAAATAGTGCTGGAATATTTTTTATCGGGTTCTACTTCAATAATCCAAAAGAAATCCTAAGACCACTATGATTTATTAAAAGAATTTAATTCTGGCATGCATACACCAATTAATGAAATCACACAAAGTGAAAAATTACACCTTGATAAACCAAACACATGCTTGACATATTGATTTAAATGATCAGAGGACTGCAAGCTGGAAATAACTAGATAAGAAATATAAATAATTATAACACAACAATTGAACACATAATGGAATTCGCCAGTTCAAAATAATTTGTCCATTGATTCTGTTTCCAAAAGGTTTGTCATTATTTACATTTCCCCGTTCTCCATTTTCTGGAAAAAATCTCTAACCCCGTCCCTCTTACTAATTTTTACAAAAGATTTATACAATGCATTCGAAGCGTTGCAACCCTTCAGTTTTTTGCAACATCCGTTTGAAATTCTACAACAGAGATTTAAAATATTTAATTGTGTTGCCTCTCGGCAAATTAAATATTTTTACAATAGTCAAGCTTTTATTTCTTCCCTTAATACTTTCACCGATCTTTATTTTCATTTTGTTCTGCTCCTTATATTTTACTTAAAATATTGCTGCGAGCTTTCCTTTGTATTTACCGCTATACCGCGGTCAACGTTTCATCTCACTGTGGTATGGTGGTGTTTGACCTTGACTACTCTATCATCATTTGTCGGGCCTTAACTATTAACGCTGCTGCTTGCTAAACTTCTACCACTCTACCGCGGTCATCCCTCAAGCTAGCTGTGGTATGACGATAACGGCTTCACTGACTGCTAATGGTTTACCACACTACCGTGATCTTCATTGGAGCCCCCCGCAGTATCGCGGTAACCTCTTTGGCTGCTTCCTTCACTGCTTACAAACCGTCCACCGTGATCACCGCGGTCTACTAGGAGACCGTCTGCGGTATCGCGATATATGTCTTCGTTGCTACCCTCATTGTTGACTTACCGCCACTGCGCTACCACAGTCTATGCTTAGACCGCGTGTGGTAAGCGCTTTGTTCCTACCCGCTAACCAGTACCACCATACCGCAAGCCCCTTTGTGGGAGGCCGCGATAAAGCGGTAAATAAGATTTTAAATAAATGCTAAGTCAGCAGAATATGGTGCAAGGTTTATATGGATGGAAAAATATTTTTTAAAGGAAGGATAGTGAAATATGGATATAAACGAATAAAATTCCTTAGGGTAATGATGCAAAAATTAGATTCAAAATGGGAAAACCTTAGGGTTTTTTTTTAACGGTAATTTTGGGTTCTAACAAGCTCTACTTGATAGAGCTATTAAATTTTGTGTCTTCACGAACATATGTTGATACAAAATGAATGGAAGAAGCAACCAAGTAATCCTAATTTTTTCTGCCAACAATTCATACCAAAGATCGAACAATTTGAGGATATTGCAATAGGTAATTTGTATCGACACAAATAATATTACTAAAGCATTTCAAAGTTTAGGCCATAAGAATCATCCTTTTTTAAACATGGATTATGTTGTAGCCAAAATCCCATCCTAATTATTTTTGCATACTCCCATTTTCACTCATCTCTTACATCCACCATATGCATAGAATTCCTATCATAATAACTTAAATTTAATAAAATCCCTCATGTTAGCTTCCAAATAAAACCCTTGATCACAACATCAAAGTGTATTCCTCCTTTGAAATACTCCTATGATTGCTCATAGCATATCGCCAAGACAACACCATGTCGATGAGAGTCCCTCCAAGGTATCCCCGACATTAGCACAAAACAGAGATAAAAAATATTGATGAGACACCCCTTTGTCAAAGAGACTTATTTATATGTCTCATTGACGATGTAAAATAGTGAAATGTCAACAAGATATAGGCATATCGAGGAGAGAATAACTTATGTCACATTAAAAAGGTATATCTACAAGTGTTTGATGAAACACAACTCTTGGATATAACGAAGTAATTATCGATGAGACAGTGGCATATCGGCAAGAGACATTAACTTGTCTCATCGACACTGACAACCAACATCGGAGGAACATAAGATCTAATGTCCAAGAGACATTGAGATATCAGTAAGACAAATAAGATTGTCTCATCGACACTCTTCAAGTAATGATCAAAAGAATACATCGCTATACCGTCAGGAAGATGAGTAACATATGTGGTAGACCGGTATACACCACAACCCCACAACAAGAAGCCTTGAGCAAGGCGGTAGTGTAGTAAACAACATAAGGGAAGGAACAAACATCACCATACTTGCATATCGAAGAAACAACAAGCATTTTAATTAAAAGTCTCTTTGACAGTTATGAAATGATGATTAGTCCAATTGATGTGACTAATGAAAATATCGATGAGACTACCGCTATTAATTAAGAACTTGATTATAAAGGTGGCACGATGAAGTGTCCTAAAATTTCATAAATACGGCCTCAAAGAAGTTGAAATCACTATGAATTGTAATTGAAGGATTTGGAGAACCAACTTGGACGATGATAGGCAGTTGGAAATTTGTAGCATTTATCCAAGTAAGTGGTCTAGATTCAGCTCAAATTATTTTCTTAGTAAGTAGATGAAAGCATTGCATGAGTAGGGTTTAAGATGGAAAAAACCCCAGGCAAACAGAAAGCAAAAGGACAGAAAACTGAAGCTAGGCAATTGAATCAAGACTTAATCGATCAATGTCCTTTGTCTGGGCCAAAATATAGAAGAATAACACAGCTTAACCCATCATGTGTGAAATTAGAAGATAAACAAAAAAATTTGGGAGATGTATGGACTCCGTGTAGGGGTTACGACCTCTTTATTTATCATTATAGGAAGAAATTTTGGCATAGCCCAGTGTCAAACCCATGGAATTTGAATTTGGGTAAACTTGTAGTACCCAAATTCTTTGTGAACGTAGAGTTAATCAAGATTTTGGCAAAGAATTACAATCCGAAGATGAGAGAAATTAATTTGCTTGATGGGTCATAGTTCTGGGTCATAAAGCCAAATTATATTTCCATGATTTTTCAGCTAGACACTTCCCTGAAAACAAAATTATGAATCAGAGACTTGTTGGAGGAATACCGCAACATGGACACAAGTTACAAGAGGTGGAAATTGCCCATACATAGGGTTAAAGGTGCGGGTAACCAAACTATAAGGTTCTCTAGTGAAGATAATCCCTCATTCTTTGTGGATTTGTTTGAAGAATACTTTCAATACACTTATTACTCACTTGGTCAAGTACTAGGAATTGATGTTCCTGAGAACATGACAATTGCTCCCATGGTTTTAGCCATAGACATCCAGAGCCATAATGCCCGACCCTATGATTATGTAGAGTATTTATCAAAGGCCATAAATAATGCCCTCAAGATCACTAAGAATGACAGTGAAGCCATTAATTTCAAGCACTATTCTCTTTTCATGCACATGATATTATACAAAGGGCAAGTGATTGGGATATGGGGTGAGGAATTAAGAATAAAAGACTTAGATAATGATGGAAATTCAAGACTGTACAAATGTGGACATTTGTGTGGGACAACAGGTGTGGGAGGTCCCACTACCTATATTTTGAGGAATATTATGTGAAAACACTATACAAGATGCTAGGCCACAAATGTGACTACAACCACTCCCCAGAGATCTTAATATTTCTCTGACCAAAAGATATGGGTCATGAAGCAAGGATAAATCACAATTGGGGGGACTGGTACATGTTTGGGGATTGTATTGTTATCGGGGTTTATGGATTTGAAGTTGCACCTTATTTGTTGGCTAAGACTGTGCCAGACAAAGTTGCTTATTTAGAGATCATAAGGCAATTGTCATTTTCAGCTTTCATGCATTTAAAGATCTATGGGAGGTAGACTTTCATGCCTTCCACTTTATGCTTTGGTGATTTCACTATTATCTTTAATTCAGGCTATGACTTGGTTAGTGGTAAACTAGATTTTTATGGCTTGTCGGTTGGCAACAAAAGGGAAAAGTTTGATCCTGAACACTTCATTTGTGATGCCAAAAAATTTCAGAAATTGAAAGGGTATGAGCATAGTTTCGTTTGAAAAGATGTCATTAGAAATTGTGAAGAAAAATAGAACATGATGAGAATGAATGCCTATAGTAGGGTTATGATGGTTGAGGCTTGGAAGGTGAGTAATAACCCAGTCTACGTAGGGGCTTTCCCTGAGGTACATGATCCCACATAAATAATTGAATAGTTAATCCTCCATGAAGAAGAACTGATAAGAGATGTTCCACTTGTGGCATTTGAAAGAGGAAGGGGCATCAATCCTAAGAGGCAAGTAGAAAAAATCACACCACTAGATCACTTATCACCTCAACCTACTCCTGAAGTGAGCTTTCCAGTTGGTTCCCCATCCATGAAAGAAGATAACACTGAGGAGGAAGAAGAAGTCTCACACTTTAATGCTCCTATTATACCCCAATATGAGATTCCATTGGAAAGAAGTGTGATCACCTTTGAAGCTTCTGATAAGCTATCAAATGATGTGAGGCATCGTGCAAGTCAAAAATTTGTTGCAGATGATACTTTTATGTAGACCCCTGAATTTAAGTCCTTTATATATGAGTATAAAGGAAGACTAATAAGAGAAAGGTTAAAGGACATGACCCTAAGAAAGAGGCTTATGCCTTGAAAGAGTTGCAAGATGAAATTGATAGGGAAATTAGAAACATGACTACTGAGAGAGGAAGAGCATTATTGCAAGAAGCTAGAGTTATGCTCCTTTTTGGGTGGGATATTAGTTCAACCATTGTGTTTGACATCTTTTTGAAGAGAAATAATAAAAATTTGCAAATAACGGATGAAGTAGGTGATAGGGTCTATACAGGGTCAGGGTACAATCCTCATAATACCACTTTGCAAATTTGGGCTCTTTATCGCCCAGGCAAGAAGCCTTCTCTCGTTGACCATGATCAAATTTTTGGACATCTCTTGGTGCAAAGATTAGGGGAGACAGATCACTTGGAGACTGCTGACTTGAATGTGAATGTAACCAAATTCACCAAAGCCCATATCCAAAATTTAGTAAGAGATAACCAATGGATGATAGAGGAAAATGATAGGTTGAAACAAGAATTAACCAACTACAAATATAGGTTGCCTACTTCTCCAAGGCTTTACTCTCCTTTAATTGAACATGAAAGAAAAGTGTTAGAGGCCATGTTTGAGACTGCTCAATGGAAGCATAAATTTGAAAAGGCTCAAAAGGGACATAAAGAACTAAAAATAAAATTGAAGGCTACTACTTTTGAAGTAGCATCAGGGATAATTTGTATGAAATTCAAAGATATGTGCCAACATGCAAATGGTGTTTGGCGTGCTCACAGAGGAACATACAAGGCCCATATGGAGCATGGAAGACTGCTTGATAGGATGAAGGAAATGGAATCCCATATCAAGGAAAAATATGGAGATAATAATGCTTTGCTCTGAGAATGTCAGAACCTGATAAATACACATGAAAACTTCTAAAATATCTTGACACATGAATTGAGTGACTTTAGCCAGCCACTATGTATGGCCATGCCAGATTTCTTTGAAGAAACAGGTTTGAAGGATCAGGAAACTTGGAAAAATGAGATATCAAAATATTTTCCAGGCATCCTTGATGACATCAATGATGAGGATGAGGTACTTAGAAAAATGCATAAGTAGCTCTAAAGGATTGTTGGATTGGAGAATGTAATGACATACACTCTACAGAATGCAAACACTTATGCCCAGGAGAAATACATTGATCACATGTCAAAGGTTAAATTGTTCCTTGCACGAGCTGTATGAGGAGGTAGTCAGAGTTTGGTTGTGTGGACGCATTAACATGGTGCTTGAGCCTTGAATATATCTTAGGTGGTCACAGGTGCTTGCTGATGATTAATGGACTGTGGTGCATCCAACAATAAAATCTTTTTAAGTTTCTATGTTATGTTAATTATGCTTTATTTAAGAAACAATGTAACTTTTATGAACGGACCTGGAGCTTGTTGCTTCCCGTACAAATAGCGAAACCAAGGTCCAATTTTGATCATCATTTCAATCCATTAGAATAGATACTATACCATCTCATCCACTTATTCATATAAAAAGAACTCATGTTATGTATGTTTATATTTTGAGCAATATAATGGAGCAAATACATTATAAGTCTTAATCCATTTTCAGTGTTCAATTGTTGTGTCGATTTTCATGCTTATTTATTGCTTTGTTGTCTCCAAAGTGGTCTTTTCAAGTTGTTTAAATCTACAAGATTTATCAGGGCACATTTTTTGTTACTGTGTGGATGCTTTGATTGGTTTCTGGTTAGGTGTGAATTAAAGTCCTTTCAAATAATTTACTTTAATTGGTTTGTATTAAGGATTAAAAACCTCTTAGAGATTGGCACCCTCTTATGGTCTAAAAACCTATGTTTTTGAGACTCAACAGATTGCAAATAACTTTGAAAATTTAGAAGTCTATGAACAGTGTATATATTCTATGAAATAATGTATATATTCTTGTACTTGTAAATATTCTTGTATATATTCTTGTACTTGTATATTCTATGAAATATTCCTTATTTTCTATGAAATAGTGTATATATTCTTGTACTTGTAAATATTCTTTTATTGTTATGTCTATTAAAGAAAACAGAGTTTGAATAAAATATGTTTCACCCTTTTTTGTAAGTGAGTATGTGAATTATTGTTTAAGGAAAAATCTTACAGTGTTTACATTTTCAGTTTAATAGTTTCAAATCTTCATTTTCTATGTATATAAAATTATATGTGATCTTTATCTCTAATGACATAAAATGATAATGTCATCAGAATCAAGGTTTTCAATTTCAGCACCATCATTTTCCACACTTTTCATATCCTGTTCACTCTTAAGTACAACCATCAAAATTTTATTATTATTTCTTTTCCTAGTTAATCTTGATTCCTTTCAGCACAACACAATAGGTTGCACGTTAAATTTCGAACATTTTCATTGCATTGTTTTTTGTATATATTATTTTCTCAGTGCATCATTATGTAACAACAATTTCACTTCTGAGATATACAGTAAAAATAAATGAAAGCACATGTTTTCTTTGTCAAGGGAAATGTATGGTGAATACCCTATGTCTTTCAGATAAGTGTGCAAGTGAAATTAGACATAACTGATTGAATCTAATTTTCTACTATACAATTGTTTTTTTATGTGCTTTTTACTTTTTGCATGTGGATTACCCTTAGAAAGAGACTACTTATCTTTTCTTAAATGAAGCCTTTACATTTCCTATCTACCAAAGGAATTTACTGCTTGACAACAGGTTCGTGAACTTCATACAAACTAAGATTGGTGTAAAAGGCCATCCCCGCAAATGTTGTTTGGTCTAGAATTATAATGAAAAATAAAAAAGCTTGCTAGGAGAATTAAAAAGGTTTTCAATTGTCCAAGTACAACATAATATTACTGAAGCATTTCAAAGTTTACGCCATAAGAATCATCCTTTTTTAAACATGGATTGCAAATAATTCTGAAGATTTAGAATTCTTGGTCATTAACATTATTGTCTGCTACAATGTCATCCAATGTATCATTATCAATGTTCATATGTTCTTTCAAGTATTTAATATTATCATCATCCTCATCTTGACCTGCATCATATTCATCATCATTGAAATTTGACTGTAGACCATCTATATTGTTACCAGATGTATTTGGATCATCATTTTCTATACCATCCATATTGTTGTCTTCCATAACATCATCTAACTCTGGATTGTTGTCTTCTTGTGCCTGAACATAACCATCTTCAACATCATCATGGATGTCAATTTCTTCGATGTTCTCTAATCCCTCTCTCTCATTTTGTTGACTATAATTGTTTTGCTCAGTATCCACTAATGCATCGTCAAATACATGCCTTAACCTTGGCTCATAATGTATGACAAATATCCATTTCGGGTCCAAAATATCTTCATAGAAAAATACCTGCACATGAACGACATACATATATTAGACGTATGTTATAACAATTTTATTGATTAATAAACACAAGTATATATTCACAATAAGCTATGAATTAATAGATTAATGATCACTACTGCTTGTTGTTTGAGTTAAAGAAATACCTGCTCACAATGAATTGGTAGAACATAAGGCTCCTTATCCTCCGGTAGGAACGATGAGGAATCTATAGAAAACAATCCACTATGGGTATCATGTCTTCATGTCCTCTCAAATGCTTAATACCATCTACACTTAAAAATGCAACATTTAAAAGAGCGGTAATCCAACTCAGTAATTTCTTGTATTTTCCCAACATATTGTAGATCCCCTTCAATTATATTCTTATCTTTTGAGCTTGATCGACTGGATTTCTCAAAGTCAACAATGATGCCACAATCGAAGGAATGTCTCTTTACGTCTACACTTTCTACATGATAATGTCGACCATATGCCCACATTGCTAGATATTTCCTCGCCCGTGAAAGACCATTTATTTCAATGAAAACACATATAATGACGAATATTAAAATAGTCAATATTGTCAAAACTGTTTAAGGAAACAACATTCTGTAAAATTCCAACTGTACCTTTCTTTCACATCCTCTAGACATGTTGATTTCATCTTCTGTTATGTTTGAATTTGTACCTCCATCTTCTATTTGATTTTGAATTTGTTTAGTAACCCATTCTAGTGTGCAATATTTGCCCCATTCCCCAAGCAGATGAGTGGGAAGTGGAGTATTCCTTGGGTTCGATCTCTTAAATTGTCTCCTTGCTTCTAACACTTCTTCTCTCTTTTTATCATACAAATCAATCCATTTGTTCATAAAGTCCATTTGGTGCATAATGAACTTGTCGAGTATAGAAATTTCGTCTACACCTATTACATGTCAACATGTTTATTTCAAACTCCAAATGTCATGCTATTAATTTGAAAAATAAATTACAAAGTAAATTAATGATTGCAATAAAAACAACGACACTGATCATGAATTTACTTACTAATTTATATTTCAACACCATTAGACTGTGGTTTTTCTCCATCAATAATATTTGATGCCCGTTCTTCATCCCAGACATGTGGGCCATATTAAAAATCCTTACCAAGGAACTCACATAGAATAAAAATGCTTCATTCAATACATACCCTCCAGCCATGCAACCCTCCGGATGTGCCTTTTGTCAAACATATCTTTTAAGAGTTTTCATATACCTCTCAAAGAAAAAAATCCACCTCATTGATATGACACCCGCCAATTCAATGTCATTGACTACATGTATAATTAAATGGACTTCTAGGTCCATGAAACTTGTAGGGAGCTCCTTCTCAAATACACATACAATCTCTGCAATTTCCTTCTTCCACTTTGGCACTTCAAATTCATGGATCTCCTTGGAGGTCACCCACCTAATATAAGAATAGTAAATTAGTATGAACCTTTATTCATAAATTAAAATGCAATAAAATATCTCTATGTCTCTCACACATGAACATTTCATATAACCACATACCTTGTAAATGCTGACAATTGATTTATGCCATTCCTTAAGTCAATTGTAAGACAAGAATCCCTCCTAATTGCCAATGGCATGATATGCTATCAAACACATTTATGAAAAGGTCATTAGTAATTTTCTCTCACACAACAAAATATCAAAATAAATTTAGTGCTTAATCAATGTTACTAGTAAATGTTAAATGTTGATATATAATACCTTCATTAAATTATGAAAATCATGTGTTTTAAATCCTGTGATATGTCCATCAACTATAAAATATTTAGCCAATGATGACCCATAGCCAGTAGGTTTCCTTATTGAACGTATGACATTTTTTAGTTGGTCTACTTTTTTTTTTCAAAATATATGGAGCTTCTACATATGTTTCATTTTCCCTGTTTGGCCACAAATGTTTTCTATCAAATTTGGTACGCAAAAGAGCAATATCTCTCCTCAAAGACAAGGTGTCCTCTTTTCCTGATATATGTTGAAATATAGAATTTGGGACATTTTTGAAGATGTGCATATGATCTAATAGGTGAGATATTAATATATCCTTCCAGTAAGGGAGCTCATAAATTATGGATTTCCTTTTCTTCCTTTTGGCATATTAACTACAACTTGTTCTAGTTCTTCAATTGAATCACCCCGATCAAAAAAATCCTCCCAAGCCTTCAATTAAGCATCTTCATACTTCTTAAGCCAATCGCCACGATAACTTTCAATCTAAGTTTGGAAAGGTAGATGGACTAATGGAAATCTAAGAAACAAATCCATGTTTTTAACTTGATGTTTTCCTGGAACAATGAGAGTCAGTATAAGGTGCTCCTTTCTAACACTCATCCATGGGGGAATATTGTATACTATCAATATGACTAGCCAAACAATATAATTTAAGCTCAAGAAAGAGAATGGGCACACTCCATCAATTGCAAGACCAAACCTGATACTATGGGGTTCATCTTTGAATTTTCTTGGCCATTTTTCCTCTATGTGTTTCATTGATTTGGAGTCGGTTGGAATTCGCATGAATCCATCTTTACTCTTGTTCTTTGCATGCCACTCCATCAATTGTGCTAGTGAATTGCAACGAAACATTCGTTGAAGTCTAGGTATAATTGGCATGTGACGTAAAACCTTCTTTGGAACTGTAGGACCTTGTACATTTGTATGATATCTCTTCTCTTTGCATATAGGGCATTCTACCTTGTTTTGATATTCATCTCTGTATACAATGCAATCATTTTTACATGAATGAATTTGCTTATATTCAATCCCCAACTCAGCCAACAAAAGACACGCCTCTCTGCAAGTTGATGGCAGCACATTTCTTTATGTCAAGATTGGATAATACATTATAAATTTCAATAATACTATGAAAAAAGATGGACGTATCACAAAATGCCATCAAATCATTTTTTCCTAAGTTAAGTCAAAATTTGAGTACCTAATGTCTCGCTTCATCTGTTGTGTCCTCATTTGATATGACACGATTTTTTGCCATGGCCTCATCTTTCCTCTATAATACACAACATAGTAAATAATGTTTAGTACACCAATTATATCATTTCAACGAGTATGCTATCCAACACAAAACCTCACTTTAGTCATATATTTGACATATTGATATCTCCTCTATGTTGTAGCATTTGTGAATTCATAAAATCCTTCCTCCTTTGGTTGAGGTTGCTTTCTCTTCTTACCTCTATTGTATCTACAGATTCTGTTGTCTCATTTATTTCCACCCACTTTCCTCTTAGCGATTTAGTATTTCTACATCATCCACGTCCACTCTTCATGGCCTCCTTTGTGAATAAAAATGTTGCCACATAAGCTTTCATTGCACTACCACCGAGAAGGAAGAAGCAACTTGTGGGACCATGGTGAAAACCTCTCTACCACACCGAGTTGATGAAGGAGCCGCGGGACATCAGTGGTCACCACACTATCACATGCCTTTTGGTAGAAGACTTGCAAGACTCACCGCAACACCGCCAGGAACAAAAGGAAGACTCACGTGCCACCACAAAAGCTTTCACCACACTAGTGCCAAGAAGGATGAAGCACCTTGTGGGACAACGGTAATAATCGCTTTGTCGCACTGAGCTGATGAAGGAGCCACAAGACAACGGTGGTCACAAAAACAAGGCAGGAGTCGTAATTATTTCCAACACTTTGGATCCTGTGATACACAATAATGAAAATAGTCACTATACAGCAATGATAGGCACTCAATTAGGTGCCCCAAACAAATTACATTAACGGCCAAAAGTCGGCGCTAAAGTTGGCGTTAACTAACACCGACTAGAGCGCTGACTACTGAATCAAAATCAAAAATTTATAAATTTCCCGCGTGAAGGAAGAAATCAGACAACAAAAAAGGGAAAAAAATCACACGAAGGAAGAGAGCAGGGCACTACCAGCAACTGATGAGAAATTAGATTTAGTTTGCGACACCATAGGTAAGGTTATAATTTTTTTTTCTTGGTTGAATTTGTGATTGTTTACTGCTCTTTGTTTTGCATTTGAATTCGTGATTGTTTACTAGTTCGTGGCCTAATCTGTCAAGGCAACCTCTAAATTGTCCCATCATTATAAATTGTAAAAACTTTGAGAAACCAACAAAAATTTTTACCCTACCCATTTAAGCTTTGGCTCAAAATATTATAGCACGAAGCCTAAATGCCTCCATATTCTTTCCCTAACCTAGGTATCAAGGAAATAGTGAACTCCTTGGAAAATCTGGGAATTGGGTTGGTCACTGTTGAGCAATTGCTGAAAATAAAAGCAGAAACCATTTGGATTTGCCCAGTCGCGGCATAGTCACCGATGCCATGAAAAATTCGTGCAAGATTTCATTATGAAAGATTTTTCATGATAAGGTTATCAACACTAAGCAAACCCAACGAACATATTTTCCCTAGGTTATCAACACTAAGCAAACCCAACAAACATATTTTCCCTACGTTATCAACACTAAGCAAACCCAACGAACATATTTGCCCACAAATAAAATTTTCATACCACAAACTGGACGAAAACTTTCATACCTAACAGTGTGTACTTCACTTGCCTCCATAGACTGGATGAAAATAAATTTCCCTAGGTCACCTCAAAATGTCAAGCAATAGAAGGAAGTGAGCATTGTCAGCAGACTCTGGCCACAATGAGGTAATTCATTGTCACTTTATAGATTTGTAAATGTTTCCATTGTTTCTTTGAATTTTACTTTTTACTTTTTTATTTTAAAATTTAAAATAAGAAATATAATTTAAATGTATATATATATAGGGACATGAGACTGACAAAGATAAAGAGGAATTGTAGTTTATAGTTTTGTATTTCTAAATTTAAAAGAAGAAATATAATTTAAATATATATATATATAGGGACATGAGATTGACAAAGATAAAGAGGAATTGGCTTCCATATTGGGGGTAGAGGAAGTGAACAAATTGGTTAAGGTGGATTGGACAACGCTTGCTAGATACATAGAAAAACAATCTGGTAACACCCCTCAAACATTGCGAACAAATCAATTGTGTGAAAGGGAATCAATTGATTCCCCAACCAGTCATGGATCAAGCAAAATATCTAGGAGGAAATCAGTGACAGTAAACTCTAAAAATGTGGAACAGGGAAGAGAGACTTCCAGTGTCCCAGCCACTCCTGGGACACAGACTTCTTCCACCATGCCATGTTATCAATCTTGCATTAGTAGCTACAATACGAAGATAGAATACGAGGTGGTTTCAGGGGAAGTCCGAATGATAGATGCTGGGAAAAAATTTGTGAATAGGTTGAAGGAATCATGCCTTCAATGGTTCAAAGACCATCTGCATTTGCCATTCTCACAGATACCCATGCAACTAAAAAAATCAGTTATCCATGACATGAAGACTGAATTTGGCACAGGTTGGTCTGTAAAGAAGATAAAGCTACAAATCTCTCAAAACTACAAGAAATTTCAGTGCAACCAAACAAAGAAGATAAAAAAAAATCCCTCTTGAGCTAAGGCAGAAAAGAAGGCCAATTAATGTAAGTGTGAAAGTATGGAAAGAGCTTGTAAAAGAATATGAGAAGTCTGATGCACAGAGGAAGTCTGGTGAAGAGAGTACGTAGGTATTTGAATTTTCTCATAAGATTATATCAAATTTATTAAATGTTATTTAAATTTTATTTGTGCATAGTTAAATTGAATTAGTATATGTTTCAGGACAAGGCCTCCAAGGCTAGGCTTGAGAAACTTCGTGCCATGCATCGCAGTGGCCAGAAAGGTTTACACGCCTTGATCTATACATTTGTAAGTATATTTAATATGTTAAAATTTAAATGATATATTTTTTTTATTTCCTTGGAAAAAGTAAATGATTGCATATTAATTAGTTTAACTAGTCCATGTGCCATGTTTTGATAGGAGGAGAAATATGGCCACCATCCAAAGAAATTTGAAAAGAATATGTTACAAAACAAAAAGTGGAACGATTTTATAATCTAGATGAATAACGAGGTATCAATAGTTGAGTTTCAATAACTTAGTTGGATATTGTTGTGTTAATATGTCCATTTGAATCTCTTGTGTTGAGTTGTTTATTGATGTGTAGGATGAGTAAATAAAGCAAAAATCTTATGATTACAAGATGACTGTTTATGTGCATGAATAAATAGTAGAAGGATGTAGATTAACTCAATTCATCTGAATTTATGACTCTTGGTAGGCATTCCTCTTGAATCTCTAATATCAGGTGCCCGAGACTTCCCTATAGCTTTTACCTTTCATTGTCGCCTTTCCTGATCTTCGTTGTCAGAATTCATCCCATGTTTTACCTTCCTCCTCTTCAGAATATTCTTCTTCTTTGTCCTCCTCTGAATCCAAAAGAGAATCATCTTCTGAACCTTCCTCATCTGATTCTGATTCCTCTTCTACATCAGAGGGTTTGTATCCTTGATCTAACTCTTTTGAATTATCAGAATCAGAATCACTAGCTTCCATATTCAGAAATTCCCAACCACCATCTTCAATAAATTTATATGGATCATCAGTAATAGTCTTCAAAATTGGCCACCAGTTCAAGTTCATTCTGCTTTCATAATACTTTTCATCCATGGAGTTCAACCATTCCTTGATGCCATCAAGCGAATATTGAGGAATGGCGTACATGCGGAGTACATCCCACTTGAAGTCTTTGAAAACAATAGCCATATCAAATACCTTTTTCCCAAGTCCTACTCTCTCAAGGTTAACAATTTTCAATCTCACTAATAGAGATTACTAAGAAAGGTAATTCCACCGAATCCACCAAATAGTTTACCATAGGAACAATAAAAGCAGAGGCTTTGAAAGGAACTCCATGAAAACCAAGCTCTCTAAATGGTATATCAAACTCTAGTTCAAAATATTTTAGGTGAGGTTGCTCCCATAGCTCTCTTACTTGCTTCACAAATCCTTGAAACTCCGACTTCTTAACATTCAAAAGATAATTAGAATGTCCTCAACACCTAGTATAGCTATCCAAAAAAGCCAACTAAAAATACAAACTTGCTCCCGCACACAATGGCCTAATGGCTGGTTGTCATAGAAGTCAAACTACTGAAGTAACAACACTGATAGAGTTAACATATATGCATCATTTTCATAAACAACTGAAATGTGTAACAAATGTTAATCAATACATTGAATTTTGAGATGCATTAAAATAATTAAAAAAAAACATGTTTTGGGGAAAATATCAGCAGCGTGGGGGAAGAAAGCATTAACCCTAATAAAATAATTTTTCATTGTTCTTGATACACCATCTATAAGTTTTCCTTAGATGGCAGTACTGAATTTCGATATGTTGTACCCCTTAAATGTCCTACATGTTACAAATATGGAATAACAATGCACAACTTTGTATTGATTCCAAAGACCAAGGCATTCTGAATAAGGGTTGCCAAACTTGATAAGGATGTAGTCACTATTACACATATTGACAATCCAGAATAGTCATGTAAAGACAACTACCTATGAAAACCATAATCAATCAAATTATGCACATTCAAATCTAAGTTTGAAAGCTTGCATTTCAGTCCATGCATCTAAGTCCTTGTTGAAGATTGAGGGTGTCAACAACAAAGCTAGAATAGCTCTCCTTAAACCATAGCTAGTTTTAAAGTGCAGTATTTCCGAATTCAAATCCACTTCTCAGCTAAGGAAAGGAGGTAGGATTGTCAAGTGCTACCTCAAACAAAGAAGGCCATAGATAACATTGAAATAGAAGATTCAATATGTGAGATGACATAGTTGTAGACCATAGATAATTAGAATTCTTGCAATGCACATATGCTTGTGATACAAACAAAAGGTAATTACACATTGGTTGAATATCTCCTCATCAAAATGACTAGAAAAAATTTCAAATTTGTAAGTAAACTCTGATAGTTAAGAAAAACAGTCATAAAAATTAGAAGTGAACTTTTGTAGACATGTAGGTGAACTTAATTCATCTAAATTTATGCCTCTTGGCAGACATCGGGATTTCCCCTCCTAAAGTTTGGACCACATCTATTACCTTCACATAAAACTGGACATCCTTGGTCTTCTTGGTTCCCATGCCATGATATGGTTATGCAAATGAAAATGAAGCAAAGTAATCATCTCCTTCTCTACTGGTTGGAAGAATGCATGCTTAATGTTCTGATACATGAAATCAACTCTCTCTTCTGCTCTCATGGTTGAATACTGAAATCTATTATGGTGGGCCTCCAGAGTTCCATTCATCTTTCATCCTCTTCCATCAAATGTTGGCCTGATCCACACGTCTGCCAACCTAATTGGCTTTGTTTTTGAAAACTGAAGTTTCTCCTAAGTCACCAGTGTAGCTCTCTTTGCCTTTTCAGACTCTTTCATTTCTACAAATCATGTCTGGGATTTAATAATTTGTACCACATGGTTGATGTGCTTTGAATCCTTGCATCTAAAGGAAATTTCCTTAACATAAATATTGCTAGGGAATTTCAATGTTGCCATTGTGGTTGGCATTAAAGACGGTACTTGCAACATTGAAAATTATCCTTATATAAGAATTCCTTCCATCTTGTTGGCTTGTAACACTCTTGATGGTGGCTACATGAAATCTGATTCCGATTCCTCTTCTACATTAGAGGGTTGATACTTCATATCCTTGATATGACTCTTCTGAATTATCAAAAATTAGAATCACTAGCTTCCATATTCAAAAATTCCCAACCACCATATTCAATAAATTTATCTGGATCATCAGTAATACTCTTCAAAATTGGCCACCAGTTCAAGTTCATTCTGCTTTCATAATACTTTATATCCATGGAGTTCAACCATTCCTTGATGCCATCAAGTGAAGATTGAGGAATGGAATCGATGTGGAGTACATCCTGCGTGATGTCTTTGAAAAAAATAGCCCTTCCCCAAGTCCTACTCTCTCAAGGTTAGCAATCTCAATCTCACTAATAGTGATTACTAAGAAAGGTAATTCCACCAACTCTACCAAATAGTTTACCGTAGGAACAATAAAAGAAGAGGCTTTGAAAGGAACTCCATGACAACCAAGCTCTTTAAATGGTATATCAAAGTCTAGTTCAAAATATTTTAGATGAGGCTGCTCCCATAGCTCTCTTACTCACTTGACAAATCCTTGAAACTCTGTATTGATTTTATTTTTCTTGTCCCTCTCTTACTGTCCTTCCTCAATTTCATTAGGATCATAGATTGACCTTCTTTCCCCTCCTAAATTTTGGACCACATCCATTACATCCACATAAAATTGGACATCCTTGGTCTTCTTAGTTCCCACGCCATGATATGGTTATACAAATGAAGATGAAGCAAAGTAATCATCTCCTTCTCCGTTGGCTGGAAGAATGCATGCTTAATGTTTTGATATATGATATTAGCTCTCTCTTCTGCTCTCATGGTTGAATACTGAAATCCATTATGATGGGCCTCCAAAGTTCCAGTCATCTTTCTTCCTCTTCCACCAAATGCTGGCCTGATCCACAAGTCTGCCAACCTAATTGGATTTGTTTTTGAAAGCTGAAGTTTCTCTTGAATCACTAGTATTAGCTGTAACTTTTTTGAAATTTTATTATGGTATGTGCACTTTGATATGATGTAATATGATTATGGTTTCGTCTCATATGTTGTAATATTAGATATATAACAGAAAAATAAATTATTGCATGAAATAAATAATAACTTTTCATTTTAAATGTTTTTTTTTTGCAGAAAATGGGTCTTCCAAAAGATCAAGATGATCCTCAACATGATATAGATCCACAAAATATTGGTTTTGCCAGTGTAGATCACATGGCAAAGGATGATGATGACACAGATACAGAAGATGCTGAGGTCAATGATAATGATGATGATGACGACGACGATGATGATGGTGATGATCGTGATCATGATCATGATGGTGATGATGATGAGACAATTGGTGATAGTAACCAGTGACATCCTCATATAGACTGCATCATGGATCATTGCTGATATATCGTTATGATGACTCTTTTCATGGTTACTATCATATGTATCATTTTCATGACGTACAGTACTATATTGTTGAGTTGTATCATATTGACATGTATCATTTTCACTATATCATTTGGACATGTATCATCTTGACTGTCAACAATTTGAGTTACATAATTTATCAATTTTATTTATATCATTTCACTATATCATTTGGGCATGTATCATCTTGACTTGTAACAATTTGAGTTACATAATTTATCAATTTTATTTATATCATTTGTACATGTATCATTTTCACTTATGTTGACTGTTGTACATGTATCATTTTGACATGTTTTTGATTTATTGGCATATTTGACTTTCACTTGTTTTAGTTATATATGATGATGATCTTATTAGTATTGAATTGTCAATTTATATATATTAAAAGTGGTCGATGATTTTTGGATGGAAATTTATTAAGTATGATGATTTTAATTTACTGCTTAGGATGGATGTTGTCGAATTCAATTAAATTATAGATATTTGACTCACTTGTTTTAATTATAGATGATGATCATGTTACAATAATTATATTGTTATTTAATCATATGAGTTAAATAATTAAATTACTTACTCTATAATCATATGAGTTATTTAAGAGGCACGATATATTTAACTAATTAAATTGAAATAAAACATATTAAATTAATAAATGGAAGCAAAAAAGGAAGAAACAATGGAAGCCAAACTAGAAGCAATCTCGGAAGCAAAACTAAAAGCAAACCCGGAATCAAAACTGGAAGCAAAACTGGAAGCAATACCGGAAAAAAAACATGGAAGCACAACTAGAAGCAAAATCATAAGCAAAACTGGAAGCAAAATTGAAAGCAAAATATGAAGAAAAACTAGAACCAAAACTGGAAGCAAACTTGGAAGCAAAACTAGAAGAAAAACTAGAAGCAAAACCGAAAGCAAAACTGGAAGCAAACTTGGAAGCAAAACCAAAAGCAAAAGTGGAAGGAAAATCAGAAGCAATTCTAGAAGCAAATCTGGAAGCAAACCTGGAAGCAAACTTGGAAGTAAAATCAGAAGCAAAACTGGAAGCAAAACCAGAAGCAAAAAGGGGAGTAGACATGGAAGCAAAACCATAAGCTAAATTGGGTGCCTATTTCAGCGCAATTTTTGACGTTGATTCTTGGCGCTAATGGGGGCGTTGTGTTTTTTCAGTGCTACAGTTGGCGCTCAATCCAGCGCTAAATCCGGTGGCAATGTCGGCACAAAAATTGACACCGAACTTACCATGCCTGTTTGCGCCGGGTTGAGCTCAAGCCAAATTGTTCAATTCATGAACTCAAATACACTAAAATTCAGCACAAAAGTCGACACTAATTGCCTGTTGTGTTGTTTTGATTGTTTATTGGAAGGGTTTATGAAGCTAGCCGAGATAAATTTATAGTTAGTGAACAAAGAAGTGGAATATCCACTCATGTTCATAGATCAACAACTCTCTTCAATCCACACTTATTTTCTTGGAGTTCCTATTTTGGTTGGTCCTTGCTTCACTCCTAAAATATTTAACACTTTGATACCACATATTATTCCATGGACTAAGCAATAAGACTTGAGAATAGGACCTCCCATTAGCATGTAAGGGTGCTTTATCAATGATCTATCAATACTTTGTGGTTGATGGACTAGGTAAGACTCGAGCTTAGGGCCTCATTAGCATTCAAGAGTGTGCTATCAATGAGCTAACAGTTCTTTATTGTTTGGATTATGGATTATCTGTCAAATAATTTTGTGGCTTATTTGTAATATATTTCTCTAAAATAGTGTTAGAACTTGTGATGGATAATAAACATGGTTGTGTGGTTAAAGTCCCACTACATTTGAGTTCACATTTTCTCTTCCAACCATTTATTCTCGGGTCTCTTTTGCTTGAGAATATTTCCCCTAGTTGGGTAAGTGGATAAAGATGGTTCCCAAAAAGGGGACTTAAGTGGATAGCTTTTTTCTGAAATCAAGAAATACTGACCTTGGACGTAAAATTGAGGATACTTAGACTCAAAATTTTGAGATGGAACAAAAAGAAGGATTCAAGTGCTCAGAGTCTACTTTCTAAACTACTAATTTATTTTGAAAATGGTTGAGATTAAGGGGTTCAAACGAGGGACATACACAAATTGGTGTTGTTTTTGTCAGAAAAACATAACATAGCAACTCTTGTATGACCCTTGTACGGTGAACTTTTTTTTAGTATTTTTTAAATCGCAATAGTCAGAAGTTAGCTAACAGTATGTAGTTGATGCACGATTTTTATGATAATTTTTTAATGAATATTTGATTTTTTACTAATTTGTGAAGTGGACATATCCTGAAAATAGAATTTTGGTTGTGCTACCACTACAAATTTTGGAACTAATTGATTTGTTTTTTTTTTTAATTTTTTAATTTTGTAGAATGGAGTCTAGTTTCTAAAAATGTAATTTATTTGAAAAATTGATGAATGGTTAATTTATAACGAAAAAAATACCAAACAGTACTTTTTGGCAAAAAAAAGACATACAGATAAAATAAATTATGGATGAGAGACTTAACATTTTCAGAAAGTGAAAAAACTTACATCGTTGGATAGCTAAGAGATAACCCAACATTACCCATGAGGTTCGATTTTTTTGATATTGAACCACGTGCAATCTTGACGGTGAGCACGAACTCGATTATGAGAAAATATGGTGGATTTTTTAAAAATGCATCTCTGGTCATTGGGAATGCCCTCCAAGCTTTTGGGTTGGTATTCCAAGGCAAATACCAAGCCTAAGGCTCTAAAATCCCCAAAGCAAGATATAACACGTGCGCGTTATAACGCGCTCGCGTTATATCTCACTTTTGACATGGTTTTTGCTTTTGCGGGTAACATGTCAACTAACACATAACACGAGCGCGTTATATGTCTTACTTTATGTTAAATGCCAATATATTAATGTATGTTGATATATTTTTATGTACATGTATGTATGTATGCTTGTATGGATGTAACATTATATGTACATATAAATTATGCTTGTATGTATGGATTTATGTATGTCTTTAGATGAAGGGAGAATTTAGAGAGAGTCTAGAGAGATGGAGAGGGGCTGGAATTGAGAGTTTAAGAGAGAGGGAGTGGGAGAGAAGGGGTTGGAGTGAGGGGGACTTAGCTAGGTAGGGTGGGAGGGAGAAAGGGAGGGAGGGAGAGGGGGTGGGGAGAGAGAACTGAGGGAGGAAAGAGATAGAGAGGGGGTGTTGGAGAGGGGGGGTTGGAGAGAGAGAATTGAGGGAGAGGGAGAGAGAGGGGGGGGGGAGAGAGACAGAGAGAAAGAGAGAGTTATGTAGGTAGGGTGCAAAAGGGAGAGACTTCAAAGTGTGAGGGGGGTGAGAGGGAGAGACTTGAGAGATAGGTAGTGAGAGGGAGTGTGAGAGAGATGGAATGTGAGAGGGAGGGAGTGGGAGAGAGAGGGAGTGTGAGAGAGAGAGGGAGTGTGAGTGAGAGACCTGAGAGAGGGAGAGGGTGTGAGAGGGAGTGACCTGATAGAGGTAGAGAAAGAGGGGGGTGCAATGAGAGGGACTTATCTAGGTAGGGTTGGAGGGATAGATAGAGAGAGGGAGAGAGTGGGATGGAGTGGGAGGGACATAAAGAGAGATGGATAGAGGGAGTGAGAGAGGGTGGTAGGGATTGATTGAACGAGAGGTACGCAGAAAGAGGGAGATGATAAATAGAGACAATTAGAGAGGGTGGGAGGGAGGGAGAGGTGAGATGTATAGATAGAGAGAAAGTGATAGGGGTTGAGGGTATAGGGTTGAGGGACTAGGGTGGAGGACCTATGGGGTTGATGGTTTCTAGGGTATTAGGGTTTAAGGTTTGACGGTTGAGGGAATAGGTTTGGTGGTAGAGGGTATAGGGTAGAAGGTTTAAGGTTTAAGCATTTAGGGTTGAAGGGTTTGGGGTTAAGGGTTTA
>CM021105.1:640970614-641114901 GCA_007115665.2 Sequoiadendron giganteum | reverse complement strand
CCCTCTCTCCCTCCCACTCTCTCTTTCTCCCACTCTCCCCTTCTCCCTCCCTCTCTATCTCCCACTCTCCCCCTCTCTCCCTCCCACTCTCTCTTTCTCCCACTCTTAGAAATATACTAAGAAAACCAAATTTCACATAACGCGCTCGCGTTATAATGCAAGCGCATTTTTGACTCCACTAAAATGGTAAAACTCTATATACCCATGATTTCAAGGCCCATAGTATGATTTCAGGACTTTGACATGCATCGTAAGATTCTTCATTACTCAAACCTTATTGTGGAATCCAATGTTCATTTGAGAAAATATGGGGGTAGACCTTTGAACAAGATGTTATGGAAGGTTCGTGAGTCTGGCCATGAGGCAATACTTGACACAATAAAGAGAGAGTAGACCCGGATGGTTCGTTGGATTAATTTGTAAGTATATGCACATTGGTTCTTATTAATTTATACTTGTATGCACATTAATTTGTTTGATTCCAATGCTATCATCTTCTTTTACAATGATTGGTGTCCCCTTGCAAAAAATCCAGATATATGAGCCATCCAAGAGAATGTCAGCTAGAAAAGCAATGCAACATCCTTATTTTGATGCCTGCATGCAACATCTGTAAGTGCCTTCCATCTATTTTTATTTCATTTCCATTTTGTATGCTCTTTCTTTTTCTCTTTTACTTTGCAAATTTGTAAGTAAACTACTAAAAATTGATTGATCTTTCGTTGCAGAAAATGCTGATTTAAGAGCCATCAAAGAGAATCTCAGCCAAAAAAGCAATGCAACATACTTATTTTGATGATTTTGACAAATCTCAATTTTTATTTCAAGCCATTATAAGAGAGCGTGTGAAGCTTAGCGAGGGAATCTCAAGTTACTCATTTGAAGTCAACCTCATAATGAGCACTTATGATGTAGACATTTAAAGAGAATCTTGAATGTATGAGTGACATTATAAAAGATCTGAGAAAACGAAGTGCCAGAGGCATTGTAATAAGATTTAATTACATAATGAGATATACTCAAATATTGTAAGGTTGGAGTTCATTTTTGGTGTAGTAGCACCTTGTTCTGTAAATGCCTCGAGTAGGAAAATTTGTGCACTTTGAATTTTGAAATGTAAACAATGTGAAAAAGGTCATATAAAGGTCATGTAAATAATTTGTACACATTTTTCTGCAACTCGTGTGACCAAGTGGACTATTCCAACACGTCCGAATAGGTATTTTTATGCTAGCCATGGTCCTCTTTCGTACTGAAACACGTAGAATCGCTCTGAGCTATGTTCCACCGGATCGATCCCTTAAGGGTCCAAAGTGCAAAATGGCTGAAAACTTCAGCATGCTATTACTCGGATACCATGACACTCAGAAACTTCTCATCTAATCCTACAAAAAGGCGTTGGACCCCTCTAGAAAAACCTCTCTCAATTTTGGCTATCTTGAAGTGGTTTTCTCGTGGCGGCAGATTTTTACTTGATGGAAAAAACATCAAATGCAAGCAGTGCAAAGTTGCGAAGTGGTGCAACTTTCGTTCTATAACTTGTGTGTCAAATTGAACTATTCAAACATGTCCGAATAGGTATGTTTATGCTAGGCATGGTCCTCTTTCACACCAAAACATGTGAAATCGCTTTGAGCTATCTTCCATCAGATCGATCCCTCAAGGGTCCAAAGTGCAAAATGGCTGTAAACTTCAGCATGCTATTAATTGGATACCATGACACTTAAAAAATTCTCATCTGATCCTACAGAAAGGAATTGGGCCCCTCTAGAAAAACCTCTCTCGGTTTTGGCTATCTTGGATTGGTTTTTTCATGGCGGCGGATTTTCACTTGATGGAAAAAGTGTCAAATTCAAGTTGTGCAAAGTAGCAAAGTGGTGCAACTTTCGCTCTGCAACTCGTGTGACCAAGTAGACTATTCCAATGCATTTGAATAGGTATGTTTAAGCTAGGAATGGTCCTCTTTCACATCGAAACACGTGGAATCGCTTCGAGCTATGCTCCACCAGATCGATCCCTTAAGGCTCCAAAGTGCAAAATGGCTGCAAACTTCAACATGCTATTACTCAGATATCGTGATGCTTAGAAACTTCTCATCTAATCCTATAGGATCATGTTGATCTTTTCTACGAAAACCTCTCTTGGTTTTGGCTATCTCGGAGTGGTTTTCCAGTGGTGGCAGATTTTCACTTGATCGAAAAAGCATCAAATGCAAGCAGTGCAAAGTTGCAAAGTGGTGCAGCTTTCGTTCTGCAACTTGTGTGACCAAGCAGACTATTCCAACATGTCCAAATAGGTATATTTACACTAGGAATGGTCCTCTTTTGCACCGAAACATGTGGAATCGCTCTGAGCTATGTTCCACCGGATCGATCCCTTAAGGGTCCAAAGTGCAAAATGGCTGCAAACTTCAACATGCTATTACTCGGATACCGTGACACTTAGAAACTTCTCGTCTGATCCTACAGAAAGGCGTTGGGCCTCTCTAGAAAAAAATCTCTCAGTTTTGGCTATCTTAGAGTGGTTTTCTCATGGCGGCGGATTTTCACTTGATGGAAAAAGTGTCAAATTCAAGCAGTGCAAAGTTGCAAAGTGGTGCAACTTTCGCTTTGCAACTCGTGTGACCAAACTAACTACTCCAATGCATCCGAATAGGTATGTTTATGCTAGGCATGGTATTTTTTCACACTGAAACATGTGGAATCGCTCTGAGCTACGTTCCACCGGATTGATCCCTTAAGGGTCCAAAGTGCAAAATGGATGCAAACTTCAGCATGCTATTACTCGGATACCGTGACACTTAGAAACTTCTTGTCTGATCCTATAGGATTGTGTTGAGCCCCTCTACAAAAACCTCTCTTGGTTTTGGCTATCTCGGAGTGGTTTTCCCGTGGTGGCAGATTTTCACTAGATGGAAAAAGCATCAAATGCAAGCAGTGCAAAGTTGCAAAGTGGTGTAACTTCCGTTCTGTAACTTGTGTGACCAAACGGACTATTCCAACACGTCCGAATAGGTATTTTTATGCTATTCATGGTCCTCTTTTGCATCGAAACACATGGAATCGCTCTGAGCTATGTTCCACCGAATCGATCCCTTAAGGGTCCAAAGTGCAAAATGGCTGCAAACTTCAGCATGCTATTACTTGGATACCGTGACACTTAAAAACTTCTTGTTTGATCCTATAGAAAGGTTTTGGGCCCCTCTAAAAAAGCCTCTCTCGGTTTTGGCTATCTTGGAGTGGTTTTCTCGTGGTGGCAGATTTTCACTTGATGGAAAAAGTGTCAAATTCAAGCTGTGCAAAGTGGTGTAACTTTCGCTCTGCAACTCGTGTGACCAAGTGGCCTATTCCAAAACATCCGAATAGGTATGTTTACGCTAGGCATGGTCCTCTTTCGCACCGAAACACGTGGAATTGCTCCGAGCTATGTTCCACCAGATCGATCCCTTAAGGGTCCAAATTGCAAAATGGCTACAAATTTCAGCATTCTATTACTCAGATACCGTGATGCTTAGAGAATTCTTGTCTGATCCTATAGGATCGCGTTGAGCCTGTCTACAAAAACCTCTCTCGGTTTTGGCTATCTCGGAGTGGTTTTCCAGTGGTGGCGGATTTTCACTTGATGGAAAAAAGCATCAAATGCAAGCAGTGCAAAGTTGCAAAGTGGTGCAACTTTCATTTTGCAACTTGTGTGACCAAGAAGACTATTCCAACACGTCCAAATAGGTATATTTACGCTAGGCATAGTCCTCATTTGCACCAAAACACATGGAATCGATCTAGGCTATGTTCCACTGGATCGATCCCTTAGTTGGAGGAGTCTGAAGTTGCAAATTTGTAAGTTGCTTAAAGCAAAAAATTTGAAATGATATTGAATGGCCCACTTAGCACTCATTGCATCTAGGTGATGCTCACGGAGGTGAGGCACTAGGCCTTCCTGGGAGGTCACCCATTCTAGTATACTACAGCTCAAGCGCTTAACCACGAAGTTTTTTCCCCAAGGTTAAGCCCACTTAGCTTGCAACCCCATTTGCAAAACCTTCAGCAAGTGTTGTGCCTTATGATACATTCATTATAGAGCCCCTTTAGCTCATCAATTGATAAGTAGGAGGTATTTTCTATAATGTGTCAAATTGTGATATTGCTATCAGGATTCCATTGAGCAGTCATTTGTAGTATTAGATATAGTTCTAGCTTCTACAGTATTGCACATGATTGCAAACAGTTTCAAAGATCTAGATGACATAAATAGTTCACATTACTCAAGAAGGATGAACATCTTAAAGACATTTGCGGAAATCAGGACAAGTAACCTTCTTGTGGACTTAGGGTTGCAATATCTGATCTACAACATGTTCCACCATTTCTTCAGTAGGATCAAGAACACACATAATGAAGGTGTGTTTGTAGCCATGAAATATTATGGTTCAACTATCCAGAAGAGTGATGTTTTATCTCGACCAACCATATCTACACTATGGTTTGTTTGGAAACAAGGATGGGTTCTCTCTTCATCGGCATACATTATTCCTCGATGTTTTTGATGAGCTCGAAATATGCTCATAAATTGAATATTATGATGTATTTTTAATACCCTTACTCTTTTGCTGATGGTTTATAAAACTCTTTGATTAAATACTTTTTATCTAAAATCGGGTAGTATCCTGTAGCAACACATTCCTATATTCTTGCAGCTTAACATCTCTGTGTGTCTGTATTTATTGCCCTGTTTGACCTCCCGAATGATTGATATAATGCATGTGGTTTTTGGATAATGAAATGGATTTAATGTGTGATTAATGAATGTGTATCATGTTATTGTGTGTGCACTTTCTTTCACTTCTGTTGCCATGTGTATCGCAGGTCGTTGAAAGAGGCATGAACGAGTCAAAGCGCAACAGATCTCGGCCCTGCAGTAAATTTCATTTCCAGCACGACATCGAGGAAGTTGTTCCAACAAAGACTCTCTGGCCGGGTCCTTGGGATGAAATATAAATGATCATTAATCTAGGAAGAGTGGAATGCTAGATTCTCTCTGAATCGGTTGAACAAATATGCTTTCATTTATGAGAAATCTGTTCCTCGACGTTAGGAGGCATTTATGTCCACGTCTTTCTCTATTAGATTTAAGTAGTTAGCTACTTTTCTATAAATAAGTGTTCATCCTATGTGAGTGAAAAAAAAAATAGAACAGAGTGTATTAAGATTAGTATTATAATGAGAAACAGAGTTTTGTGTTAGTTTTCTTACAAGCAGAATGATCAATGTATATGATTCCAAGTTTATGAATAAAAGCTAATGAAGTTTTGAGTTCAATTCTTGCATAAACTAGTTGATGCTTGCTAAGGGGTCCCACTTAGTGAGTATATGCAGTTAGTTGTTTATTTCCTGTTGATTATAAGTTAGAATTTCATTCTTGAAGGTTTCAACGCAAACTCAGTCTTATATTGTTCCTGCTGCATAAGACCAGTTCATAGTTTGTTCCTTAGTAATAGTTGTCATGATTTCTGCTTTGATTAAGTTATGCTTAAGTTAAGAAGACATTACATTACGTTCCTACAACATAAGTAGAATTCCTTCCAAGCATTTATTTCTAGTAAATTGTGGCTGAAACTGGTTCTTAGTGCACATATAGTGCCGCTCCATTTCAAGTATACGTTCCCTGGTTTGACAATGTAAATGAACGACCATAAGAAGATGTTAGTCACCTGCTGGAATGTCCAATTCCTAGGTTAGGATTTGCCATGAATTTTATATCCTTTTTGTGGAATCGACCATCAGTTTTCACACTAGTGTTACAAGACTAGGACTCGCCTCGGACTTGACAAGCCATTTTTTGACTTGGACTCAGGTTTGGAGCCCAGAGTCGACAAATAGAAAAACCTAAGAAATTCAAAGGTTTTTAAGGATTTAAAACTTGTTTCATGTACCCTTTAATAAATAAACCTTAAAGACACAATAGCATCATCAAACAGAAATTACTATGATCCCATACACAAACATACATCAATCAAATAAGTATAAGCACAAATTTTAGCTGAAGGAAATAACACATTTAGATATATAAATATTGTGATATTGCTATCAGGATTCAATCGTGTAGTTTTACAAGTCAAACGCATTGACCCATGATTCATTAGTAGTGGTTCACAAGAACCCATCTTTCATGATAATGAATGGTTCATAAGGAGGAAGATAAATATTCATACATTTCTTCTATCACAAATGAGATAAGTGCTTGGTTTCATGAAGGCCATGAGACAACCATTAATGGGGAGTGGATACATGAAGAACTGATGGAGAATGATAATGGCTTCAGACCTGCTATAAAGGAAAAAAAATCGTTTCAATGATGCAAGTGGTTTTTGGTTTCACTACCAAAATGAGCCTATGAAGAATGCATGTGAAACTCCTTTTGACCTTGAGGGTGTTCTTACTCCATCTCAAGGATCATGCATTGAGGATGACATAGATCAATGCTAGGGCTAACCAATTAATAATTATACACGTGAATAAGTCAAACATGTACATGTCAATAAGGGAAGTACAAGTACTCAAAAACACGTAAGCCTCAAAAAGTATACACACGAATACATAGTAAACACAAATTAAAACAAAGTATATGCACGAATACAAGGTATATGCATGAAAACATGTAAACCACAAAGTATACACTTGAATGCACGTAAGTCACAAAGTATACACGTAAGTTGTAAAGTATACACTTGAATACATATAACTCATATCTATTGAACCATCAATTTAGAATGCAAATATGGACAGGCATCGATAAAAGATATTTGTATTAACCAAATAGTTATGTAGGCATACATCAATATATGTCGATATAAGTATGAAATATGTGTACAAAATAGCCATATAGGCTTACGAGAATGCCATCTAGGCATACAATGTCAAATATGTCCAATAAAAAATATGTACAAAACTGTCATCCAGACATACAACAAAGGACTCTAGAATCAAAAGTCATTGCTCTCCATGCCCTGGAAATAAAATATTTCCCTTTCCTTTTCGCTCGGATGGCGATAGGTTTGTCACTCATTTTTGCTGCACTCGTGGAGTGCTTCTGCTACTCCTCCTAGGGTTTAGTTCATGGTGAAGTTTTAATTGTTACAATAAGAAGTAAAGACATGAATATATAGAAATTACATTATAAAAAATGATATATTTGACAAAATAATCACTTACAACCATCTCACGATCTCTCTCCATGAGGGAAATATTCTCACACCCATGCTCAAGCATGCTCAAGCCCTGTATAAACCATACAAATAGAAATTAAACTACGTGAATCAATAATGGTTTGATTTTTCACTAACTAACATCTATAACAACAAATGTAAATTGAAATTTACTAATTTGCCACATACCTCTTCTGTCAGAGCCATCGAGGATTGTATAGCAGATGTCACACCAATATCCATTGCCCTCGTCACATTCAGAGGTGTATCGTCTCGCAACAACTGAAAATAAAACAACAAATTATTCAACGTAATCAACAATGTGCATGTATAAACTACACAAATCTATTAAGTACTTGATTCATCAGTTAAACTCTTTATTCTATTACCTACGTGAAGGTTTGAGTAAATCCACCGCCACTAGGAAGTGTTCCATTAAAACCTCCAATATTAGTCTGTTCAACATCCAAAATTGCATATTAAATTACCATTCGTAAAACAATGCCATTAACATGCAATAAATTTATAATTGTTTACTAGTTAGATACCCTAGCGATAGGTGTACTGCAAAAATAGGTTGGTGGGGGGCCGGTGTATCTAGTCTCAACACTGTGACCCTGCAATTCTATTAAAATCATAAAACATTTTTAGTTAATCTTGCATTTCAAAATCGAAATTTAATAAATTAAATTCAATGAACACATGCACTAACTTTTACCTGACTATCAATGCCATATGCCTCATGCAAAATGTTAGCTTCCCTCTCCATCTCCATAGCTGCAGATGGATCATGCGTACCAGTCTCCTGAGGGTCAGTGGGGTCATGTGAACAAGTAGCCCCACAAGATTGACACACATGTGTTCGAAGGCCACCAATCGAAGACTACCCTGGATGGCGCTGTAGAATAGGGCTAGTATGATGGATGACACTCTGGGTCAAAGTGCTAATTACCTACAATGTCTCTACGTCAACACTTTCCTTCACGACGGAAGGCATAACAACGTGCTCATGAGGTGGCCTAGCGAGAGCTCATCTACCTTGCCGCGTAGGATCTGGCTGTGCACTAGGTCTATCCTGAGCTGACCCCCCACCTCTCCCCTGGAAATCCATCATATCAAAATAATTTGGGATTTTGTTCAATATGAACTCACTGTATAGTTTCCTAAGGAAATATTGCGGGACCTCGCAATTGTTGCACGGTGGGTAATCGAAGACCATGTACCACCTATCATAAAACTGGTCCCTAATCTGTTGGTGGTGGCACCAATGGATAGGAAACCTCTTCGCATTGAGGGTAAGATTTTGATTTGTGCGTGGGTCAGTGAATAATGAGCACAAATCACCTTTTGTAATTTTTAAATCTTTTGCATCCTTGTATGATAGTTTATTTGCATAATACTCCCTAGTTGCCTACCTCCTATCTTCCCATCCAGTTATGTGTTTGCTAATTGAATCTACAATTTTTAACTACTCCCTAGCTACCTACCTCCTATCTTCCCATCCAGTTATTTGTTTGCTAATTGAATCTACAATTTTTAACATATCTTTCAATGAATTTACTAGGGTCATTCTTTTTGTGGTTGAACCATTTGGATCACTCAACCTATTGATCAAATCCTCAATTTGTTTTTTGTTGTTCTCAATTTCACTCATTAAATTTTGTTGAGTGCCAGGAGGGGATTGAGTGATTGGTGGAGGAGGTTGATATTGTGGTTGATTTTGATCTTGAGGATTTGGTTGGTCTTCCTGTTGAGGATTTTGAGGGTTTGCAGGTTGATTTGCATCTCCTAAAAATTCAAACAAATAGATATCAAATTCAACCTAAAACTAACAAATTCAACCTAAAACTAAAAAATTCAAAACAAAAACCATAGAATCCTTACCTCTCACAACTCCTTGTCATCGTGGCGCCATCGTTGTGAAGAAATAGGGATTGTTGGTGAAGAAATTCTCCTCCTAGAATGCGAGTGCGATATTGTGGGGTTTTTGGCCGCGGGTGCAACAAAAAAACCAGTCGAAATGCAAATGAGAGATTTGCATTTTTTTTTTGCTTTTAACAGTCAATAACGCGAGCACGATATAACACGCTTGCGTTATTTGTTTGTAGCTATCGAGACCTAGCCTAGGCTTAATGGAAACATAATGTGAGCGCGTTATAATGCACTCGCGTTATGGTTTTCAAAGTTTTTTTTTTAGGGTGTCCACGGAATTGCTACCCGTTTCCATGCACTCGCCCAATTATCTAAATATAAAATAAATTTGATATTTTTTGTATCCATATTGTCTTGTGATGTAATGGCTAATTTGATTCTTTCATACTAATTATACATGTAGCACAAACATCTTTTCAATTGCACTTTGGTAGGCTAGTATATTTTCTTGCAGTTGTCACAATTAAAGAAAAAATATTATCCCCCAACATATGTAGAAAATTTAGGTTGTTACGAAGTGGTACTAAAGCATAGTTTGAAGCTATTCTCCTTTGGGTGTGAAGTTTTTTTGTATCTCAAAGTCTTTATTATTTTTAATTGGATATGAACTTGAATTTTTTTCAACATATATAGTACTAAAAACAATATGCTTGTGAACTAATCTATTTTTTTGGCAGAAGATTGAACCTTAATATTTTCAATTATTGTAAATGCTAAAAGTTTATAATTGTAATAAAAAAGGATCGAGAAAAAAAAAGTTGCATGAGTATTTAATGGATTATGTAAGAATTATTGGAGCCAGGACAATGCCACTAATTCAAATCAACCTATCATTTTCAAGGACAAAGTGCATCGCTTATTGGAAATGGGAATTTCCAACTCATCTCCAATCAACAATTCCTAGTATTTCAATATTGACCTTGTATTTTTAAATTTTCTCGTGCATCAAACAATTTTTTTTCTAACAAACTCATTTGAGCTTTAAAATAAGATAAATAAAACAATACCCTTCAACCTAAATTAGCTAACTAATCCATAGACATTATGACCTTACAAGATGGTTCTATTTTTGAAACAATGAACAATTACATAGGGTCTTCTTTGGGAATGGTTGGGAATCTAGAACCCCAATTAAGAGGTATATATTCCTTGCACAATAAAAATTGCCAAATGGTCTAGAAGAAACAATTAAGAGCCTATGAGGGAAAATTTGGAATTCCTAGAGAAGGCAAATATCGACTTTACAAAATGTAATTTTCAACTTTGTCAAAGCATTTCATATATATCTAGAAGCAATCATAACAATAAAAAAGTAGTGGAGAATATGGTGGACATATGGTTCACTCTAGAAAAAGATCACAAAGAGAGTAGTGCCTCCTATTGACAATTTTAGATTTTCTTCAAACTCTTGATTGCATATATCATCATCCATATCCAAATGAGATATTAAAGAAGAAAACCACTCAAGCCACATCAAAAAATACTTTTGCAAAGCAAGGGCACTCAAGTTTAATGGTGTTAACCCACTAGGTGAATATAATTAAGCATGGATGTTGGGTGCCAAGTAATTTTTGTTCCATCACTATTGAAGCCATGTTAAACATGAAATTGGTATTAACAATTTGATTGGAAGAGATTCCTCACAGTGGGAACATCAATGCAAGACAAAGATATGTAAAAATGGGTTGACTTGGAATTTTCTTTTCAAGATTTTTAGGAAAAAAGTATATTTTTGAACACTAATTTGCAAGGAAGATCAATATGTTCGATTATCATAAAAAAAGGTTAATGATTGTAGAATATGATAGGAAATGAATGGGATTGCTCACATATGTACCTGTTTTGATGAGGAGCTAAAGATTAATGAAAATTATTCATTAATGAAAATAAGTTAATTTATCTATTAGAAGAAAGTTTTCAACTATAGTAGAGTGGATCGTTGTAAACATCACAATAAGGAAGATAAATTTCATGTATATAATGAAAAACTGCAATTGCATGTCATTCTAAATAATTAAAATGTTTAGATTCTTCAAAAATGTATGCTCATCTTGTTCCCATCATACTTAGGACTACTTGGTTATCAATATTTTAAACCATTGACTATTGTCAAATCCTTCTATTCTTGGCTCTTTTGCATAACTTCACAATAAAACTAGCATATACCATCTTTAAGTCTCCATTTAGTATAATAGTTTAAAGTGACAAGGATTGAATTAAGAAGTTTTTTTGAAAAAAAGAAGTGTCACTTGATCAAATGAGATTCAAGCAATCATCAAGTGTTACTTGGCTAATCCAAAAAATAGAATAGTAGCCAAACACCACTCATCCAATGACAACACCTTGCATTGAGTCAAGTATCACTTGAATAGGTGCACTTCTCGCGTGAATCAAATGTTACTTGACAGTCATGATGATCCTCATTGCCTCAAGTAATTTACCTTAGATTTAGAGTAGATATCAATATATAATGTCATAAAGATTTAAAAAGTCTACAAATTATTATCACATTGCCACAAAGCCAAAAAAAATACATTATTACTTTTGGAAAATGTAGAATTCCCTTGCTTTACTCATTTCTCATTTTTTCTATTTCCCATATGATTAAGCAAGCTCCTAATTTTCTTTTTGTAAGATATAAGCTACTCATTGCATATTTTCCTTTATTTTTTATGTTCCCATAGAGAATGTATGCTAAAAGATAAAGATTCAAGATGACATTGTACAAGGTCCATGACTTTGTATGAACCTCCTTTTGATATGCTTTTATGTATGCATATTTTCTTTGCATATATATTTATGAATGCTTCATACTTTAATATACATTATTACTTTGGAACTCACATACACTTCAAAATGAAAACAAAATGTAATGCTGAAATTTGATTAGAATTTATATTGGAGTTATGTTCTTTCAAACCAACTTCATTCTAAATCTGTCATCTCACAATTTAATGAAAGACGACTTATATCAAACTCTCACACAATATCATTAGAGATCTTAAGTCCTAGGACTACATCACATACAATTAGAAACATAAGTAAAAGAGTATAAACATCACGGTCAAGGTATTTTTCAACAAGAGAAGAAACACATGGGTTGTCTTGTTTCCAACTCTTCATATTCTGTCCAAATTCTATTTGGGCCTTCAAACTCATGAGTTGTCTTGTTTTCAAGTCTTGATATGTATTATTACTTTATTCAACATCCCCAAGAATCGCGAGAGATCGTATGCTCACGCAGACGTCCACAGTTGAAAGAAATTTCAAACTCTTCAAATGATTAAAAAATTCAAATCGAGCTATATATTCAATTCACCGAGTTCTAATCATTACAAATATAGCCTCCCGGGCTTGGAAAATCGCCACAAAAAATGAAAGAATAAAAGAATTTGGTGAAACTTCGCATATGTTGGTCTTTGAACTCAGTTGGATGCCTGGCGAGTACATTCAGCAGGAAAGCCCTGTGGAAATCTTTTACTGTCCGAACAGTAATCATAAATCATGTAGTTCTTGCGCACCCATTCAAGTTTCTGCTGCTCACTCGACTCCAATGCCTCTGCACCGTACCATGAATTCACAGAGCAATCAGAGGAGGCAGAGCATGTCTCTGCTTTGAAATTTCCATAAGAGGCCACAAAGGGGGATTTGCTCCAATCGATCTTCACTGCATCCCCTCTCGTTGCCCAATCGTCTGCATTCCACAGGCTCAAATATATTCTCATAGCCCGATTCTTGGGATATGCCACTCCCAAATCCTTGTTGTTATTGAACACTCTCACTGGAGTTCCATCCACAGAAAACCTGCACAGAGACAAAGACACATACTATAACTACAATGATGATGTTAAAACTTAAAACTACAGGGCCAGGCCAAAGAGGACACATTCACTAGCTGATTTGAAGTTGCGGGGGCATTATTAACTTACATAATTTGTTGGGGATTCCAGAGCAGGGAGTAAGTGTGGAAGTCTGCAGTGGGGTCAAACCAGAGGTAGAATTGCTGCTCGCGATTGCCTTTGCCTTGTGAGAAAACATTAGTGTGCATAATATAGGGATCTCCAGATAGATTTCCCAGGAATTCGAAGTCTATTTCGTCGTGCGTATTCCCTTGTGATGAGAGCTGCGCCAGAGCATCACCATTTTATTAGACCATGCTCAACTTCCCACAACAGTACTACTAATATGAGGAGTAGAGAATGAATTGAAGGGACAGACTTACATAGTATGCAGTGACAGTACCGGCCGAGTTACCGGGCACCAGCTTGATTTGCATATCTATTTTGCCAAAGAGGTATTCATTCTTGGATTGGAACCCTGAACCTGTTTTAATACAGTAGAGGAGGAGGTAAGGATCGGTTCAGCATACTGTTAAAATCATATATATATATGCTACTGCAGTAAGAAAATGAGATAAATACCTGAGGACTGATCGAGAGTGAGCTGCAATCGCTGGCCATTGTCGAGTATCTTGGCACGATCATTTCCCCATGTGATGTCGAAGTCATTGTAGAAATTAGCAGAAACAAGGTGGGAGAAAGAGAGTGCAAGGGTTAAGAGGACGAGACATGGAATGAGGTCCATTGGGAACGGAAGGCAAGAATGTAGTGTTGAAAGAGTTAAGGATGTGATGAATGGTGATTTGTGAGGAAAATGAATGGGATTTATATAGGGAGGGTCAGGTAAGGAATGGAAAGTAGCAAGAAATTTCCCCTGAGAGTTGGTAAACTGATGAGTTGGAGCGCACTCTGTTTTTACAGCTGGATTTTATTGCACGCGGAGTTCCAGCGAGAGAGTATGTTGTTGAGTAGTACAGGTGGCATAGGTGTGTGCATTATGAAATTGTTGTTTCGAGGTTACCTAAAATGTAGTGTCCACTGTCCACTGACCGCTCAAACGCCGCGTAGAGCGTTTTTTTTTCAATTGTTTTTTTTTTGCTTTTCTTCGAAGCAGTAATAGGTAGGTGGAGGGGGACCATTTTGTGGGCGGGTATAGTTATTGGAATAGTATTTAATTGTAATGGAAAATTTTGCATAATGGCTTAATTAATAAATGGTATATTTTTATATAAAGTTTTTTTATTTTAATATTATTGTTTACTTATTTATCTATATTTTTATATTTTTATTCAGATTTTTTATAAATAAAGTATTTATAGTATTTTTTATTGATAAAAAAATTCACACAAAATGTAGATGATAGAAAAATCAAGTTCAAACTATAAATAAACATTCATACATTAAAATCATTCATCTAATCACTAATTTAATTCATAAATTAAATCACTAATTAATCTATTGAATATGAATTAAATAAATAAAATGATCTTGTATTATTTAATTTATTTAAATAATCTATTATCCATAAATATTTGAATTGATAAAATAAAAACTATTTTCAAATCAACTATCCACAAATTAATTTAAAAAATCTTAAAATTAAATAAAATCTAACAATCATTTAACTAATTGTACAAAATGGTTAATTAATCTTTGACAAAGGAAAATAAAAAATCAATAGAAAATAAATAAATGAATAAAGTCAAATCAATTAGTTGTTGGAGAAAAAAATAAAATAAAATAATAAATCATGCTAACTAACTAATCCTTATTTGTTTCACCACTCGTCATCCACATCCTTAAAAATCTATAAATTAAACAACATACATTTTCAATCTGGTGCCTAAGAACACTTTATCCAAGGTTTACATGTAGCATTAAAATAAATGATTTTTGGTTTTATTTCAATTTCTATTTGTTTTTTTTTTAAATTCTTATTTGTTTTAGTTTACTACATAGTCTACATGCATGATTGATGATGATTTCTATGAGGCCACATAGATGGAGGATAATGCTCATGAATAGATTAAAGATTTTAAAAATTTAAGAGCTCTTTTTTTACCAATAATCACCCTTTCGAAAAGGGTGACTCACTTTCAATCCTACAAAGTCTCAATTGTTTATTTCTCGCGTTTAACATCTTGCTAATTGGCCCCTTTAAACAAGTTGCTCTTGTTTGAGGGATGGTTGGAGTAGTAAGGAAGATTTTCAATGTTGGGAAAAAATGAATTATAGAAAGGATGCCTAAGAGGATTTCCTTCTCGGTGAAGCCTTTTAACTTATCAATTGGGGACACCTAGGAAAATTATGGAAAGGGTGAGGTATGAATTATACTATTATTACTTCCTACCATGTAATTATAGTGAAGGGCACAGATCTTAACTACTAATGAAAAAAATTATATTCAAATTAGAAATTAGCTTTCATTCTTATTAATTTGGATTGTGAAGATTTGGCATGAAAAAGTGCTCAAAAGTTAACTAAGTTGAAATTTTGTGGCCTGTTATTCGCCTCTGTTTAAGGTTGCAGAATGCCAATGAACAGTTGTAGTTTCATGAGGCAAGAGAAGGCGTAAGTTTCTAAGTCGAGTTAATGTTGTTCACTACTTTGTTGAGCTGGCTCCTATTCTAGTTTTAGTGATTATATGCATATATCGGCAACATTTATATAAAATGGTCAATCCATTACATGGGTTCTCTATTACCAAATGCATTTCCTCTGTTACCAAACACATTTTCCATTGTCAATGACCATTTCTCTAAATACTTTAAAATAAAAAATTTATTATGATGTTAAACACAGTAAAAATGATTTCCTTTTTAGGCAAAAGAAAATAATAAGGTCTATTGTTGGTTCTAACTCAACTAGTAGGGGGGTGTTTGATATGATCAAATCTGATTTCAACTAAATCAACAGAAACTCATCATGTCACCTAGCTCCCAAATTAGCTTGGAATTTGAAGTTGTATTCTACAATTGTAAAAAATAGTATAGGCAACACGACTTCGGTATTTTTTTCATTTATATCGTATTAGGAATTTGATATATTATTTATTTAAAATTAGTTTTATAGAGAATATATATTACTTAAAATTTATTTTTAATTTATAATATTTATATTTTTAAAGTTGGAATAAAGGGATAAATGATTATTTTAATGTAACTTGTTCTTAATTGCAATAATAAATATATAAATTTAGACTTTTTAAATTCAAAATATATAATTATTTTTAATAATTAAAAAATTAATTTATTAATTAAATATATATGTTTTAAAAGCCTATTAATTTAATTTTGTATTTAAGTTTTTAAGTTAATATTTTTTTTTCATAATTTTAAGGTTATTTTTCCCCTTAATTTTCTATCTTTGTTTTCCCCTTTAATCGTCTATTTTTAAAATAAAATAATACAATCAATTTTTTATTTATTATTAAGGTTTTTTTATCAGTAAGTTTGGTGTAAGGGGGCCATTCCCATAAAAGTATGAATAGATAATTTGATCTGGGTTGCTCCAAATTGGAGGGCCTTACAAATATAGTGCATCAGACCCATCAATAGGGGTGCACACCATTAACTTTGAGGTTTTTGAGATTTGAGAACATAAAGATAATTTAATTAAGCTTGTTGACAATAAAACTATTTTTTGGTATGGGATCATAGTTGCAATATATGGCTAGCCTCATTGCCTTTGTTGATTTTTTTTTCTTCACCACTTCCCATGCATCATTACTACCTTCTTTGTTGTGGGTGGGAGGGGAAGATTTGGGAGTCACGATACTTTTACCACACATTCCCTTATATTTTTGTAACTCTTTCTTAGCCACATATGGTTTTCATTCTTCAAAATTATCTAGTATGAAAACAAAAGTTTGCTCTAAAGCTTTAGAATTTTTGTAATGAGCTTGAATTTCATATAACCCACTAACCATTAAATTTTCATCTCTTGTATCCTTGTGTGATTATTGTTCAACCCCAATTGATGGAGTAACCTCTAGGTCCATCGAATGCAAGGAGGGTGACTCATGAACTTGAGAAGATTTAGGCAATGAATCAAACATCTAAATTTGTAACAGGCTCTGAAAGAGCATCCATAGTGTAATGATGTGAATGAACCCCATACCACTAGGAACCTTGATAATCAATTTTAGGCCCAAGCCTAGGAAAATTGTTAGTTGTGTGACTTGTTTCAAAGCATCTTCAACAATGAAAGGTCAAACCTTTGTAGTCAAGAGATTGTGACAAGAAACAACCATCCATCTTCAATATGATATTAGCTAGGATATCTCTCAATGTTTCCAAATAAACAAGTATGTAGGCAAAGGTGGTATGAGTGAATTTAGTGGTGTCTAAATCCACAACCAAAAAAAACTCCCAAGGTGTCTTCAATTTCTTTAAAGGAAGAGTGAAACTATAATTATAATGGTAGATTTGGTAGCCTAATCCATGTAGGCTTCACCTTGAATACTTTGGTGATAGGATTGAAATATAGATACTAGGATTAGAGCAGGAGCATGTGTTGCCACCAAGTCCAGTTCTCACAAAGAATTGCATCCCGATCCTTCAAACAGTCAAAATGTAAGACACCGCTTCGTATGTGGATAATATAGTCTCAATTTTATTAAATACTTCTCCTAAATAGATGCATAGATATATTTCGGATAATGCATAGTGTGATTTCGTGACAATGTGCTTGTATTTCATTTTGACATGTTTTAGTATCATTTCCATGAAGGTATTAGGCACTTGTAAACTATGAATAGGAATTAGAATTTTTGTACAATTAAGTCTTATTTCAGCTACCAAATTAATGTTATATATGAGTGTAGCTTATTGTTTCATTGGTAATGTGTATGTAAGAAAGGGTGCCAATACGAGAAGGGGAAACCAGTGAGAAAAAATTGAAAGACATCCTCTTGTGGTTATGTATTTGATTTCCTTATTTTGCAACTTAAAAGGAAATCGAGTTATTGTGTTTATTCTTTGGGGTTGAGAGGGTATTTAATTGTGATTCATGTGAGATGTAAATTGGGTTTAAAGTTGAGAAAGCTTTATCCAAGTGTGAAACTCGGATGGAACCTTAAGTGGGTATTTAAAGAGGGTTGTTGGTCATTTTCCTTAGTTGGGAGGCAAAAATAAAGCCCCTAGGGTCTATAGCATAGTGGTAGGGGTCAAGTGGGCATGCAATAGGGCCCCAAGAACATGATTTGACTCATAAAAAGTCCCCATAATGAGAGTGACGAATTTGGAAGGGAGGATGGGAGTGAATAGACTTAGGGAGGTACACTTCACACCTCCCCATTCAAAGGTTGCAAGTTGAAACTCCTATATATTTTGGGAGAGGAAGGATGAGTGGGGTGTTACCCACTTCTCCTTTTGAAGAAATCTAGTTGAGAAGAAGAAGGGATGAGAAGAGGAGGGGAGTCTTTCCTCCTGGGGGGAAGTGATGAAGATGGCATAGGTTGGAGGAGCAAGAAGAATAGAAGAGCCTAATTTTCTCTTCCAAAGAAAATAGATAAGTTTTCCTTACTTGCACCCCTCCTTATTTTGTTTTCATAGGATATGAGCATATTGTACATGAGTCATTGTTGAATAGGGTGAGTGGAGAAGCCATAGGCATGCAATTTGATGCTATGATAGTTACCCTCTTTGTGGAATTTGAGAAAAATCCATTAATCATCTTGGGGTTAAATATTTTCTTGCTCGGGGGTATGGCTAGAGCCCACGAGGCTCCATGACGCCATTACGGTAGGGTGGAGAGCAAGCCTTAATCGGTTGTGTGATTTTCATTGTATTTCTTTGAATTTGTTGTAATCTGGAAAAGAAAAATAAATAAGGTTTTCCCATTGATGTATGATCATGTTAGTAAAATTTAGTATCTTAAATCTCAGGGGGATAGTGAATTTGTCTTCTATTGGAAAAGAAGATTTTGTTATTTGTTTTGTTGTAAAGGAAAGTGCTATAGAGTGTTGTAGATTTGATTATTTCATTCTATGCACAAACCATTGGTTCTATGGGAATTCTACACTATGAAAAGTGGTTCTTATGTACTTCATGTTTCTATGGATTCTGGGTTTCATGTATCAATTAAGTTTTGTAAACTGTAAGAGTTGTTCTAAATTTGATGTCCCCGAGACTATATGAAACATAAATAAAATAATAATAATGGAAGAATAGTGCCAAATCTAATGAGAGATAGTGATAAAAAGCTCATTAAGAGCTTCTCTTGGAACGAGTAAATGGTGACAAAAAGTATCTATATCCGACCTTCTAGCCAATCTTTCTGAGGATAGATGACTTGTATGTTGATACTCTTCACCATTTGATGCTTCAACATTTTATCAAACACTTATAGACCTATAGATGTAATGGGATAAGTGAAGACTCAACTTTCTCTGTTGTTTGGAAAGTTTCTTGAGAAAGGCTAAATATAATATTATTGCCTAAAAAATTTTAGTACTCATTGCATATTGGAACATTATGCCAAACACAAATGCCATGCACTCTAAATGACCTTAAGTATAGAATTTTAATGACCTTAAGTATAGAATTTTAAACATTAGAGTCTACTATTTTGATAACCAAAGTACATAAATAGCTTAGATTGTTCCTTGATCTCTTTGAACATAGGATGAGATTCCAAATTCTACAACAACCAAGGTACTGCAATACTACAGAGTCGATCTGCTTAAAATGAACCACGTTATCTACTTTCCAAAGGAAATAAAGTAAACAAATATCAATGTACTCCTTGTATAGTGTGTTTTAGTAAGATGAGAACGAACATACATTATCATTTATCTCGAATTGAAGTAAAATAAGAGCTTGAGATATATTGCAACTGGACTTCCATATGATGGTAAATGATAAATTTATTTCGGGTTTTGGAGAAAAGTTACCATAAACGAAAAGAGAATACAAAGAAATATTAATATTTAATTGATTAAAAAAGAGTATATATATATTTACATAATCCGCCAGAGAGATGGTAAGCCTTTTGCACCTTACTTGAGGGGCTCGCCCTGTAGAGGGGATGAATCCTCAAGCCACCATTATGCCTTATTGGATTGGCAGCTCTTAAGAAGAATAAATAAATAATTTTTGCAACTTGCAGAAAGCAACACGATTTCATGTCTGTGCATGGTGAATAGAATTAGGACATAAAATTTTCCTCCTAGTGAACTAGATCAAGCCCCATTCCATGCAATCTGGTTACAAGTCATGACACCCTTGACAGAACCTTGAGACCTAAACCAAAATCATCATAGTAAGAAGATCCATGTAATCTTTCTCCTCCACAGCACTTCACATTAGACTCTGTTGGGAAGAATTAAAGAATAATGAATGGGATTTGGTGTGGTGCATAGTACCCTAGACAAATTGTTTAAACCGGGCTAGTGGAATTGAATCCTAGTCACACCGATTTACTGTTGCTGGCATTGGGAAGCTGTTCTAGGGGAGAGGACCCAGTACTTGAGCATGTTTCAATAGTTGTGATAGTAGTTGTTTATATAATGCCCAATATTTTTATCAATATTAGCCCTATACCCTGTAGAGAGTTTAGGGGAGAGAGAGAGAGAGACCTGAGAGAGGGTGAAATTGGCAACTACATTGCCAATTTCACTGAATTGGCAAGCTAGTGGGCCCACTAGCTTGGCAATTCGGTGAAATTGGCAACCTAACTGGTCTGTTTGAAAAAATGGGTCCAAGAAATGGGGTCTCTCGGTGATGTAAATCATCGAGAGACCCCATTTCTTGGACCCATTTTTTCAAACAGACAAGTTATGTTGCCAATTTAGTGAAATTAGAAATGTAGTGGTCTATTTGAAAAAATGGGTCCAAGAAATGGGGTCTCTCAGTGATTTACATCACCGAGAGACCCTATTTCTTGGACCCATTTTTTCAAACAGACTATTTAGGTTGCCAATTTCACCGAATTGCCAAGCTAGTTGGCCCACTAGCTTGCCAATTCAGTGAAATTGGCAATGTAGTTGCCAATTTCACCCTCTCTCAGGTCTCTCTCTCTCTCTCTCTCTCTCTCCCCTAAACTCTCTACAGGGTATAGGGTTGAGGGTTGAGGGATAGTGTTTAGGGTTGAGGGTATAAGGTTAAGTGTATAGGGTATATGGATTATGGTTTAGGATATTGGGTATATAGTTGAGGGTATTAGATTGAGGATATTAGGTTTAGGGTTGATGGTTTAGGTTTTAGGATTTATGTAAAAGTTTAAGGGTTGAGGGTTGAGGTATAATGTTCAGGGTTAAGGGTATGAGGTTAAGTGTATAGGGTATATGGATTAGGTTTTAGGTTGCAGGGTTAAGGGTATAAGGTAAAGGGTTAAGACTTGAGATTGTAGGGTTTTATGTTTAACATTATTCCTAAACCCTAAACCCTAAACATTATCCTTGAACCCTTAACCCTATAATTAAACACTTAATCCTACATTAAACCTTGTACTCTAAACCCTCAACCCTAAACCCAATACCCTCAACCCTATACTGAATATTCTAAACCCTAATCCCTATACTCTATACAGTTAACCTTACACCCCCAACCTTGAACACTATACCTCAACCCTACACCTTCAACCCTCATCCTTATACCCTATACCCTCAACCTTATAACCTAAGCCCTGAACATCATCCCCCAACCCTATACTTAAACCCTAAACCCTACATTCAACCTTGTACACTAAACCCTAAACCTTAAACCTCAATCTGAAACCCAATACCCTCAACCCTATACCCATTATTCTAAACCTTAATCCCTATACCCTATACACTTAGCCCTATACCCTCAACCCTATACCCATTATTCTAAACCCTAATCCTTATGCCCTATACACTTAGCCCTATACACTTACCTCCACTCTCTCCCACTCTCCTCCACTCTCCCACTCTCTCCCACTCTCTCCCGCTCCCCCTCTTTCTCTATCTCCCACTCTCCACTTATCCCCTTCTCCCACTCTCTCCCACTCTCCCCCTCTCTCCCTCCCTCTGTATCTCCCACTCTATCTCCCACTCTCCCCTTCTCCATCCCTCTCTATCTTCCACTCTCCCCCTCTCTCCCTCCCACTCTCTCAGAAACCCCTATACTATCAAAAATACACTAAGAAAACTTAATTTAACATAATGCGCTCGCGTTATAACGCAAGCGCATTTTGTAGTTTACTAAAACTGTAAAAAAATCAATATACATATGATTTGAAGGCCCACAGTTTGCATATTCCCCTGGTTCTGTGCGTGCTCTGACAAAAAATATATATTTGATGATGTTGTGAAGTGTGCAAGCATCTTTTTCACTTTCCATCACCTTTTCATGATCTTTTTACCACCTTTGCATGAAATAGCAGAGTCTTGACATTGAAAGACATATAATATCAATTGAAGTTTGAATTCCATTGAAAACTGATATACAATTGAAGTGTGAAAGGGAACAAGCTTTTGAACAAGTCAAATTGTTGTGGAGTTTAAAGAAAGAAGAAGTTAAGGCTACATAATTGGGTTAAATTCCTCCATTTGAAAGTCTGGTTTTTAAGGTATGTGAAGTTTTTACAAATTTTCTTCATTCTATTATGGCTTTCTTTCATTTCTGTTTGTCATTATAACCTTAGGTTGTCAATGCACATTTTAAATTAGCAAATTATATACACAATTATTTACACTTTCCAATTACCATTTTACACTTGCCAACTATAGAAATTCAGAACCATTCACCAAAATTCATCCTTTAAGACCATTCCAAAGCATCAAACATCTTCAAAATACCCTGCACCAGGTCAAAAGTTCATTACATAGACCAGTCCTTCAACAATTGATGGGGAGTCTTATCTTTGAAGAGCAATCTTTCTCTTCCCAAGACCTATTATTTGGTCTTCCTAGGGTATTCCTCTCTACCCTACTCTGGGATCCCTCGTAAACCCCTCTCACCTCATAAGACTCCACCAATTTCAAAATTTTCACCATTGCTCTCAATTCACCACTAAGCTTCCCTGGGCTCCACACTGACCCAAAGTATCCTAACCACTTGAGGGGCTACGAAAGGGTATTCTCACTATCCCCTTGTTGATTTGATTCCTCACTGATCCATCTCATAGGATTCTTTCACCTTGTACCCATCGCTTTCTTGAAAAACCCAATTTTAGGCCTTGTAGCCTTTTGCCCAATTAAGCCTCCTGGAACCCGTTTTCTTGGCTTTTCTTAAAAACGGTCTTAACAACCCCCAAATATTTTTATAGATTCTTTCTAGTGGTACCATAGGCTTCAATATTTACCAGGTGTTTAGTCCCTTTGGTTCGTACATAGGACTGTCCTCATACCCCCTATTTTTGAGGTTTCTAGGGTTCTGGCTCCTTTTTCCAACTTTGAGGGCTTCAATGACCTCCTCAACTCTCCTCCTTGCACACACATGTCTGGAATATGTGTGCCCACACTTTCTTGATCTTGATTGGCACAAACCAGTCCATTTAGCAACTTTCTTTACTGTTGTCCTCTCCAAGCCACTAGCCAAAATGCACTTGCACTCGCCTAGTTCTTGATGAATTCACCATCTCCCCTGCAAACCAAGACACCACACACCATATGTACACTGTAAAAAAATTCCCCTACTTGATTCCAAGTTTCCATGGTAGCCTTGCCATGAGAATTCAAGTGGGGATCATTATTTCCAAAAACTGGCATGAACCGGCTATGAGACCAAAAACTCTAAAAACTTGCAAAATAGAAAGCAATTGAACTAAATGGCTAATATAATGCTTCACACACTAATTAAGTGACACAATTGAAAGACTCCAAGCATTAGATAGGTCCTTTCAATCCATTCTTGACTGGATGAAGGCACAAAAACATAAATTCAATGAAATTTGCACTCTTCCAACTCACAAATTCCCCTTCCAAAACTCGAAATCATACAATAGCTTTCCCACATGCTCAATTAGGGTTTTTATGACCTTATATACCTTTCTCCCACGTTCTAGGACCCTTGGGTCAGGCTTAGAGCATCATTAATGCCCTTTTCCCACTTTTAGGACAAATTGCCAAGTCTACATGGACTAATTTGCCTAATTTCACCATTCAGGCTTCTCCAAACTTCAAGGCTCTAGACTACCCTAATTTTGCCTTAACTCACACATCAAAAAAACTATTGGGACTTTACATCATAGTCCTTATTCCCTTGGTGGTTGGCTAGAACCATCAACAATAAAAGACTACTTTTGTACAAGATGATTGTAAGTATTATTTAAATGAAGCCTTTAATGACATATTTTTCAATTATCTTGAATGGATACATTTTTTAGGAACTAATATTCGTCTCATTACCATGGTATAGATAAAATTATCTGCCATGCTGAAGAAAAAGACAAAGAGGAAACTAACAGACGAAGAGAACGAAACCTTGAAAGAAAAGGAGAGAGTTCGGGTGGCGGCATATCGTGAAAAGAAGAAATTGGAAACGATTGATGAGAACAACCCAATTGTAGAGGAACCTCAACCATCAAAAAGAGAACGGGAATTGGCAGCACAAAAGGCACGAATGCAAAAGCATCGTCGTAAGACAGATTTAGATACCATAGTTGGAGACACACCCTCTACGACAAGTGAATATGAAGGGACACCATTAAGCACAAGCGAATATGGAGGGACACCATCTAGCACAAGTGAATATGGATGGACACCATCTACTGCAAGTGAATATGGAGGGACACCATTTACCGCAAGTGAATATTGTTGGACACCATCCAACACATCTCAAGTTGAGAGTACATCATCACTCGAAATTGACGAAGAAGGTATGCCATCATTCCCATGTGAACCTCAAGGTATGTCTTCTTCTCCACCCTCGATCGAAGGTATGCAATCTAGCCCACCTCAATTAAATATTGATGAAATTCCTAATGTTGAGATGTATGTACCTAGGAGAACACCACCAAGAATTTTGCGTAGAAAACCAAAGTATTTGATTAATATTGATGATGAGATTTTGCAGCACATGGAAGGTAAGATTTCAACACGCACTTGTAGAAGATATGCTGATAAGATTTGGGAAAGATTCTTTGAAAGGCTAAATGAGACTGCAAGATGTCAACTATTTGTTGAAATGATGTGGGGTGTAAAGTATAGGAACATCATGAAGACTCTTGGGTTGAGAACATCAAATGCATCGAGTGAAGACACTATTGTGAAGAATCTAATAGATGCTTATGAGAGTGTGGGTAAGACCTCATGCTCAAAGGATAGTAATGTCACCCAATGTGTGATTACATCGACTTTGGTAAGCTGTCAAACAAAGAGAGCTCACCTAATTAGAAAGACTAGTGAAAAAACAGGAATTAGTAGAAAAACTTTATCAAGGACCATTCAAAGGCGGCAAAGAATTGAGAGCAATGATACAAATGAATTATGGGCATTCTTAGGGAGACTGTCATGAAAAGATAAAGAAGTTGTCGAAGCCTTGAGAACACTAATTGAAGAGTATTGGAAGAATAACACAAGACCATCTCCAAATCAAAGGGATGTGGTAAGAAGGAGAATCGGTAGTCAGAATCGTGAGCCACATCCAAAGCATTTTTTGGATATGACTCAAACCCAATTTTTTCGGAAATTTGAAAATGATTATCCTCAAATTATTATTTCTCAAAGATATTTTGAACTACTTAAACCTTTTTATGTCAAGATAAATCACACACGCACTACTTGTTGTTGTAGACTACATATTGAATTTTCTAACCATTACGATGTTTATCGTTCTATATGTTTAGATTTGCATACTAATGATGTTTTGCAGGATTGTGGCATAGAAGCCCCACCAAAATCTTCAAGAGAGTTCTTATCAAAAATTTTATGTCAAATAGAGGATGGCTAGATATTCTATAGGACAACATGCTTGGATGGTTCATGCGAGCGTTGCGGTGGCTTCCAGCGTATGCAAGTATGTCAACATATGGAAAGCACAGATGAGGTGGGACAAAAACTAGTAGAGTTCGGGAAGTATAAAACAGTGGCATATGCTACAAAAGATGGGTCTCAAGCAAAAAGGTGTGATTTGGTTATTGAGAAGATTCCAGTGTACAAATTTATGACCACATTTCGTGACAGTATACTGTTTGAGTATGCAATGCATACCCATAGAGCCCGATGGTTGGACATGCAGTTCAAGCTATGCAAGGACACCTTTCTAGTTGGAAGCATAGTATCCATGGTTGACTTTGCAGAGAACTACACTCTACAACCACAACATGAGGTGCAGTCACAATATTACAACTCTACACAAGTTTCGATATTTGTGCACATAGCATTCATTCATGCATCTGATAGTACAGATTTGCAAAGGAAGGTAATGAGGGAGTACCACTTTTACATTAGTGATGATCGCACACATTCTGCAGAGTTCGTGCAAGGTTGCTTCCAGATGTTCTATAGTGGTTTGGCTCAGAGGGGCATAGAATACGATCAACATATAATATGGTATGATAACTGTGCAGCACAGTTCAAGAACTCGCGCATATTCTACTGGTTGTGCAGGATGCATGTCATTATAGGTGTTCAACATATGTGGAACTTTTGTGAGGCTGGACATGGAAAGGGGGAGCATGATGGAGTAGGAGCATGTGTGAAAAGAGCATTAGCATGAGAAGAGTTAAAGTATAAAGACAGTGCAAAGTTGATAGATGCAAAATCAATCATCGAGTGGTGTAATGCTTTGATGGGTCCAGGTAATGAAGGTACGTCTTCAGTTCGTAGATTTTTTTGGTTGATGGATGATACTAACATTGCACCATATGAAGACTGTTGTACACTAATTGGATCGAGTGAGGTACACTCTTTCCTTAGCTCAAATACAGGTTCATGGAGTATCGATACACGAAAGATGGCATGCTTTTGTTCTTCATGTACAATGCAAGACTGGAATGATTGTGAGTCAGGGGAGTGGGTTCACAAATGGTTGACAAGTTATCTTAGCCCACTTCACACGTATCACCCTCCGACAGAATTGGAACTGACACAGATAGAATCATCGGTCGATTTTGACCACATATCAGATCTAGTTCAATGAGGTGATATATCTAATTTCTTAGTTGTTGAAATTCCATATCGTTAGATCTTACTTTGTACTGTATTCGTAATGTTGACAAATTCCAAGAGATTTTTTGCACCTATCAATGCAGGGCATGTTTATGCAGTTATTGCAGATGAAGACAATGAAGAGGGAATAGACTATTACTTGTGTCGTTGTGTTGAGACCAAAAAGAAATTGGAGGCCCCACTTATAGATGGAGAAAACATCGAATACCCTATAGGCTCAATTGTGGTTACTGGAACATGGCTTAGAAGGTACCCACATTCAAGTGTTATACATTGGCTATTTCAGGACTTTGACATGCATCGTAAGATTCTTCATTACTCAAACCTTGTCGTGGCATCCAATGTTCATTTGACCAAATATGGGGGTAGGCCTTTGAACAAGATGTTATGGAAGGTCCGTGAGTCTGACCATGAGGCAATACTTGACACAATAAAGAGTAGAGCAGACCCGAATGGTTCGTTGGATTAATTTGTAAGTATATGCACATCGGTTCTTATTAATTTATACTTTTATGCACATTAATTTTTTTGATGCCAATGCTATCATCTTCTTTTATAGTGATTGGTGTCCCCTTGCAAAAAATGCTGATATATGAGCCATCGAAGAGAATGTCAACTAGAAAAGCAATGCAACATCCTTATTTTGATGCCTGCATGCAACATCTGTAAGTGCCTTCCATCTATTTTTATTTCATTTCCATTTTGGATGCTCTTTCTTTTTCTCTTTTACTTTTTGTATTTGAAAGTAAACTACTAAGGGTTGATTGATCTTTCATTGCAGAAAATGTTGATTTAAAAGCCATTATCAAAAATCTCAGCGAAAAAAGCAATGCAACATACTTATTTTGATGATTTTGAAAAATCTCAATTTTGATTTCAAGCCATTATAAGAGATAATGTGAAGCTTAGCGAGGGAATCTCAAGTTACTCATTTGAAGTTAACCTCATGATGAGCACCTATGATGTAGACATTTAAAAAGAATCTTGAATGTATGAGTGACATTGTAAAAGATCTGAGAGAACGAAGTGCCAGAGGCATTGTAATAAGATTTAATTACATAATGAGATATACTCAAATATTGTAAGGTTGAAGTTCATGTTTGGTGTAGTAGCACCTTATTCTGTAAATGCCTTGAGTAGGAAAATTTGCAAACTTTGAAATTTTGAAATGTAAACAATGTGAAAAAGGTCATATAAAGGTCATGTAGACAATTTGTACACATTTTTTTGCAACTTGTGTGAGCAAGCGGACTATTCCAACACATCCTAATAGGTATGTTTATGGTAGGCATGGTCCTCTTTCGCACCGAAACACGTGGAATCGCCCTGAGCTATGTTCCACCAGATCGATCCCTTAAGGGTCCAAAGTGCAAAATAGCTGCAAACTTCAGCATGCTATTACTTGGATACCGTGATGCTTATAAAATTCTCGTCCGATCCTACAGAAAGGCGTTGGACCCCTCCAGAAAAACCTCTCTCGATTTTGGCTATCTTGGAGTGGTTTTCTCGTGGCGGCGGATTTTCACTTGATGGAAAAAGTGTCAAATTCAAGCTGTGCAAAGTTGCAAAGTGGTGCAACTTTCGCTCTGCAACTCGTGTGAGCAAGCGGACTGTTCCAACACGTTCAAATAGGTATTTTAACGGTAGGCATGGTCCTCTTTCGCACGGAAACACGTGGAATCACTCCGAGCTATGTTCCACCGAATCGATCCCTTAAGGGTCCAAAGTGCAAAATAACTGCAAACTTCAGCATGCTATTACTTGGATACTGTGATGCTTAGAAACTTTTCATCTGATCCTACAAAAAGGCATTGGACCCCTCTAGAAAAACCTCTCTTGATTTTGGCTATCTTGGAGTGGTTTTCTCGTGGCGGCGGATTTTCACTTGATGGAAAACGTGTTAAATTCAAGCTGTGCAAAGTTGCAAAGTGGTGCAACTTTCGCTCTGCAACTCATGTGAGCAAGTGGACTGTTCCAACACGTTCAAATAGGTATTTTTACAGTAGGAATGGTCCTCCTTTTCACTGAAACACGTGGAATCACTCCGAGCTATGTTCCACCAGATCGATCCCTTAAGGGTCCAAAGTGCAAAACAGCTGCAAACTTCAACAGGCTATTACTTGGATACCGTGATACTTAAAAACTTCTTGTCTGATCCTACAGAAAGATGTTGGACCCCTCTAGAAAAACCTCTCTCAATTTTGGCTATCTTGGAGTGGTTTTCTTGTGGCGACGGATTTTCACTTGATGGAAAACGTGTCAAATTCAAGCTGTGCAAAGTTGCAAAGTGGTGCAACTTTCGCTCTGCAACTTGTGTGAGCAAGCGGACTATTCCAACACATCCGAATAGGTATTTTTACGGCAAGCATGGTCCTCTTTTGCATGGAAACACGTGGAATCGCTTCGAGCTATGTTCCACCAGATCGATCCCTTAAGGGTCCAAAGTGCAAAATAGCTGCAAACTTCAGCATGCTATTACTTGGATACCGTGATGCTTGGAAACTTCTCGTCTGATCCTATAGAAAGGCATTGGACCCCTCTAGAGAAACCTCTCTCAATTTTGGCTATCTTGGAGTGGTTTTCTCATGGCGGCGGATTTTCACTTGATGGAAAACATGTCAAATTCAAGCTGTGCAAAGTTGCAAAGTGGTGCAACTTTCGCTCTGCAACTCGTGTGAGAAAGCGGATTGTTCCAACACGTTCGAATAGGTATTTTTATGGTAGGCATGGTCCTCTTTTGCACGGAAACATGTGGAATCGCTCCGAGCTATGTTCCACCAAATCGATCCCTTAAGGGTCCAAAGTGCAAAATAGCTGCAAACTTCAGCATGCTATTACTTGGATACCATGATGCTTAGAAACTTCTCATCTAATCCTATAGAAAGGAATTGGACCCCTCTAGAAAACCTCTCTCTATTTTGGCTATCTTGGAGTGGTTTTCTTGTGGCAGCGGATTTTCACTTGATGGAAAACGTGTCAAATTCAAGCTGTGCAAAGTTGCAAAGTGGTGCAACTTTCGCTCTGCAACTCATGTGAGCAAGTGGACTGTTCCAACACGTCCAAATAGGTATTTTTATGGTAGGAATGGTCCTCTTTCACACCGAAACACGTGGAATCGCTCCGAGCTATGTTCCACCGGATCGATCCTTTAAGGGTCCAAAGTGCAAAATAGCTACAAACTTCAACATGCTATTACTTGGATACCGTGATGCTTAGAAACTTCTCGTCTAATCCTATAGGATTGCATTGAGCCTTTCTACAAAAACCTCTCTCGGTTTTGGCTATCTCAGAGTGGTTTTCCAGTGGTGGTGGATTTTCACTTGATGGAAAAAGCATCAAATGCAAGCAAAGCAAAGTTGCAGAGTGGTGCAACTTTCGTTCTGCAACTTGTGTGACCAAGCGGACTGTTCCAACACATCCAAATAGGTATGTTTACGCTATTCATGGTCCTCTTTTGCACCGAAACATGTGGAATCGCTCTGAGCTATGTTCCACCAGATCGATCCCTTAGGTTGGAGGAGTCTTAAGTTGCAAATTTGTAAGTTGTTTAAAGAAACAAATTTGAAATGATATTGAATGGCCCACTTAGCACTCATTGCATCTAAGTGATGCTCACAGAGGTGAGGCACTAGGCCTTCTCAGGAGGTCACCCATTCCAGTATACTCCAGCTCAAGCGCTTAACTATGAAGTTTTTTCCCCAAGAAGGATAGTGGAAAAGGCAGAATCCAGTGTACTTTTGATGAGTGGAAAGGAATTCCTAAGAGACATGAAGGAGGAAGAAGGAGTTGTCTATGCAATCATGTTGAAGCCCAAGGAGGAGGAGTCACCTAGTCGGCTACCTATGACAACAGAGGTGAAGCAACTGTTGGATCAGTTCAAGGATATTATTTGTGAAGGCACACCAGCTACACTACCACCTAAGAGGGCAATCAATCATCAAATTGACTTTGTACCAAGAGCAACATTGCCTAACAAGGCTGCATACAAAATGACACCGGAGCAGAACAAGGAGATAACAAGGCAAGATCAAGAAATTTTGGACCAAGGGTTGATCAGGAAAAGCATAAGCCCATGTGTTGTTCCAGTGGTGTTGGAACCTAAGAAGGGACATAAGTGGAGAATGTGTACTGATTCTAGGGCCATAAATAGGATAACCATTAGATATAGGTTTCCTATTCCTAGGATAGAAGACTTAATGGACTGTTTAGGGGGGTGCTAGGTACTACTCCAAGATTGATTTGAAAAGTGGCTACTATCAGATTAGGATGAAAGAGGGAATAAGGACTATGATATAAAGTCCCAAGAGTGTTTTTGATGAGTGAATTGGAAATAGGTTTCTTAGAGGCTTGCGGTTTGGGTAAGTCTTGGACATTGTGAGCATTTTGAGCAATGTTGCCTTGGCTATTTGTCCTAAAAGTTGGAAAATGACATTAATGATGCTCTAAGCCCGACCGAAGGGTCCTAGAACATGGGAGAAAGGTATATAAGGTCAGAAAACCCTAATACCTGGGTTGGAGGATTGTTTTCGCGAATTGGGACTTGGAGAGTACATTTTTGTGATTGGAAGAGAGCAAGTTTCCATTGAATTTCTGTGTTTGAGCCTTCATCCAGTCAAGAATGGATTGAAGGGACTTATCTAATGCTTTGAGTCTTCCATTTGTGTCACTTAATTATCTTGTGTAGCATTAGATTAGTCATCTAGACCGGCTGGTTATCTTTTTGCAAGTTTTTGGTTTTCTTGGTCTCATTGCCGGTTCAGGCCAGTTTTGTGAATAATGAGTCCCACTTGACTTCCCATGGCTTTCCTCTCATGGCCACTTGGAATCAAGTTGGGGACTATGTAAATAGTGTACATATAGGTTAAGGGGTCTTGTTTTGTAGGGAGGTGATGAAATCATCAAGCACTAGGCGAGTGCAAGTGCATTCTTGCTAGTAGCTTGGAGAGGACAGTAGCAAGGAGAGTTGCTGAATGGATTGGTTTGTGCCAATAAAGAGTATCGGAGTGTAGGCACATGTATCTCAGTCATGTGTGTGCCAGGAGGAGAGCTGAGGAGGTCGTTGAAGCCCTCAAAGAAGGAAAAAGAGCCAAAAACCATAGGAACCCTTGAAAATAGGGGGTTTGAGGACAATCATATGTACGAAAACTTGTAGGACCTAAGGCTTCGTAAATATTGGAGCCTTGATGATAAAAAGAAAGAATTTACAAAAACATTTGGGGGTTGTTAAGACTGATTGTGAGAAAAGTCAAGAAAACGGGTTCTAGGAGGCCAAATTGGGGCAGAAGGCTACAAGGCCTAAAATTGAGTTTTTCAAGAAAGCGATGGGTAAAAGGTGAAAGAATCCAATAAGATGGATTAGTGAGGAGATAAATCAACAAAGGGACAACTAGGATACTGGTGCGGGGACACCTCGACTCTTGAAATTTATGACAAGCTTCATTATTTTGTAATGTTTTAGTCATTTAGAATTTCGTGGGACCATGTTAAGAAATGGTTAAGTGTTTAAAATTGCAATGATATATTCATCAAAAGGATTAAATGAGAGTTGTAACCGAATGGGAATATCGGGTAGATGAACAATTTGTCTAACTACCCTAGAATCTCTATAAAGAGACAACATGTAACTGAATACGGGGAGATAGAGGAAATAGAGAGTGCAACTACGGGAAAACAAAAAAGAGAGTAAACAAGAGGGAGAAGAAATCGGGCTCTCTGGCCTTCGACCAAAGAGCCATTTAAAGCATGTATGTTTTTGAAGTGCTAATATCTGGAATTCATTAAAGAGGAGTTTCCATTTCCCATCGAGTCGTTCTCTCTATCTTTCCTGGTTTATTGTTTTGCAAATTGTGAATGCAGATTAGTTTTGAAGGATTCACTATTGTTTTGAATGTCATGGATGTCTTGTTTTTGGGTTTCTTCATGACAGTCCTGAATGGAATGGGAAAAACGGTTTCAGTTGACAGGGAATATACGTAATATAACCGAGTGTGAAATTCTTGTATGGTTTTAAATGTATAACGGTTTTCAAAGAAACCATTACATCGCTCGACCATTGTGTTTGAGCAATGTGTGACTCGGGCTTTGAACAGCGGAAAGGTGGCGGATAGAATTAGAGGCTTAAGAACATGTCTTGATTAGTAGTGATCAGTAGTGATCAGTAGGTTAAGGAGGGAGAAGGGTGGATGAGCCACTGTCTTGTGTTGTGTCCTCTGCATCAGAATGGTATCAGAGGCAGAAGGTTCTGAGCATGTAGAAGGCAATCTACACTAGGAAGTAGCATGGGTTCTTGGTTGCAAGTTGATCCATCCAAGCTGTAGGAAGGATGCAGTTGTTCTTGCATGTGTGAAGATCTCAAGTTGGGGTCTTCGTATTGTCTACACCAAGATGAAGCTAGGTAGAAGGTGCAATGAGAGCAACCACTAAGAGAAGGGTGGGAAGCATCTTCCAGAATCTTGTGTGGGTAAGATGGCAGTATTCAGGATTCAATGGCAGTATTTAGATATATAAATATTGTGATATTGCTATCAAGATTCAATCGTGTAGTTTTACAAGTCAAACTCATTGACCCATGATTCATCAGTAGTGGTTCACAAGAACCCATCTCTCATGATAATGAATGGTTCATAAGGAGGAAGATAAATCTTCATACATTTCTTCTATCACAAATGAGATAAGTGCTTGGTTTCATGAAGGTCATGAGACAACCATTAATGGGGAGTGGATACATGAAGAACTAATGGAGAATGATAATGGCTTCAAACCTGCTATAAAGGATTTTTTTTTTCGTTTCAATGATGCAAGAGGTTTTTGGTTTCACTACCAAAATGAGCCTATGAAGAATGCATGTGAAACTCCTTTTGACCTTGAGGGTGTACTTACTCCATCTCAAGGATCATGCATTGAGGATGACATAGATCAATGCTACGGCTAACCAATTAATAATTATACACATGAATAAGTCAAACATGTACATGTCAATAAGGGGACTACAAGTACTCATAAACACGTAAGCCTCAAAAAGTATACAAACGAATACATAGTATACAAAAATTAAAACAAAGTATATGCACGAATACAAGGTATATGCATGAAAACATGTAAGCCACAAAGTATACACTCGAATGCACGTAAGTCACAAAGTATACACGTAAGTTGTAAAGTATACACTTGAATATATGTAACTCATATCTATTGAACCATCAATTTAGAATGCAAATATGGACAAGCATCGAAAAAAGATATTTGTATTAACCAAATAGCCATGTAGGCATACATAAATATATGTCGATATAAGTATGAAATATATGTACAAAATAGCCATATAGGCTTACGAGAATGCCATCTAGGCATACAATGTCAAATATGTCCAATAAAAAATATGTACAAAACTGCCATGCAGGCATACAATAAAAGACTATGGAATCAAAAGTCATTGCTCTCCATGCCCAGGAAATAAAATCTTTCCCTTTCCTTTTCGCTCGGATGGCGATAGGTTTGTCACTCATTTTTGCTGCGCTCGTGGAGTGCTCCTGCTACTCCTCCTAGGGTTTAGTTCATGGTGAAGTTTTAACTGTTACAATAAGAAGTAAAGACATGAATATATAGAAATTACATTATAAAAAATGATATATTTGACAAAATAATCACTTACAGCCATCTCACGATCTCTCTCCATGAGGTAAATATCCTCACACCCATGCTCAGGCATGCTCAAGCCCTGTATAAACCATACAAATAGAAAAAAAGTACGTGAATCAATAATGGTTTGATTTCTGACTAACTAACATCTATAACAGCAAATGTAAATTAAAATTTACTAATTTGCCTCATACCTCTTCTGTCAGAGCCACGAAGGATTGTATAACAGATGTCACACCAATATCCATTACCCTCATCACATTCAGAGGTGTATCATCTCGCAACAACTGAAAATAAAACAACAAATTATTCAACATAATCAACGATGTGCATGTATAAACTACACAAATCTATTAAGTACTTAATTCATTAGTTAAACTCTTTATTATATTACACGCATGAAGGTTTGAGTAAATCCACCACCACTGGGAAGTGTTCCATCAAAACCTCCAATATTAGTCTGTTCAACATCCAAAATTGCATATCAAATTACCATTCGTAAAACAATTCCATTAATATGCAATAAACTTATAATTGTTTACTAGTTACATACCCTAGCGATAAGTGTACTACAAAAATAGGTTGGTGGGGGGCCGGTGTATCCAGTCTCAACACTATGACCCTGCAATTTTATTAAAATCATAAAACATTTTTAGTTAATCTTGCATTTCAAAATTGAAATTTAATAAATTAAATTCAATGAACACATGCAATAACTTTTACCTGACTATCAATGCCATCATGCAAAATGTCAGCTGCCCTCTCCATCTCCATAGCTCCAGATGGATCCTGCGTACTAGTCTCCTGAGGGTCAGTGGGGTCATGTGAACAAGTAGCTCCGCAAGATTGACACACATGTGTTCGAAGACTACCACTAGAAGACTCTCCTGGATGGCGTTGTAGAATAGGGCTAGTATGATGGATGACACTCTAGGTCAAAGTGTTGATTGCCTGCAATGTCTCTACGTCAGCACTTTCCTTCACGATGGAAGGCATAACAATGTGCTCATGAAGCGGCCTAGCGAGAGCTCGTCTACCTTGCCGCGTAGGATCCGGCTGTGCAGCAGGTCTATCTTGAGCTGACCCCCCACCTCTCCCCTGGAAATCCCTCATATCAAAATAATTTGGGATTTTGTTCAATATGAACTCATTATATAGTTTCCTAAGGAAATATTGCGGGACCTCGCAATTGTTGCACGGTGGGTAATCGAAGACCATGTACCACCTATCATAAAATCGCTCCTTCATTTGTTGGTGGTGGCACCAATGGATAGGAAACCTCTTTGCATTGAGGGTAAGATTTTGATTTGTGCGTGGGTCGGTGAATAATGAGCACAAATCACCTTTTGTTATTTTCAAATCTTTCACATCCTTGTATGATAGTTTATTTGTATAATACTCCCTAGCCGCCTGCCTCCTATCTTCCCATCTAGTTATTTGTTTGCTGATTGAATCTACGTTTGTTAACATATCTTTCAAGGAATCTGCTAGGGTCATTCTTTCTGTGGTTGAACCATTTGGATCACTCAACCTATTGATCAAATCCTCAATTTGTTTTTTGTTATTTTCAATTTCACTCATTAAATTTTGTTGAGTGCCAAGAGGGGGTTGAGTGATTGGTGGAGGAGGTTGATTTTGTGGTTGATTTTGATCTTGAGGATTTGGTTGGTCCTCTTGTTGAGGATTTTGAGGGTTTGCAGGTTGATTTGCATCTCCTAAAATTTCAAACAAATAGATATCAAATTCAACCTAAAACTAACAAATTCAAAATAAAAAGCATAGAATCCTTACCTCTTACAGCTCCTCGTCGTCGTGGCACCATCGTTGCGAAGAAATTTGGATGCTTGGTGAAGAAATGCCTCTCCCCAAACATGAGCGCGCTATTTTGATGATTTTGGCCGCAGGTGCACAAAAAAACTAGTTGAAATACAAATGAGAGATTTGCATTTCTTTTTTTACTTTTAACAGTCGATAACGCGAGCATGTTATAATGCACTTGCGTTATCTCTTTGTAGTTTTTATCCGCCGGACCTTACCTAGGTTTAACCAATGACATAATGCGAGCGCGTTATAATGCGCACGCGTTATAACACGCTCACGTTATGTCCAAAAATTTTTTTTTTAAAGGGTGTCCACGGAATGGCTACCCATTTCCATGCACCCGCCCTTTAGGACCTTATCATGCACGTGCATAGACACCATAATTTGACCTGAATGAAAATATTCTTCTAATTCCTTTTGGGGAAAGATGTGTATTATACTAAATATTGATGAGAATAATTTTTTATAATTTTCTTCTAAATATTTGTTTTATTAATTCTTTATTGGCCCTAATTGCTATTTTTGAAAACCCTTGTGTATGGCCACCATAATTTGACCTAATTTAATCATTTTTTAATTTTTTTTATTGTCTAATAATTAAAAGTTATTAAAAAAATGAAAACCTAACATTTCAAGTTTATGGACCAGTTTCCTCATAAATTAATTAAAATAAAAAATCCAATCATAAAATAATTACATATTTGAAAACTAGACATCATCATCTATAATGGGTTTTAATTTCACAAAACAATTTTGAAAAGAAAACTCGTCAGTCGTATTTCCAAAGTCAATTTTTTATCTTGACATTGTGATGAACTTGTACTTGCAAGTGCAAGGCTAAGGGTTGGGTGACCAAGCCTTTCCCAAGCCTTAAACCAAATATAAAAGCAGCTTGCAATTTCAATTTTTTTAGAACAGGTACCCATTTAAGTTGAGATCCCAAACGGTAATAGGTACCTTTTTAAAAAAGATGGGTACGTGTTTTTATCAAGATTCTTTCTTCACTCAAAACTTGCCCATATGTGGATCCAACTTCTTTCTTTTACCCAGTTAGACTCAAAAGTTACACAAAAGTTTGAAATAGTACTTAAGTTTCTTACACATCCCACAACTACCCTATTTCTCGCATTTGCAAATATTTTAGCCCCAATTGATATCGTTTATCAAATTTAAATTAGGTATATGAACTTTATCTTGGTTCACGTATTTTTCCCTTTTGCCTATTAGGCTCAAATGGATTGAAAATCTCCTGCAAGGCATGTTCAATTGATATATTGGGTTTACTTGGACCTGTTTAGCCCACAAAGGTGCACTTGGACCTATTTGACCTGCAAGGTGCACTTGGAACTATCTAATCCACAAGGTGTTAGACCTATCTAATCTAAAGATGCGCGTGGACCTATAAATTACCTTTGGGAATTTTTGAAAATACCCAAAAACATGCAAGTTATTCACTTGTAGGTTTTTGCAATGCATTTCGAATAGGTCAAAATTCTAGAGAATGTTTAGTTACCGAGAAAAGGTTCAAAAAGGTGCACTTGGACCTATCTAATCTACAAGGTGCACTTAGACCTATTTGAACCTCAAAGGTGCACTTGGACCTATGTGGCCTACAAAGGTGCACTTAGACCTATCTAACCTGCAAGGTGCACTTGGACCTATCTAGCCCACAAGGTGCAGTTGGACCTTTCTCACCCACAAAGGTGCACTTGGACCTATTTGACCCACAAGGTGCACTTGGACCTATATGATCGATAAAGTTCACTTTGGTCTAGTCCATCCATATATCTTGATGTGAGGTCAAAACTCGCATATCCTAATGTGACTTCAAACCCCCACTTAGTGCAGTTTCAAAGTGAACTTCTACAAAAGGTCCACTTGATCTTGTCTAACTTGCATGGTGTTTACTTGTAATAGGAAAATTTGTAAGGTGCTAAGATGCAATAGTGACATGAAATTTTGCTAGGTGCACTTGAGTCTAGTTCTTGCACTAAATTTTCACTTCCAAAGGCAAATCCTGCATAGTTTATATTTTAGCACACCCATAGAATACTAGCTACATATAATTACACAAAAATACTAGACAAAACCAAAAAATTTCTACCAGTTTTTGGTAGTAAATTCACTACCTTGTAGCCCTTATTCTGATTACTCTTGATATGTCATTTGCTATGAAATAAACTATCTAACATCTCTGAAATAGTTCACTTCAATTGAGAAATATTGTGTAGAGGTTTCTGAGGACTTTGGGTGCCACTTAGAGTTCATGAGGACTGAGTTTCATATTAAGTAATTGACATTTAACTTTCATTAACTTTTTTAGTGAATTAAAATTTTATGAAAAATAAAAAATCCAGATCAATGGCAATATACAATAGAGCATCTAGATTAGAATGACACTTGATTCAATATGTTACCATTGTTTCTATTAATTAGAGCTACAAAAATTATAATTGAGGGAATTAATCCATCTATTATTAATGTTAAAACCAACCAATGAGTTGTAGATTCATGATAGATTAAGATAGAAGTAAATTTTTACTTTTCTTTTATACATATGGTTGCATATTATTAGCTTCATATGCTTATTGTAGGTCTAGAATATAAAAACCAAAATCATTTTTTTTTCACATTTTTATCTTTTGTTGTGTGAACTAATCATGTTTTCTACAAGTTGTCATTTATTTTCTATTTTCTTTTTACAAGTTGAAGTGTAAAGATTTTTTTGAAACAACCAATATCATTATCGTGTAACCATGACCATATAAGACTAGATATTAGACATTTAAAAAAAATTCTATGACCATCAAATTCTTATATTTAGACACTTAACAATTTATTAGAGCACATAGTTTTTCTTAATTAAAATGAACTTAGTTCCCATTTTAGTTATTTGTGATGTATACCTAGAGCTTGGAATTTCATGTATACTCTTCTCTCATGCTACTTGGTGATCTTGAGGATCAAAATTTGTTCCAAGTTTTATTATTTATGTAATTCTATTTATTAAATTCCAAAAAAGTGAGGTGTTTATTCTCTTCTTTCATATGCTTGCATGATCGTGAAAATTAGAAACACACACTTTTTCCTTTTTTTATGGAATCCACATTGGATTTCATCACCAAGGGGATGAACTCTAGAATTCTAATGGGGTATAAATTGGTGAGGGGTAAATCAAAATACATGTTTCTTAGAAGTGGAAATATGTCATTCTAAGCTAAGCTCGCAAGAACTTCATACTTTAGGGAAGTGAAGGAGAAGAAAGGGTTACCTTATCCTCCTAATTGTTTGAATTTTTTCTTTCATTTTCATATAATTAGGTCTCACCTACCCTTTTGGTATATTGAATATATTCCCCTAGTTAAGCTTGTGAATCCTAGTTTAAGACCCTTTGGTCATCTTTTCTTATAGTGCACCAAATTTGGATCACCTCGATAAATTACTCACATCATACCCATAGGAAGTGAAAATTTTAAGATATGGGTAGGGACTTTTAGTCCTCCCATGTGCAAGGTTGTGGGAAATTATTTTTTCCCTACAACTGAAGGTCTTTAATAAAGGTTGAGGTTACCTACTCGTTAAGGGTATATCTATGAGCCTAAAAATATTAATACACCCACTCAAGACTAATTTTATACTTGTTAATGTGCATGGTTTGCTCATTAAAATATAGATCAAACAAGTTCACATTTTAAGCCAACAAGAGGAAACTTGTCCATTTTGAGCCTTAGGATTTTTATTTTTGTCTTTTTCTTTGTGTCACAACCTGCTCTACAACCACAACTTTGATCCAAGGTTGAAAAATATATTCATATACTTGGTCCAAAACTAAAGTCTAACCAAAATAAGCATCATAGATCCCTCATTCTCTTTCAAGCATGACAATGATGATGATATCATTTTTTATCTAAGAAAATATATCGGTGAGCCCCTTGGTAACATTATCTTGAGCAACCTATCCATCCTAAGTAGCAAAAGAAAATAATACATGGTTAGGTACCTTATAGGCATAGGAGCCAAGATTGTACCAAACTATACCCTTGAACATAGATAGGTAGGGGAAACCTTTCAAATCCTAATCTATTAAATCCTCTACCTAAAATTTTAATTCCTTATCCATAAAGCCCCCCATCAAGTCCTTTAAATCCCAAACCATTAATCCATCCATATAAACTTATAATCCATTGTCACTTAATCCCTCTGTTAACCCATAAATATCCCAAACCATTAAATCATCCTCCAATCTAGATATTAATCCTAATTCTAATCCATCCATCTTAGTAGGTCATAGTCCCTTGACCATTACACCTCCTAGATTTAATGGAATGTGTGTCAACACCCATCAAGAGGAAACCATTCTAGCACAAAATGAGCCTTCATTCTTAAGAAAATGCCAAAACCAATATGTGATTGTAGTAATCGAAAAAGTAGCCTTTTCCTTGCTTGATCTGATAATTGACATTAAAATTGAATTAATGATGTCTTGGAGTAAATTGTTGTAATGTCTTGTACACAGTCACAGTGTTCTAGGACCTTTATTTAACTAAAATATGCCTTAATTGGTCCTTTGCAAATGTGTTGTAACACACTTTCACACTTTTTTAGGACTTATCCATTTAATTGAGCCTAATGGGCCCCTTTTCTATAAAAATGTGCATAATGTATACCTTGTTTAAGTTTTGTAAAGTGTTTTAAGGTACTTTCACACTTATCTAGGTGGTCCTAATTCATTTTGGTTAATTGGAGTTATTAACCCCCCTTTTGATTCAAATTTAGGCCTTAATTTTGACACCTCTCGAGGATCTCTCCTGAAAATCATAAATTAAATATCAAATTATTTCATTGGGTAAAATTTGATCCTAGTAAGTTAAGCCAAGACCCATTCACCCTTAATGGCAAATGGGTCCTCCCTTAACAGGACCCCCTTTTTCCAATTGATATGGAATGGGTTTTTGGCCTTCTTTCAGCTCCTCGAAGCTTGGTCTTGGAAACATAGCCAGTACCCATTCACCTTTAGTGGCGAATGGGTCCTCCCTTAGTGAGACTCTGATTTTTGAATTTCATTATGGTGAGAATTTAATTATCTTTCTTCCCAAATCTAGTGTCGACCTTAATTCTTTGAATTTCGGGGTTAATCTCCAAATTTAGTATAAATAAGGGGTGAATTCACATTGTTTCTACTAACACAACCTACTAATTTTAATGAATCATTCAAGCATTCAAGTGATCAAGCATTAGAGTACTTCAAGAGCATTCATAAGGCATTTCAAGGCAGATTTCAAGTGTTTGTTGCAACAATTCAAGATCATGTCATCATGCTGAGGGTTTGATGGATTCATGTGTGTTGAGCTAAGAAGTTAATGTTGCATTGAGAATCTATTTACAAGCTTCATATTTCATCCTAGATCTACTATTACACCCCTAACCTTAGCTATGTTTTACTTTTTACTTTTGAAGTAATTAGTAGATGAATACACATGATTCAATGATATGACGTTTACTAAAAATGTCTGGAAAAATCAATATTTTCATGAGTTATGTTTATTTGACTATAATTGGCATGTGTTTAAAAGTTGTCAAGATGTGATGATTTAATAAGGATTATGAAATGATTATTGATACACTAATCTCGTGTTCTTGATTGCAAGTTGCATTCAGGGAATAGGTTTCCGCCCTCTGAGAAAGGGAGGGAGAGCATCATCAGAGAGAAGGGTATAGATACAAGGAAAAGAACAGATTGTCACCATCTTAGGTCTAGTGTTGATGCAAAATGGTGAACCTAGTTGAGTCAGATAAGTGATACTCGACCCTTTTGGTCTAAGTTTATTTCTCAACTCGACAAGTTGTCAATGCCGTTAAAAGTATTTTTTTCATGTTGTTTAATGTCAACCTAATCGTTTCGGGGAAAGTGATGTCGTCAAGGTTGAACATTAGTTGTTTTGCGAATGAGACAATTTTTTGTCGAACATATCACTTCTTATGTCGTAAACGAGTTTATGTTGTGACCTCAATAGCGTAATTGATATAATTGATAAAATGATATTATGAGAGACATTCTATGAAATATTAATAAATGCCAATATAATGGCATAGATCAGTCAAACCACCACCCCTATGTTTTGTCATGATGCAAGGCATATATGTTTGACTACCTTTAGGTATGTGAAGTCATTTGGAAATGCTAGTTGGCTTTTCTTAAACCATTTTTCATTCCTTGAATTTAGGTGTGGGTCTTGGATACTGGCTCGACTCATTAATGAGGAGCTTAATGAAATGTTTTGGTGGCGTAAATATAGATATATGGGTTTTGTTTTGTGATATGACGGTGGCAAAAGCTAATATATCCCAATGAGTTTAAACCAATATTGGTCGCGACATAAGAGATAATCAAATAGATGAAGTTTACCTCGCAAATGCTCTTACGTCCATTCAAGGTTGCGGATATGCTCATGAGGTGGCATGCACGTTATGAGTTTCAAATGTATCACACTAACTATTGAATCGATGGAAACATGCAAAATAGTGGAAGGTTAGGAACCATCAATTAAAACTAAATTTAAAAACGTTTCTTGCTAGACGTATTTGCTCGAGCTATTCTTGGGCATCGTGGAAAATTGTTCTGCATTGCAAAATCGGTTATGTTTTCATCCATTGGAATATCTTGGAATAAGACTAGTAATCGCACCTTAGTGTGCAATGGGTACGCCGAAGATTTTTGAGGAGCAATATATTAATTTATGGTAATCTATTTGAAGGGTAGAAATTATAAAATGTCAAGTGTTAATTTTTTTAAATATTTGTAAAGCATAGTAACCAGAATAACGGTAGAATTTATCGAGGAAAAATTCACTGTATAACCCATAAGTTTTGTAAAGAACAATGTATGAAGTTTAAGATATGAAGATGATTCAAGCTTTTTTTTTTTTTTGCTACTGCTGTAGCAGCATCTGCTATACATTGAAGAATAAAGAATAAACCAGTATAATTGGTATTTTTGCAAAGGACAATAACCAGTAAAAGAAATCAGGCCACATGATGGATGTGTGACATCCCAATATGGAAAACAGGAAAAACCAAAAAAACCCTTCAATAGGAACTCGTTTACTTAATTCGTTCAACGAATAATGTTTACATTTCCCCCGCATTCACCGTATTTGAACAGACGTGGCAAATAAAGATATTTTGTCGGGGCTCGTGATGAATCTCAAATAGTACTCAGAAAATAGAAGCTCTGTGAGGAACAATGTATTAAGTTGAACATATGAAGACGAAAGTAGCTCTGGCAACCATTGCATTTGCACCATCAGCCAAATAGGCTGAAGAAGTAGGAAAAGAAAGTTAGTGAAAAATTTGTAGTGTTAAATTCCAAAATCTTTGCCAATACGCTTCCAAATCCCAAACTGCGAGCATTGAATAGGTTATGGACATACATCATAGCATTCATATAAAATATATTATATTGCTGATATATACTTAACTACGCAGGGTAGAGGATGTTGTAATGTTAAAACCTAACTGAGCACATTAGGATATTTACAGTAATTTTCATTTTAATAAACATACTCTAAAACCATCATGGAAACCTTAGGGAGGAAGAGTTTGAAGGAGAGTTTTTTGGTCTGAATTTTGCAAATCATATTCGTTTGTATTAAAAAAAATCAGAGTTGGACAGAGCAAAGTGTGGTAGGATCTTCACCTACCAATTTCTTTATTCCACTACCAATGCATTTAAAATTCAAAATAAGATTTGATTATCAATGCTAGATAGGAACACAAAGGAACACAATCAATAAGTAAATGAATCAGAGGCATTTCAAATATTTAAGGGAAAAAAAGTAAATCTTATTGTTAAAAAATATAGAATGACTGAGGAGAGGTGTTGGTGGAGTTAATTCCGTGATGTCTCGAGTTAATTACTGAACAAGTTGAAAGAACTTATTGTGTTGCTTCTTTTTGCTTGTGCAGCCCTTACATAATGTTAGAAGTAATGTTGAATAGGTATCTTGTAAGCTTCCATGACAACCGGTTAATATTCATGAAAGTTTCCTTCATGAGCTAAATTAATATAGTTGAAAATGACTTCATTGGAGTATATTTGTACAACTTATGGATGTAAAATATTTCCAGAATTGCAAATATTTCTAGAATTGCAAATGGCTAAGGTATATAAGGAGGTATAAATGGAAAAGCTGTAATAGGTTTAGCTGAAATAGGAAAAGTGTCTTAAAAGACGTGTAAAATATTTCGAGAATTGCAAATGGCTAAGGTGTATAAGGAGGTATAAATGGCAAAGCTATAATAGGAAAAGTATCTTAAAAGACATGTAAAATATTTCCAGAATTGCAAATGGCTAAGGTGTATAAGGAGGTATAAATGGCAAAGCTGTAATAGGAAAAATTATTACTGTAGGAAGCATCAATTTTACCAGTTGAACTCATGTACACCATATAATTTTCCCATATGAAAAATGATATTCACCAATATATAATCATATCAAAACATTCTATCAAATTAAAATTGATGTGATTAAGCTAATTTTATGTGGTGGTGAATTTTCATAGAACCACAAAACCCATATTTCCATTTAATGATTTAGGGTATCATTAAGCACAGGACAAATATAAAAGCTACCTAGAGGGAAAGAATAGGATCCCATTTCCGTGTTAAATACAAAGAATATGCAAACACTAAATGAAGAAGAATATGAGAAAATAATCACACCTCAATCCAAATCGTTTGTAGGTGGACCACTATATACTCTCCCGAAAGAAAATAAATCTTTTATGGTATAAATCCTTCCAAACAATCAGTACGGACCATACTAATTGATATGGAAATATCCTTACACAAAGGATTGAATTTTACAGGGCCATGGGAAAGCGAAATTTTCATTTATATTCCATGGAACTGGATAAGCTACAGGAATGGCAGTTGTGATGTCCAGAGAGGAAGAAGGGAGAGAAGCAAATTCAAATGATTCAGCTACAATGCTTGTTTTAGCACCTTACAAAACTTCTCATACCATGTGGCGGGATCCATTTCTGTGAGCTTGGCACAGGCGAGGCAGGTACAGGCCTGGAATAATATATATACACAATTTTTTATTTGAGCAGCCTTAAAAAAGAGGCAACAGTAAGAGTCCAGAGGAAATGTTGTAATTTGCTTACCTTTTCCAGCAACAAGATTGAAATAGAGATTCACAATGTTGTTGCAATTGTTTGTAACACTGTGGAGAGCACAGTTTGCTGGTAAATCTGTACTCCATTAGACTATCACTGGACATTCCCACTACCATTTTGTCAAGCCCACAGCTGTTCAAACATTCCTCTGTTTCAACCCATTCATTTATCTTTTGTGCCAATACCTCTGATGTTCTGCACAATGATTTTCAATTACATGCACTTCCATTTGTAATCTATTAAAATTTGCAATGCACCCATCTTGCATCTTTCATTTGCTTGCCAAAACCCACCTACGTGTTTAATTTTGTTGATTGTACATACAATAATATATACCATTTTTTTTTAGGAACCTCCCAAAGACAGTTTGCAAAAAAGGAAACTGCAAGTCATTAGTTTAATTGAACAACAAAGAGCAATGTAACATTGGAAAAGGAAGCATCAAGAATGTAGCAAACCTTTATAGAAGGTGAATCGCTGAAAGAGTTGATGTCCAGAGCTATGTATTGTAGGAGGCAGGCCTAAAAAGTGAACGTTGAAAGTGAGTAAGAGATTGAACACACGATGCAAGAACAATTGTGTATGTGGCAATAATGTAGATTTTGCAAGCCAAAGGAGTAAATAAATATATGACCAACCTATATTGAAGCTGATAGTGTTGATAGTCGAGCCTCCTCTTTAATCCTTCGTGCAACATAAGGGTTGTGTTGCATGCGTGTGTATTTGTGGAATGTCAATGAAGGGTGGATACGAAGACCTCCAAGATGAGTGACTCTAGAAATTGCTGTGAATGTCAACCCTTGTCGATCAATGTTGCCAATGTCAATGGTGGCCCTTTCAAGTGTAAGGCCTTGTGATTTGTGGATGGTTAAGGCCCATGCCATTTTGAGTGGAATTTGCCATCGACCGCCACGGCTCAAAGGGGTAATAGGGACATCTATTGGTTTGTGTGGATCCCAAGCAAGCCCTATGTAATGCTTGAAATGAACAACAACAAACAAAGGGAGTTGTGGTGGTTTTTCGCTTTGCTTGTAGATAATGTGTTTGACTTGTCCAAGAGCACCATTGACAAGGCCTGTAGCAGTCCATAGATTACAACTTAGCATAACCTTTTGGTTGACGCATAATAGAACCTTAGGTTGGAGTTGTTCATCGTCTGGATTTAAGTGTGATGAGCTCTTTGTTTGCTCTGCAATGGATACGGCAATTGGTTGTGCCAAAGACAACAACATGCGTTTATTATGGAGTGGTACCATATCATTTGTAGCAAAAAGATGTATGGATGATAAGAAAGAACTTTGTTTTGTGGACGTTAGTGCTGAGCTTGAACGTGACATTAGCAACTGCCAATCTGCAATTGTAGGTTGAGCCTTTCTTAAATTGCGCAAGAGCTGACGAAATAGAATTTGAGTGGGGTCCTCACCGCTCTGACGAAACATTTTGGTAAGTGTAATCATTGTTTCGATGCTACGCCATAGTGTCCCACCATAGGAAGAAGAAGAGTACATAGGAATGTCTTTGATAGGCAGAAGTTGGCCCAAGTCTCTGAAGAGTAGGATGGAACGGCCTCCAAATGGTCTCTGGTTATGTGAAGGGAAGGCTTCACGCAAGCGAATGTCAATACGTTCTATCAGCTTTGGACCGACGAAGCTCATTTCATCTATCAAAATGTAGCGAACATAGGACATTTTTTCTTGGAAGTTTGCTAGTGTCTAGCCTTGCAAGGGAGCCATCTCTTTGATGGGTATGCAAAGTGCGGAATGTATTGTTGTGGCTCCAATGTTGAAAGCTGCAACACCTATAGGTGCAAGAAGCAGGAGGGGAGTCTGACCGTTTGGAGCTGAACCATTGAGTGCAGACCTGATTTTTTTTATTAGGTGTGACTTTCCGGTGCCTGCAGTTCCTTGAACAATTATTTTTAGTGGTGGTTGGTAAGTGGTGGAGGATAGGTGCGAAAACACTAAATCCAATGTTTTTTGTTGTTCAGATGAAAGGGCATGTGTGGTGTTTACATTGAGTGAGTGGGGGACTTGAAATGTTGTGCGGTTAGAGTCTACAAAGCTACTACCCATGCTATGATGTAGTGGATTTATGGAAGGAGTCTCCCAATCATGATTAAGGTCTATTTCACGGTCACCCAACATGTCAATTTCAGCAAGCTGGATCGGGTGGCTTGGGTGTACACTTGACAAAACTTGCCATTCAGATTGGTTGCATTGATGTGGTTGTTCCTCGTTGTTCGAAGGAGTGCCTGGTTCTGGATTGGCGAACGTTTCTGGTGTAGTGCGTTGCACATGCCATGGATGGTAACTGCATGCCAGCCCCTCCCAGTTAGCAATACTTTCAACGATGGATGATCCACAGTCATATGCAATGTTACGAATTGGTTTGTAGAGAAGCAATTCACTCCAACAAAAGTCGTGAAATTGTGGGTCGTCCCTTGCAGGAATGCTTGTGAAGCGTGGGGATACTCGAACAATGGCATTTTTGGCACGCTCTTTCAATTGGTTCTTTTTACGAGTTACTTTGAAGCTCCATTTTTGTGTGACATCAATCAGTGCCAATGTCTCCATACAAGCAGGACGAGCCATGTATGCATCAATGTAGTCTGTGTTTATGGATGTGGATGTGGGTGAGAGTTGAATGCGTTGATAGTGTTTTTGGTTTACATTTAAAGAAACGAACGTCCTGCTGGACAAACAAAGGGGTAGTTTTAATAAAAGGTGGCAACTTTCCTGGGCACTTATATCATGGTCAACAAGGTTGTCAACAAGCATTTTTCTAAAAGCTATAGGTGCTGGCTTGTCAAGATCTAAGCTAGTTGAAATACGAGAAAGCATTGCATGATATGTTTCGGATTTGGTTTCTGCTTTTGCTGCATACTTTGCTATATATTTGAGCACTGCATCTATTGAGAGAATGGGTTGGCAATCTACATTTGCTCGCCAAATAGATAGGATTGTGGGGTTGTGAAGATTCAAACGGTTATCATTGCGAGAAAGGGTGTGCTTTGGCAAGCCACTCTCAATTGAAAGGGTTGAGGTATCTTGGATGGGCCAAGGGGCTTTGTAGCGGCATTGAATGGTGGTATCTTTTTTTCGCAAGCATGTGTTCAAGGTACAATGTGTATGGCGTTGAACACAATTGAGTAGTTCATTGTAGTCATGTGAAGGGTTGGACAACATAATCATTCATGTGTCCATTAAGCAGGGGTTGTCAAAGGTAGATTGTTGAATCCTTTCATTTCAAATTGGATGGGGTCATGGGTTCCATGCAGAGACATATTTGTCAATGTAGTTGAGTGCATTTTGTACTAATGCAAGATTATTCCATTGTAGTCTAGCAATATCAGGTGCTTCTTTGAGCCAAACGAAGCCATGTACATGTGCAGATCCTCGGTGTTGCCATTCATACCTGGAGAGTGGAGATCTTAGTAAGCAATTGGTTTATGGAAAATATTGAAAAAAAAAGATGTGAAATATGTTTACCTATACTAGTAGTCAGTTGTATAGAGAATCTTTTCCAAAACCTCTTCACGAAAAGTAGTAAATCTGTGATGCATGTAAAGTGCAGAGAGGTGTGGGTTTTGCACTATATTTTGGATCCTCCATCGACATGCAATTGAAGGATTTGTTGGTGTGGTATACGGCATGATGTTGTGTAGGTCAGGCCATTTAGTATCTGCTGAGGGTAAAGAATAGAGTAGGACAACCAACTTGAATAACCATGTCAGATAGCTCCCCCCTACGATGACTCCAAAAGGGGCATGTGCCACATATAACTGAGCCAAACCGCATAACCTGGTCTGCAAGCTTGTCGTCGGGAAGGTCCTTCAATCTTTGTCACAGTGCAAGTATTATTGTCGGTAGGCTACATTCCAAGTGTTTTTGAACAAAAATAGAAGTTGTGGACTGGCTTCGATGGCGCATAAGAATATTAAGTATGAAGTATCTAAACCGTGGGTGTTGGCCAAACCTATTATCATGGTATCTAAGAAGGTGGAGAGCATATTCATGTAGCTTGACCTCTTTCATATTTTGTTGGTTGAATGTAGTTGTGCCCTTTGGAAACAATGTGGCGAATGCCATAGCAAATAATCCATTAGTGGTGTATTCATTGATGGGTGTCAAACAAACTGATGGCCAATCAATAGCAGGAGTCGGAGGTCCTCCCCCTAATTGCAACAAGGCTCGCAATTCATCCACTTTTGTACGGGAAGGGGGAAGGTTAGCCACAAACGATGTTGTTGCTTGCACATTCTGTTGCAATTGCTCTTCATCTGCATTATCTGTTTCCATTAAACTTACATCAAAAGGATTTGAATTTGAGGTTGTTGCACATAGAAGGTCTGAGATGTCAGTGGAGGCAATTGGCAAGCATAAGAGAGATGCCTCATCTAATTGTACATCTTTGTAGTAAGGGTCATTATAGATCTTATATTGTAAAGCCTCGTGAACACGTGTTCTGCAAACATAGAAGCTATACTGCTGGGAAGCAACATTTTTTTTGTTAACTATGAGTATATCAAGGTCATGTATATGTCGTGGTAAATAAGTTGCAATTATAGAAATATCCTGGGGAAAACAAATAGTGTGGCTAGTGTATTTTAATTGGCCTCCTCTTGCATAAGTAACTTGGAGGACAGGGCTGACACGTGCTATAAGCATCTCCTCGATTTGAGTAAGGCGTTGCAAACATGCAGGTTGTTCACCGGGGTCCATGTTGTTCCACTTTGAGAAGCGATTGCCATTTTTTTCTGAAATGCACCTTGAACAAGCAGTACTACCATTAAATTGCCTAGTTTTGATTCCTGGATATCGTTCCAAGCATACTTGGCATGTTGACATGTTTGATAGGTTGTCCAACTTTGAATGGAAGGAATTCCTAGCAATGTAATAGTTTGGAGGAAATAGTGGAGGATGTTGGGTTTGGGAGGGGGAGTTGGGATGTAATATAGGATGTAAATGTGTTGCGGGTGATTGTAATGGGGAGGGGTTAATGGAAAGAGAGGGTGTGGATGTGGAAGCTCCTGCATGGAGGTTGTGACAATTTGCTTGTCTCCCTCTATTAAATGAATCCTTCTTTGCATGGTACCTTAATCATTCTAGATGGTTACGACGAAAACGCTTTGCTTGCAAGATTTCAGCGTGATTTTCCATGACAAGGGTTGCTGGGGATCAAAGCAATGCAATATTAATATTTAGAAGAATTTGCCAGAGATAACTTTGGTGTGTGACATTAATTGTAGTGTTGTAAGACATTGCAAGAAATTATATGTAAATTGTTTCTACTTAATTAAATTTCAATCACAAATTACTCACTATCATATGATGACCTTGATTAGCTTGTGTTAAATTTGATAGAAGCTCGATTCTTTAAGCACATCAATCCAATAACTTGTACTTGAAGGCAACATTTCTAGAGAGTAGGTAAATCTGTTTGTGGTGAAGCAATCTAGCGGGGCAGCCTTTGTTCAATTCTTCATTGATCTCATTTACTAATTTTGTTTGAAATCTAAATTTGCATCACTCATTTGAGATGAGCACATCCACTTACGAGGATCCAAAGAAGAGTATGGGGTTAGAAAACAGAGGCATTCTTGTTTGTATAATTATTTGTTTCTTGAGAAGATTATGGAGTTAGAAAATAGAGGCATCAAGGTCAAAGAGATAACATTAAGGTAATCTATTACCTATGAATAATCATAGAAGGTGGTGGAAAGTGTTATAAAAGTTGGATAAGGCACATATGTTGGGTTCTTCTACCTAAAGTGAATCTATACCTTTAAAATCATTCTATAAGTCTGATTATCTTGCAAACATGACATGAAATTGTTGGTTTCAAACTATAAATGGCAAGAATTCACCAAACATGAATTTACCTCTTCTAATGACTCCATGAATGGTCTAGCATTTCCCATAGAGGCCATTTTAGGAAATAACATGTGAATATACAGATTTCTCTATAAAAATTTAAAAGCAGGACCAATGTACAAAAATAGAATCAACATGAAATACCAAGAAAATTGATTCGTAGTGAGCACAAAAGATGTTGGAATGGACTTCCTTTCTTTGTTTGGCACCATGCTTGCAAATGCCACCTTCAAACATGCAATTCAGAAAGGATGGTGTTGACCATCACCAATTTAGAATTGGCTCTATAGTTTAATAATGCAGATACAATAGTAGGAAATGGACACCAATTGTTATCGAGTTCATTGTTGACAGGAAAGGGAAAAAATTCAAAATTGAATGCTTAGTCTTTCCTTTTTACTTCCTTATAGAAACTGCATAGTTGAGAGTTTTGGAATAGTGTATGAACATCGATCAAAGCATATTAGAAAGAAAAATTTTGTTAGATGATGTAGTTTATAATAGATTGATTGGATATAACTACTTTCAACTACCAATGTTAAACTGCTTTCACAATCAATATGATAACTCATCTATTACCCTCTGGTCTACAAGTACCCCGCTTGATGATCTTTATATAATATATTCAATCACAAAGTTAGTAGCTTTGTAAAATTCAAAAGACAAACCATCTATTCTCAAAACCTTATCATTCTTTTGACATCTAATTGCAAAACTCAGTTCACCGACAATGGTATTTTTTCCCGATGACATGACATACACATTTGACAGTTTTGAAAGAATTTTTTTTTGCTGAAAGTTATGTGCACTCTTCTATGTCAATGTCACTTCCAGAAGAAGCAAGAAGTTTCTGAAAAATTCAAAGAAAGCTGTTGTAATTTTCTTACAGGCCTACTATTTGTAAATTTATTTATTTATGAAGCTTGTCAGTGTCTAAACAAATTCATCTAGTATTCCATTTATCATTCATGTTGTGCATGTGTCATTATACATATTCTCAATACATCTCATCACTGAAATGAGGATTGCGTTCTATGTATGCATTTGATTTCAGAAGAAGTTAAAAGTACATTAATGCTCGAGTAAATAATATTTCTTGTAGTTAGTGGGAATTTTAAAATTTAGTCAATTTAAATTAAAATGCCCATGTAAATTTAGGCAACCCCAGCCTATCCCAACCCTTACAACTAAGTAGGGTTATTTCTTTTTATGCGATACTTTTCCAGTTGGGATACCATTGGATTTACAATACTGTTACTTGTGTCCCTACAGTTTGATTGATAAGGAGGAGGTATTTATCAGGATTCAACCATCTAGTGTTTCAAGTCAAATTCATTGACCCATGTTTTGTGAGTAGTGAGTAGTGGTTCATAGGAATTCATCTCTTGACACTCATTGCTCTCTTTGTCTGTCGGAACATGATCTCTCAAACGTAGCAGCCCTGATTTTTGAAGTAACAGACACGTGGTTTCATAAAAGAAAATACTCTCTTTGTTTGTGGGAAAATGCTTTCTCAAACGTAGCACCCTTGATTTTTTGAATAGACATGTGGTTTCAAAAAAGAATATAATACTATCAAAAATATATTGGTACCAAATTTGACCACTTAGCCCTGACTAAGTAACCAAACCAAGCTGTTGTCACTTATTCAACACAATCTTGTAAAATTTTAGTCATTTGTGTCATGCCAATCCCCTGCCTTCACATTTGGTCTTTAAAGTACAAGAGACAGTATAATGGCACAAAACTGTGAAGAAATATTTACTGTATTAAGTTTAGTATATGAAGATGATCCAATCTTTACAATTCATTCTATGTGAAAATACCTTTGGCAATCATTGCATTTACAGCTTCAGCAGTAGCTGCTATACATTCAATACTAAATAATTTTGTCACGAAAATTGTCACAAAATAAACTCAACAGCTTGAAAAATAAATTAAACCGCCAAATGAACGTAAAATTCATTTCACAGTTTAAAATATTTGAACCTAATTTTTAACCCCTCTTTCTGAATCTCAAGATGTAAATGACACCCTATTCAAATTCTTCAAATCCCATTTGCGCCCCCACTTTACACCCAATATCTTCGAAAAAAATGCAGTTCCATCCACACTACAAAACATATATTCATGAAGTCTTCAGTTGGGCCAGCGGCAAGGAAGGTTTCAAGCATGACCACATGACATACGAGTGGACAATAAGGATCCTAGAGTTGCATTATCGATTCCCATAGATGCAAAACATCCTTGCCCACATGGCCGCGTCATCGTGCCCATGCTCCCTAGGTATTTTTTCGTACTCCAGGATAGAGCCCATTTATATCTCTGTAATTAATTCTTATTCTAGGGTTTGTAGTATGGAAGAAGGTATCCAGACCTTCAAGAAAATGAAGAAATTAATTGATGGGAAAGCCCCCATGGTTGCGTATAATATTATCTTAAATGGGTTTGGGAAATCAGGGCAAACTAATAATGTATTTGGGTTTTATGAGGGGTTGAAGTTTAAACGATTTTCCACTGTTAATTTAATCTCATCACTTTCTTCTTTGGATTGCAGTTTGTACAAGGGAATTGGACAACTATGGGCTCGCCAAATTCCTTGTAAGTTTTTTATTTTCTTGAGTTGCACATTATCCAAATTCTTTGTTTGCAAGGTATTTTGGGAGATGTCCTTGTAACACTTTCATTATGTTGTTCTTAACTTCATATGAGTTGGTTCTTAATTTTTTCGAGAATTGACAGCAGGTGGAAATTCAGGGTGTAATTTTTTTATGATTTTCTTTGAACTTGCCAATGGGTGGGAATTGAGGATCTAAATTTGGTGGTCCAACCATTCCACCAGCTAAAACGTGAGAAACTGCTTTTAAATTTTATTCATTATTACCTTTATCTGAGATTCAAAGATGGAAATTTTTTCTTTTCCGATTCATGGCTATCTAATAATATAGGTACAATGGGCTGCATACAAAAAATGAGGCTCTAAATTTTAGATTAAAAATTAGGGAAAAATCAAAGAATAATAATATCGATATCACAAACTTGGTTTTAGGATCTGAAACTTAAAAAAGTAAGTGGAAAAACAAACTTCTTGTGGATTTCTATAAAGGTCTTATATGCCAAATTCGTCTCACATGGTGGTGACCTAAAAAACCACCTTTACCTTATAACATATATGAATTTTTAACTGTCTCTCCAAGTTAGAAATGCAGCCATACAGCCATCAATTCAACCCCTGTGGGATATTATAGTTTGAGGTTAATAATATTATATTATAGTATACTATTTTTTATGTTTTTGACCTTTTTGGTGACTCGAGGTTGTCAGTGATTTGATTAGTTTAGATACAAGATATTAGATTGTCCAAGTCTTTCAACAGAAAATATTGACAATTGCTTCAACCATTTATTGAAACACTGAAATTAAACTTTTTGACAGTCTTTTCAAATCAGAAATGCAGCCATAAATCATCAAAGTTAATCCCTTTGAGATGTTATGGTTTAGGGTTAATGATATTTTTATATAACAAAGTAGTTTTTTTTGTTTTGATAAGAGCTCAACCATTTATTGACGTGCTTTAGTTACCAACCTTTGTTTTGTTTGTAGATAGGTTAATAATGATTGTTGAAACAAATAAGGATCTAACACTAGGTATTACAATAATATTATATATGAAAACAAACATAGATAAAACCACAAAACCAATGCCTTCATTTACCAGATAACAACAGATCTGTTTTAGAATGAAATTAAACGCAACAAAAAGTGATCTGGCCTCATATAGATTTCCCAAAAAAAATTCACTGAAATCATGGCAAGTGACTTACCTCAAGATTTTACACAAATTGTGTCATGCTCTCAATGATGCCGATGAGAAAAATGGACAGGATTTGCAGGAAAAATATTACGATGCCCTACCAAAGCATAATTTAAGAAAGATGAGTCAAACTAAAATCACTCTCCATATAGTTGTTGCTTCAATCTATTCACAATAAATGAAATGTAGATGTAAAAACATGAGGGGAGACAAGATTTTTGCAGCATCTATAATTGTCAAATGCAAAATGCATTTATTGCTCTAAAATCCTGATATTTGTAAACTTATTTTTGACTGGATGTAAGCAGCAGTTAACAGAGTTTAAGAAAAAATGTGACGAACCAAAATCAGTCTCCATACAACAGTTGCTTCAATCTTTAATTGTCAAATGAAATTTGCATTTTTTCTCTAAAACCCTGATATTTGTAGATCTATTTTTCGTTGGATGTAAGCAGTAGTTGTAGGAAGAGTGGTTTTTGTTTGTCTCATTTATCTTTCTAACCAACTATAATTTTGGACTTGCTTAGTAAAAAAACGCCAACATAATACCTTGCAAGAGGAATAAACTCAGAGTGTGGCATGGGAATAGGAGTCACTGATGGAGATGGCAACGTAGAAGCGGCTCTGCAAACGGGACAAGACGGAATCACTTAATCCGTACACAATTTAATTCCATTCACCGTTTTTAGTTTAACACAGGAAAACCCCAATGTTTGGGGGCCGACTGTGCTAAGCACAGCCGAACCCCAAACCATTGGGCGTGGCTATAAAGAATGGGGAGGGATGTGCCACAATGAGCAAAGAATGTCTGACAAAAGAATGTGACCAGGAGGACTACAATTCTAAAAAATCATTGCTGAAAAAAAAACGTGGTCACAAACCCACGATTTGATTTTGCACAAAGCCCTCGATTTTAGAATACCAAACCGATGTATCCAAATGAAGTAAACACGACCAAAATAGAGTAGGCAGAATGAAAATAAAGAGCATCTAGGCTAAACAAAGAAGCAAAGCACTTACCAGGTGAGTTGGGCCGAGTTTCGCAGTCAACGTCGCCTCTACTGTCTCCTTTATGATGTCGATTTCTTCTATTCACTTGGATGTCCATACCCTGTTTCAAAGCCACTCTACCGTTGGTTATCTCTATCAACAATCGAACTGGCTGAAGAAGGAAGAGGCAGAAGGCGTATTTTTATGACCAACTCCCAACCACAGTAAATGCGCGGACACGACAAAAGGCAAAACGACAAAAATAAAATAAACGATCAAGATCTATTTTAAATGGTCTTGCATTTATTTTTACGCCGTTGATATAGAAAATGGATGGACAAACATCATTGAGGGAACGCCTTCGGCGTAAATAACCTCCATTAGCGGAAAAGTAGGGGGGAAAATTCTATCGCTAAAACAAACAAAAAAAATGGGAAGGTCTAAACGGAGTGGAAGGAGATATGCATCATGGGCCGGGCTTAAGTGTCACATACTAAGCTCTGACCCGTCAATATTTTTTTCTTTTTCCATTTTCCGTTGGGGTTAAAAATTGTTTCACTGGCACTGGCTATGTTATGGTCATCAGATGGCTGATGCATAGTCGTACGGATTTTGTCAGGGAAGTACTGTAACTCTAGCAGTGAATTCCAAGTCAAGGTTGTACTGTCCGCAGCTAGCAAACTTACTCCGCAACATACTCCAAAAGCCAAGCCACCTGCTATTATTAATTTACAAGGCGCTTAAATTGAATTTCAAACAAGCCTAAATTTCCCGCTATTCCAACGAATTTTAAATTTGAACAATTTATCTTTGCTTTTCAGTTTGCCTCAACGACCTCTATTCTCTGTTTAGGTTGTGTAGCATGCAGACTTTCTCGAATGACAAAAGCGCCTTCAAATGGCTTATGAGCATAAGTTGGTCTGTTATATGACACCATGGGGTATACAAATAGAATTCATGTGATTGATCTGGGAATTCGAATTGGTTGTCAGTAGACGGTACTGATTCCCCTCGCTCCAAAAGTTTCTTTTCTTTCGTTCAACATCTCAAGATGTCAACTGTTCCTGGAATGAACTCCCATGAGCTTGAAAGCAGCGGAAGAAGGCTTAAGGAGAATGCTCAAGCTATGGCAATTCCCTTTTCCTACCTTTCAGTTAAGATCTCAAATTTAGAGGAGATTCCCGAAGGTTCATTCAACGTTAATGTCAGTGAGTTCGTGGTGGTCTATGCTCCCACTGTTTTTAGAGGTCTCTTATATGATCTAACTATTCTCGAAAAAAACTATTCATATTATCAAGAACTTAAAGCCCCACATTATGGCCGTGAGTTCAGAGTAGAAGGGAAGCATAATTCCCCATCTTTTGCGCATCGGTTTATTAAGGTTCTTTTCTATTACAACGCTTACTTTGATTGTTTGGAGGTTGTTCTGCCAGACATAAACGATTTCGACAGGCTCAAGTTTGAAGAAGTATGCTATGGGAATGCGAGAAGCAATATGATAGCATGCGAGTGAGAGTCCAGGAAGATGAGACACATTAAAATGGATATGTGGAGGTCTTTCTTCAGACGAGTAGGATTTAAGGAAATGAGCTTCAGCTTTTAGGCTTCGTATCAAGCGAGATTATTGCTCAACCAATATAAGCATAGAGAAAGTTTACTATTGAGCGGAATGGATCTGCTGTAACTGTAGGGTGGAGAGGAACGCACTGGCACACATTATCTCTATGGTCTCTAAGAGGGTACAAACGCTAGTAAGCGTGCTAGCCGGAAGCTTTTTGTGTCATTTCTTAATAATTGCTTTTAATAATAATAATAATGGAACAAAGCATTCATAGTTTTCAAAGTAAGGAAATGGTATTTTTATGTTATAAATTTGTAATTTTTGAAATTAGTTTTATATTATACTAAGCATTTTGTAAAGAGAGATTATAATTAAAATTATCATTTCATTAATACCAATACTAATGTTAAGAGTTATTCTATAGTTTAGAAACATAAAATAAAATATAGAAGTATAGATTATGAGGATGTTAGTAAAGTTGTGGTTTAGCTATGTTAAAAATATTTGTTTGAATTAAAAATGTAAAAGATTCTTGTAAAATTTTCTTAGATGATAATGAAATCCGTCAAATGAACATTACAAGAAAGAGAGTCAACAATTGAACCAACTAATGTTGATTCTCTTTTAACCACTCTTACTTCTTGTTTGAGATTGTGTAAGTTTTTGATAAGTAAATGTATCAAGAGATTTCCATAGCATTTTCCCATCCCTATAAACATTTCCCACATTTTCATGCCCAAACTTCTTCTTCTATGGACACACTGTCATACATACTTACGCCTTATGATTATTATATTTATTCATACATCTATTCTAATGTATTTGTCATGCACCTTTATCTGATTATTTTCCAACCTAAGTACATTTTCCACAATCACAAGGTTGGTCTTTTTGTCACAAATTTTACCCTTTCCTTTTAAACTATAAAATTGAATACCAACCATTTGTCTCCACTAATTAACCAAGTTGACATTTTCCTAGATATAAGTCTATATAGTACCATTTCAAGGAATTAATTTTCATTGATGTATCATCTAAGAATATCCTCAAGTATCTTATCTAACACTAGCTTCTTCAAGAATTCCAATGAATATCATTTAACATAGAAAACGCTTAAATTGATGTGTTTAGAGGAATCCAAATTTGCACAACATATTGCGAGAAAATGAAGGACTAAAGTGTTTTGTTTTTAACTTTTTTGTGCAAATTTTAATAGGTTTTCCTATGTCAAGTTCTCCCCTTGCGACTTAAGAATAACCCGTCCAAGGTATTTTTGAATACCATCAAATTTTATACATCAAAAAGAAAACTCAAAACTTGATTGAATTAAAATAAGAAATAATGATGCACAAATAATCAAGTAATCTCTATAGATATTGGGTATTTCTACAACCAAATATTTTACCTAGATCTATGAACTCATTTCTTTACAACACACACACACACAAAAATGCTATGTTTAGTTGTAGATTACCAACATCCATTATTGATCTAGAGATCCTATGAATGTTTAGGATCTTTGAAAAAGGCAATCATTTGTTGGTAATAAAGCTAGGTACTATTATTTAATTACTTGGCTGCTCTTCTTCAGATAGAGAAGATTTTGAGTCTCCTTCTCCTCTTGCTCAGATGAAAGTGAGTGAACTATTGATAATATTGCCCCTCCTATGGATCTTGCTCCTCAAATTTTGGACAAAGTTTCTCCTGCTATTGTGTGTGTTGCATCCCCTAAGGCCCCTACTGCTCCTATTCTGGACAAAGACATCTCTACACAATTTTGGTTGCTCCAGTCTTGGTTTTGGATGTTCCACCTAATGTTCCTATTGCTCGACCTATTAGCTCTTTTGAAGGGGCTTCTCCCCCTTCTTTCCTAAAAGATTCAAACCTTGGTCTTGCTTCTTCTTGGACTATTGTGCAATGCAAGAAGAAGTGTACTTCTAAGGTCTTTGTTTCGCTTGATAAGCCTTTGGCGGAAAAATTGTTGGGTTCAAACATTGGTGCTTGAGTTGTTTCTCATTGGTTTCCTTATTTTTTGTGCTCTGTGGGTGGCTTGTTGGCCTGATTTTGGTTTGAACTGTTGGTTGGAAGGCTTGTTTTTATTTGTAGTTTCATCTAGTTTCGAACTATTGACAGTGAGACATGTTTTATGTTGGTGTATGGGATCAAGACCCTAAACCTTGCTTTTTTAACAAAAAAATTAATAGTCTAGATTTTTTATACATAGGGAATTATTGTGTCCCTCTAAAAAGATAAATTCTATAATTATCTCTATTATATTATTCTTCATAAAAAAATATTAATTATCTAAATAAACTAGAACTTATCAAATTAATTCCACTAAAATTTTCACTATATAATGAAATAATTTTTAACTACACATTCAAACATTTTCAAAAAATATAATTTATAAATTTAATTTATTCTCATTCATAAATTATTTTCTCAAGAGTACTTCTAAAACTCTAATTCCCTATAGGTGATTTTTAAATCAATTTACATGTAAGATATGATTTGGGTATTAGATGGAAAAAATAAATAGTTAAATGGATTACCTATCCATCCTCTAATAAACACTACCTATTAAATCATCTATTCAAAAATTAAATATTTCATAAGAATAAGATAGTTGTGACAAGAAAAATAATTTAGGGCATACACTAACATAAGGGGAAAATGTGTAGCAATATAAGTAGTCTTATGTTGAGCACAACTATGATGAACAATGCATTGAACATCAAGTAGAAAATCAAAAGGAACAACCTCTTAAAATAATGTAATGACTTCTAATAATTGACTTGAACAAGAATGAAATGACTAGGCATAAGTGGACATCATCTTATGTTGTAGGAGATCAGAGGAATTTCTTGATGTATCATAGTATGATAAAATGAAGAAGTAAACATAGCTTATGATCCAAAATTATTGCACATAGGGAAATTGCATATGGTTATGAATGTCCCTATATCTATGAATGGGCATAAGAATGAATGATATATAAAAATGAAAATATGAAAAAGGGACCAATGTGATATAAATTATAAATATTTTATACACGAAAAAATAAGATGATGTTGGTGGTGAATGCGAGTCATTAATTTTTTTACTCATGCGAGTTATTTTAATGATATAAAATACTAATTCTTTATCTAAACCTTCTTGTGTATATAACTAAATTATAACTATGTATGGATTTATTGATATTTAATATTTGAAAATGAATAACGCTATTGGTCCTCAATCCTCAACCCTATACCCTCTACCCTATACATGGGATCCTCAACCCTTATCTCTCTTTATCCTTCCCTCCTCTTCTCTCCTTCTTTCTATCTCGCTTCTCCCTCCATCTCTCCCTCCCTCTCTACCCTAGTCCCTCAACCCTATACCCTATACCCTATACCCTTAACTCTTAAACCCTTAAACCCTCAACCATTAACCCTCAACCCTCTACCATCAACCCAATACCCTAAACCCAAAACCCTAATCCCTAAAACCTAATCCCTCAACCCTAAACCCTTAAACCCTCAACCCTAAACCCTAAACCCTCAACTTGTAATCCTTAAACCCTTAATCCCTCAACCCTAATCCCTCAACCCTCAACCCTTAAACCCTAAGCCCTCAACCCCTACACTAGGGTACCCTATACATTAGACCCTCAACCCTAATCCCTCAACCCTCAACCCTCAACCCTTAAACCCTAAACACTTAAACCCTCTACCCTCTACCCTCAACCCTAATCCCTCAACCTTATACCCTCTACCCTATACATTGGACCCTCAACCCTAATCCCTCAACCCTCTAACCTCAACCCTCAACCCTCAACCCTCAACCCTTAAACCCTCAACCCTCAACCCTAATCCCTCAACCCTATACCCTCAACCCTTAAACCCTTAAATTCTCTACACTAAACCCTCAACCCTTAATCCCTCAACCCTAATCCCTCAACCCTTAAACTCTTAAACCCTCTACCCTATAAATTAAACCCTCATCCCTCAATTATCAATCCTCAATCCTTAATCCCTCAACCCTCAACCCTTAAACCCTAAACCCTCAACCACTATACCCTCTACCCTATATATTGGACCCTCAACCCTAATCCCTATACCCTATACCCTCAACCCTCTACCCTCAACCCTCAACCCTTAAACCCTCTACTCTCTACCCTCTACCCTCTACCCTCTACCCTAATCCATCAACCCTATACCCGCAATTCTGAACCCTCTACCCTATACATTGGATCCTCAACCCTCGTCTATCTTTCTCTTTCCCTCGTCTTCTCTCCTCTCTATCTCACTTCTCCCTCCATCTCTCCTTCAAACCTATACCCTCAACCCTTAAACCCTTAAACCCTCAACCCTAAACCCTTAACCCTCAACACTCAACCCTTAAACCCTTTGCCCTCTACCCTTAACCCAATACCCTAAACCCTCAACCCTAATCCATCAACCCTATACCCTCAACCCTTAAACTCTCTAGCCTAAACCCTGAACCCTTAATCCCTCAACCCTTAAACCCTAAACCCTTAACCCTTAATCCCTTAACCCTCAATCCCTAAACCCTCACCGCTCAACCCTCAACCCTAATCCATCAACCCTTAAACCCTTAACCCTCTACCCTCTACCCTATACATTAAACTATGAACCCTCAATTCTCAACCCCCTACCCTATACATTGGATCCTCAACCATAATCCCTCGACTCTATACCCTAAAATATATATACTCAACCCTATATCCTCAACCCTCAACCCTAAGCCCTAAAAACCACAACCTCATCCCTCAACTCTTAAAACCTCAACCCTTAAACACTTAAACCCTCAACCCTCTATTGTATAAATTAAACCCTCTACCCTATACATTGGAACCCCAACCCTAATCCCTCAACCCCTATCCCTCTCTATCTATCAATCTCAACTGTCTCTCCCTCCCTCTCTCCTACCCTCTCTAATTGTCTCTATATTAGATGAACATTTACATAATAAAATTATTGTCATGCCATATAATAATGTCTTTCAAATTTGAGCAACATAAAATTTTATGAAATTCATTTTAATTTTTTTTTGTCTTTAATATGGTTATTGGTGCATAAAAATCATGTATCTTATATATTTACTTGAATTTATTTATTTACATTATTTTCCTTTTAAAAAAAAAAATTGGACTTAGATGTTTCTACTTATTTAGTTGTTTGAACTAAAAGTAGGGTTATTCATTTTCAAATATAAGATATCAATATATCCATACATAGTTATACAAAAGAAGGTTTAGTTAAAGAATTAATATTTTATAACATTAAAATACTCACATAAGTAAAAACAATTATTGATTCACATTCACCACCAACATCATCTTTTTTTTGGTGTATGAAATATTTAGTAATTTATATCAACATTGATCCCTTTTTCCTATTTTTATTTTTATATATCGTTAATTCTTATGTCCATTCACAAATATAGGGACGCTCATAACCATCTGACATTTTCCTATGTGCAATAATTTTGGATCATAAGCTATGTTTACTCCATTTTATCATACTATGATACATCAAGACATTCCTCTGATCTCCTACAACATAAGATGATGTCCACTTGTGCCTAGTTGTTTCATTCTTGTTCATGTCAATTATTAGAAGTCATTACATTATTTTAAGAGGCCCTTCCTTTTGATTTTCACCTTGATGTTCAATGCATTGTTCATCATAGGTGTGCTCAACATGAGACTAATTATATTGTTATACATTTTCCCATTATGTTAGTGTATGCCCTAAATTATTTTTCTTGTCACAATTATCTTATTTTTATGAAATATTTAATTTTTGAATAGATGATTTAGTAGGTAGTATTTATTATAGGATGGATAGGTAATCAAATTTTACAATTAACTATTTAGTTTTTCCATCTAATACCCAAATCATATCTTACATGTAAATTGATTTAACAATCACCTATAGGGAATTAGAGTTTTAGAAGTACTCTTGAGAAAATAATTTATGAATGAGAATAAATAAAATTTATAAATTATATTTTTTGAAAATGTTTGAATGTGTAGTTAAAAATTATTTCATTATTTAGCAAAAATGTTAGTGATTCAATTAATCTGATAAGTTCTAGTTTATTTAGATAGTTCATATTTTTTTATGAAAAATAATATAATAGAGATAATTATAGAATTTATCTTTTTAGAGGGACACAAAAATTCCCTAGGTATAAAAATTCTAGACTATTAATTTTTTTTGTTAAAAAAAGCAAGGTTTACGGTCCTGATCCCATACATCAACATAAAACATTCCTCACAGTCAGTAGTTCAAACCTAGATGAAACAAAAAATGAAAACAAGCCTTCTAGCCAATAGTTCAAACCAAAACCAAGCCAACAAGCCACCCATAAAGCACATAAAACAAGGAAACCAGTGAGAAATAAATCAAGCACTAGAGTTTGAACCCAACAAATTTTCCCCCAAAGTCTTGTCAAGCGAAACAAATACCTTATTAGAAGTACACTTCTTCTTGCATTGTACAATAGTCCAAGAAGAAGCAAGACCAAGGTTTGAATCTTATAGGAAAGAAGGGGGAGAAGTCGCTTCAGAAGAGCTAATAGGTGGAGCATTAGGAACATCAGGTGGAACATCCAAAACCAAGATCAGAGCAACCAAAATCGTGTAGAGACATCTTTGTCCAAAATAGGAGCATTAGGGGTCTCAAAGGATGCAACACACACAATAGCAACAACAACTTTGTCCAAAATTTGAGGAGCAGGATCCATAGGAAGGGCAACATTATCAACAACAATCACTTTCTTTTGAGTAGGAGGAGAAGGAGAGTCAAAATCTTCACTATTTGAAGAAGAGAAGTCAAGTAATTAAATAATAGTACCTAGCTTTATTACCAACAAATGATTGCCTTTTTTGAAGATCCTAAACATTCATAGGATCTCTAGATCAATAATGGATGTTGGTAATCTATAACTAAACATAGCATTTTTTTGTGTGTGTTGTTAAGGAATGAGCTCATAGATCTAGGTAAAATCTTTGGTTGTAGAAATACCTAATATCTATAGAGATTACTTAATTATTTGTGTATCGTTATTTCTTATTTTAATTCAATCAAGTGTTGAGTTCTTCTCTTTTTGATGTATAAAATTTGATGATATTTAGAAATACCTTGAAAGGGTCATTCTTATGTTGCAAGGGGAGAATTTCACATAGGCAAACCTATTAAAATTTGCAGAAAAAGTTAAAAATAAAACACTTTAATCCTTCAATTTCTCACAATATGTTGTGCAAATCTGGATTCCTCTAAACACATCAATTTAAGTGTTTTCTATGTTAAATGATATTCATTCTGAATTCTTGAAGAAGCTAGTGTTAGATGAGATACTTGAGGGTATTCTTAGATAATATATTAATGAAAATTAATTCCTTGAAATGGTACTATATAGACTTATATTTAGGAAAATGTCCACTTGGTTAATTAATGGAGACAAATGGTTGGTATTCAATTTTATAGTTTAAAAGGAAAGGGTTAAATTTGCGACAAAAAGACACACCTTGTGATTGTGGAAAATGTACTTAGGTTGGAAAATAATCAAATAAAGGTGCATGGAAAATACATTAGAACAGATGAATGAATATATATAATAATCATAAGGGGTAAGTAAATGTATGAGAGTGTGTCCATTGAAGGAGAAGTTTGGGCATGCAAATTTGGGAAAAGTTTATAGGGATGGGCAAATGCTATGGGAATCTCTTGATACATTTACTTATCAAAAAGTTACACAATCTCAAACAAAGAAGTAAGAGAGGTGAAAAGAGAATCAACATTAGCTAGTTTGAATAGTTGACTCTCTTTCTTATAATGCTCATTTGGTAGATTTAATTATCATCTAAGAAAAGTTTACAAGAGTCTTTTACATTTTTAAATCTAACAAATATTTTTAACACAAGCTTTCAATTATGTAAAACCAAACCATAACTTTACTAGCATCCTAATAATCTATAGTTTATTTTATCTTTCTAAACTATAGAATAACTCTTAACATTAGTATTGTTATTAAAGAAATGATAATTTTAATTATCATCTCTCTTTACAAAATGCTTAGTATAATATAAAACTAACTTCAAAAATTACAAATTTATAACATAAAAATACCATTTCCTTACTTTTAAAACTACGAATGCTTTGTTCGATTATTATTATTATTAAAAGCAATTATTAAGAGATGACACAAAAAGCTTCTGACCAGCACACTTACTAGCACTTGTACTCTCTTAGAGACCATAGAGATAATGTGTGCAAGTGCATTCCTCTCCACCCTACAGTTACAACAGATCCATTCCGCTCAATAGTAAAACTTGCTCTATGCTTATATTGGTTGAGCAATAATGTTGCCTAATACTAAGCCTAAAAGTTGAAGCTCATTTCCTTAAATCCTGCTCGTGTGAAGAAAGACCTCCACATATCCATTTTAACATGTCTCATCTTCTTGGACTCTCACTCACATGCTATCATATTGCTTATCGCATTCCCATAGCATACTTTTTCAAACTTGAGCCTGCCAAAATCATTTCTGTCTAGCAGAACAACCTCCAAACAATCAAAGTAAGCGTTGTAATAGAAAAGAACCTTAATAAACCGATGTGCAAAAGAGGGAGAATTATGCTACCCTTCTATTTTTGAACTCACCATAATGTGGGGCTTTAAGTTCTTGATAATATCAATAGTTTTTCCGAGAAGAGTCGGATCATATAAGAGACCTTGGGAGCATAGACCACCCGAACTCACTGACATTAACGTTGAATGAACCTTCGTGAATCTCCTCTAAATTTAAGATCTTAACTGAACGGTAGGAAAAGGGAATCGCCATAGCTAGAGCATTCTCCTTAAGCCTTCTTCTGCTTCTTTCAAGCTCATGGGAGTTCATTCCATGAACAACTGTTATCTTGAGATGCTGAATGGAAGAAGAAGAAACTTTTAGAGCGAGGGACTAAATCAGTACCATCTACTAGCATCCAGTTTGAATTTCTAGATCAATCACATGAATTCTATTTTAATACCCCATGGCATCATATAACAGACCAACTTATGCTCATAATCCATTTGAGGGCGCTTTTTCCATTCGAGAAAGTCTGTGCATGTCGCGCAACCCAAACAAAGAATAGAGATCGCTGAGGAAAGTTAAAAATCAAAGATGAACTGTTCAAAATTAAATTTCGTTGAAATAGTGGGAAATTTAGGCTAGTTTGAAATTCAATTTAAGTGCCTTGGAAATAGATAACAACAAGTTGCTTTTGGATTATGTTGCAGAGTAAGTTTGCTAGCTGCAAACAGTACACCCCTGACTTGGAATTCGCTGCCAGAGTTACAATACTTCCCTGACAATATTCATAAGACTATACATGAGCCATCGGATGACCATAGCATAGCCAGTGCTGGCGAAACAATCGGTAACCCCAACGGAAAAAGGAAAAGGAAAAAATCATTGAACGATTAGAGCTTAGTGTGTGACACTTAAGCCCAGCCCTTGCACCCATGCCCATCATCTTTGTATCTCCTTTCTTACTCTTCTTTGCCTCCCATCAAGAAAAATATGGGAGGGGGAAGGGAATTTAAAAGGTTTGGGAGTCGACCTTAAGAGGCAGTCAATACTTGTGAGAGGATGAATTAGCATTATGCAAGCTGAGGTTCCAAATAGGCTTGCTCAAATCCTGGCAGGGAATTTAAATCCTTGCACCAAAATGAATGAGGCCAATAATATTTTGACGAGCTGGGGAGGCTTAGCTTGAATTCTTACTACATCTACATTAACTTCAAGCTCAAAGACTGACTAGTGGAGGGATGACAGGGGTTATCGTGTTCACTGTAAGGCAAGAATCCTTCTTTTATTTATAATGAATATAGTATTTCTCCTTGTATGTATGCACGTATACCTCGTGATGATAAAGGTTTATTAAAAACCAATAGAGAGTTAGTTTTACTTATAATCCATCTCATGCAAGAATATTTATTAGAATTCTTTAAATCTCCAAGATGAGAAAGTTTAATTTAGAGATTTCCTTGGAATGATTTAGATACTTTAAAGCCGATTCAGGTATGTTATCCTCAAACCCTCCTTGGCATAGTCTAGTTTTGGGATGAATCATGAAAACCACCTTTGATGTTTATGAGACTATTTTTCCTTCTTAAAAAGAAATACCAAATCTGGTGGGTATAAAACCAAGCTTGTCTTGTAATGAAGTAAAGGAGTCTTATATTTCTTGATGTGTTCCTTATGCAAAATTGAGTTTTGCATGCTTTTCGTAAAAACTAATCCAGGAGAATAGGCAAGCCAAGGGTGTGGAAATATAGATAGCCTGTTGTTTAACAACTATTACCTATGTTATATTTTCTCAGGAGAGAGAGAGTAATCTAGGCAATGCAGGATGTACAAATCTTGTAGCCTTTATAGAACTTATTTTATTGCTAAGTGCACAAAAGACAAAGTTAACCCTAGGTTGGGCATCACTAGAGTGATTAATCCAAGGTTGGGCATATTGTGAGATTTGTATCTCAACCTCACACCAAAGTAGTAAACTATTTTTATTGATGAAGGTTTATGTGATATATATATATGAGATCAAAACCTAACTTATGTTGGAAGTCAGTTGTCCCAAGTAGACCAAAGGGTTGAAAGCAGATTATATCTTTTATAAATCAAACCTTTTAGGGTTGAAAGATTGACTTAGATTAAAACATATGAAATGATAGTATTCTTTTAGATATTATATTGGTGAGGGGACACCTTGAATATTATGTGTATTCATGTTACGTAAAATGTGAACTCAAGCAATGCTATGTGGTCTAGGAAGACTAGAAGTATTTGTTTTTTTTTTGTTACACTTATGCTATTACCTTTGGAAAACAAGGAAGTTTATATTTCCATGTATTGGGTTAGAGAAGCTAAACCCTAGTTTTGAAACAAGGAGGATATAGGAAATATCTAACTCTTATGTCGGATATGATTTTGTATATATAAATGTTGATTGTCAATGAAAGGTCGAGAAAACTGTATTTGATCGATAGTGAAAGGTCGAGAAAACCATAGAACAAGATAGGAAGAGTATTTGTAACACTTTAAGAGATTCCATGATAATGTCAAAAGTCATTTTAATGCATCAAAGATGTTTGATATTTGAATTAGAGAGTAAAATGACAGAAACTCATGAACCCTAGAAATTACATGAATGCAATAAGGGACTTTTAAAGGGTTAGAAATACCTAAATCTTTACATTACATGTTTATCCTGAATTAAGGATTAAAGATCTAAGCCAGATTGGCTAGAATGGATTTTCAGTACAGACAAGTTTGTGTCTAGTGTACCAAATAAAGCAAGTAAAACTATAGGATGAGATAGTTCCTAAGTCAAGTCAGAGGAGTGTGTTTAGATGGCATGACCAATCAGAATGATCATACTTAGCTAGAAGGGGTCTGGAGTTGTATGGTTGATTGAGTTTTGTAGGACACATCACTAGGACTTAGATGGAGAAACTTGACAGTTCCTTATATCTATACCCTTCATGAAGGTCAGGGCCACTTCTAGTTAGGAAGTGTGTGGGGGACCACTTGAGTCTGTGGTTGGAGGAAAAACACTCAGATGATGCTCTCCCTCTGTAGCAGAAGACTCACCAAGGCTTGTGAAGATAGATATCAACATTCCAGATGCAGTGAACTCCATGTTATGGCATATGACAGTTGAACTTATGAGGTAAAACTATTCTTTTTGATAAGTCCATTATATGTAATATAAATGAAAAGTCTAAGGACTTCTCTTTAAATTCTAGTTGCGATTATATATGATTTCAAGTTTGAAATTATCTAGAAAAGTTTTACTTTTTTTCTTGTGCTTATGCAAATATATATAAAAAAAATTCTTTCTCTCATGTTAACTAAGTTTATTTACCTTCTAGTAAATTCTTGAGTTTACTCAAGTATGAAGAGGAGGGATGTTACATCTACATTCTTCATGGCCACTCCATGATTGTTTGCAGATTTACATCATAAGACAAAATCCAAGGTGACATCATTTACATTATTTCATGTTCATGTTCCATTTCATCTATTTCATCACTTGGTTTAATTACCTACAAGGGGTTTGACTGAGGAAAATTCCCATTCACTAAAAAATCAACCAGTTTGCTACCCTTGAGTGTGTGTTTGTAGATTTTACACATTGAAGATCAAGTTGAGCAAGATTTGGAGCAAGATTGTCAAAGTTGCAAAGTTGCTAAAGTTGTCATTCAATGTGCAAGATCACATAAAGAGCTCTACAAAATTAACTACAAGCTTCCAGAACTTGATAACCAAGAATTCAAGAGTGCAGACATCAAGGTACAAGATCCTAAAATCATTTTTCTAAAACCCTAAAAGGACCCATTCGTCACTGAAGGTGAATGAGTCCTCCATTCAATGGCGAATGGGTCCTCCATAGCTCAAAAACAACAACTTTCTGGCTAGGTACACAGATTTTCATGCTCTAAAAACTTCCTCCATAGTTGCTATAATAGTTAGGTTGCATTTTTGGTTGTTATTAGCATCATATTTTACACAATTTGAAGTGATTTGGTCTTTGAAAAATCAGTGATCCATCCTCTTGCTCTTGCATTTGGGTAGATCCTATTTTTCATCCATTTCAGTGATTAACCAAATCCATCTCTCAAAAGAAAAAACCACCCTATCTCCTTGCACAAATCCCCAATAAAATATACCTTACAATCTTAAGCAACAACTTTATGAATTTGGTCAAATCAATCAATCAATTCAAACCAATCAAAATAATCAAACCTATCAACCCAACACAGCTATGAAGAATGTTATCAAAGGTCAAAAAACCTCCATCAACCCCATTAATCCTAATCCAACATAGAAATTATCTCAAACCCCCATTGATCTCCTCCAAGGATAAATATACTAACCTTTGGAATCAATTACCTTTGTTTGAGGTGGATTCATCACAAAAATGCAATTTGAAAATCCTAAGCTACCTATCAATGGATTTGCATCTTGCTTCCAAAGTAATGAGTATCCTATCACAAATAAAATGTAAAAATCATGAAATATCAAGTCAAAGGATTAGGCCTCCATGAGTAAGGAATTATAGAGCTCATTCATATGTATACAAATCATGGATTTTAAGGCATTATCTAATATAGTTATTTTGATGAGAAAAATAAGGATGTTAATATTACAAATGCTAGGGTAACTTATCTAACCATCTAAAAGGGTATCCACCACCATTCCTCTAAGGAACTTTCTACCATCCCTTATTTTAGTGACCCTATCACCCCCATTACCTTCATCACCAACCCTTTCATTGACCCTATCACTAACCTTAACCATCCACTATCTTTGTCCATTACCCTAGATCAACAAAATCACACACCATGTGACCTATTCTATAATGATGAATCTATTTCAACCTCCACGAGACTTCAAGATCATATATCCCTTAAGGATCATGGATCATATCTGCAAGTTCCTAAAATTATTAGACCCAAATAGTTTTAATCCTAAGAGTTTCAATGACCAAAGGCATTTTATATATGGATTAAAAAGTGCCATATGCCTAAGCTTGTTATTCCAAATCTAACAACCCCAAATCCCAATAACCAAAAAATCTAAAATCCAAAGGTCATATGGTTTCAAAAATCGAAACTTGAAAAGATTAGGACCTCAAAGAAAATATCCATGAATCTAAAGCAAGAATTCAATGGTCTATAATTCATAAATCCTAAAAATTGGCAATCTAATTGGATTCTAAAATCTAACAATCTTAAATACACATGATCCAAATATTCAAGAAAAAACCAATAAGAAAAACATAAAACTCATTTGGTTCCTAAAATATGGTAATATGGATACTCACTCCAAAACTCAAAATCCCCCTATTCACGAGCATACAAATTCATGATCTCCTAAGCCAACAAATCCCAAAACACCAAAACCTAAAAGCCACCATCACATCCAACAAAAGAATCCATCTCCAAACCCAACATGGTGAGTGAACTTGTAAGTCCCACTTCCCATTAGCCCTAGGACATCTCCACATACCAAATGTGTAAGGTTCATATTCATTCCAAGGAGTTTGGAGTGCATAATGATCATCCTGTACAAAATTCTTACAAAAAATTTGAGCATGTTTGAGAAATTCTAGTTTTTAATGGAAGGTAGGGGAGGGATCTAGTAGTTGTGCACCCTAACTTTGTGGCCCTCAAAATCTAACTTATTAATGTTGAATCTCTAAACAAATTATAGCATCTTCCTCTGCTAGTTGGTTGCTTAAAATAAGGCTTGAATTCATCATTATCAATTTGATACCTTTTTATGCATAGTCATAAAAGGTATCCAAAAAACTACTTTTCTAACCCCCCTACCCATCATAGTCAATTATCACACCTAATCCTTGATTTCATTTTCACCAATAGAATAGAATATATTAATAACTAAATAAATATAAACTACCCTTATTTCCTAAGTATCCTAAAACTATATGAAATTTATCTTATTTTTGGACATTTTAGATCTATAAATTATTAATAAATTATATATGAGTAAAACACTTTAAATCCAACCCTACTAATTTATCTCTAATACATATATTCACATTTCAACCTAAACTCTTAATATTTTTCAATACTCTACTACCACCCAAGCTAGTTCATTCTCCACCACCCCCATGGTGCTTCATCCACCACCCTTTGAAGGTGTCATGCCTACAAGCAGGAGAGACAATGTGTATGTTGTCATGGAAGGGATGTATCAACTAAGTAAGGCTTTCACATTTTGTTTTTGTTGTATTACTTAGTTTTCCTTAATTGTTCTCATTGCATTTTTGGGTTTGCTAACGACAACTCCTCTTGGGGCTATGACCCATTTCTCTGTGATGGCTTAACAAAAAAAATAATCTTCTTAGTGATAGTTTTTATGGTTAGGGTTTGTAAATTTTGAAAATGTCACACTTTTACATATTTTTACATGTATGGCTCATGAAAATTTGGAGAGTTTTTCTACCTCAAGGAAATTTCAGATGTTTTGCTGTATTGTATACAAAGTCTAATGTTTTATGCGGAGAAAAATCCATGGATTCTTAGATGTATCTACAATATACAACTTTAAGTTTATAATTATTGCTTTGATAATGTTAAATGGGGTATGGGTTTGTTTCAATTTTGTTGGTCTCATTTATTATTTCTAGAGAAAATTTATGTTTTTGGGTAAATTTTTTATGGATAGCCGACCACTTCTAAAATACTATATGCTGCTAATTTTATATACAACTACAACAATAGATCTTGAGCCAAGTCAAGACAACTCTAGTGGTGTTGGATGATGTCTGAAGCGGAAGCATACGAAACCCTTTTAACAACCAAACATTATTCCATAGATCCAAGACATCCCTTAGTCAACTTTATCAATTTCCATTGCTGGAGCTAAATGATGCCATTTATCTCTGCTATTTTGGGGATTTGGCAGATATTAGTTCCAAATTTTGGAAAAGAAAATCTAGTTAAGAACCTGTATAGTTCTTCAAATATGGTTTATATATGTTATTACTTCGCAGTCGTGTTGACTTAGTTTTTTCATTAGTGAACTTACTATTATTTAATTTAATTCAACTCTAGCAATAGCAATTGATAAAAGTTGAGTTGAGGGATGTTTTATTGTATCACCTCAAAATGATTATTCATCTACATAAACCATAAACAAACTAGTAAATGAATTTGTACAGAAGCTCGGGCAGCCATCCACAGTTTGAAAGAAATTTCAAACTCTTCAAATGATAAAAAAAATTCAAATCAAGGTATATATTCAATTCACAGGGATCCAATCGTTAAAAATATAGCCTCCTGGGCTTGGAAATCGGTACAAAAAATGAAAGAATAAGAGAATTTGGTGAAACTTGGCATATGTTGGTCTTTGAACTCAGTTGGATGCCTGGCGAGTGCATTCAACAAGAAATCCCTGAGGAAATATTTTATTGTCCAAACAGTAATCATAAATCATGTAGTTCTTGCACACCCATTCAAGTTTATGTTGCTCACTCAACTCCAATGCATTTGCACCATACCATGAATTCACAGAGCAATCATGTTATAAATTGCGGAAGCATTAACCCAGAGTCATTAAATTTATAGCACAAATTAGATGCAAATAAATAATGAGAAAAATAAAGAAGAATAACAGAACAAATTGAATCACACAGATTTACGTGGTAAAACCTTGACAATTTGCCAAGGAAACATCCACGGGGCAAGTATTGGTAATCTTATTGCTCAAGGAGAAACAATTACATCTGCAATCTTCACGGCTGCATCAATATTGCTCGTACAATACACCTATTTTTTCCTTCAAGAGAACAAATATTTATAACCTCTTGAAGAAAAACAATAATCTCTCAACATAGAATAAAACCAGATTTATTCTTTCAAAGAAAATTGAAATCTTCCTTCTGAAAGCAAATAACTGTTCTTCTTCTAAAATAAGAGAAAGATTGTTTTATTGTTTTAACAATCTTGTTTTTATTGTTGTGATTGATTTTCACAATCTTTTTCTTGTTGTCACAATCCAACAATCTCCACCTTGACAACAATTTACCTAATACTTGCCCAAGCCCATGCATCACCCCTTTTGCATACCAAGAGAAGCCTTGTACCTTTCAATTTTATCATCAATACCCTTCTTCAATTTGTAGACCCATTTGCAACCAACAACTTTCCTACCCTTTGGAAGTTCTACCAAGTTCCATGTTTTATTCTTCTCCAAGGAATTGATTTCTTCTTTCATTGCTATTTTCCATTTAGCATTTTCAGTGTCATCCATTGCTTCCTGATAACAACTTGGTTCCCCATCATTAGAAATCAAAGCAACTGGTGAAACAAAATCATCATACCTTTTAGAAGGATTTCTGACTCGTGTAGATCTCCTTAGTGATGGTTGTGGTATTTCCACATTTTCCTGTATATTTCATGCATTCACATCCACATCTTCATCTTCAGAAGCTTCTTCTTGCTCCCTATCTTTTGTAGATGGTTGAGTTTCCAACTGAACTTGTTGATATTGAGGTACTTGTTCCTACTCCAAATCAACTTCTACAATGTCTGATTTTATTAGAGAAGATTCATCAAACACTACATCTCTGCTAATGATGATTTTTTGGGTAGTAGGATCCCACAATCTATATCCCTTAATTCCATCACCATAACCAACAAAAATGTATTTCTTAGATTTGGGGTCTAATTTAGAACGCCGATCCTTTGAAATAAGAGCATATGCATCAGAACCAAAAAATTTCAGATTTGAATAATTACATGAATGACCTGTCCATACCTCTTCAGGAATCTTACAATCTATTGCAACTGATGGTGATCGATTTATCAGATAGCATGCTGTATTAATTGCTTCTGCCCACAGGTCTTGCTCCAACTTGGCATTACTGAGCATACTCCTTGCTCTCTCTAGAAGAGTCCTATTCATGCATTCAGCAACACCATTTTGCTTAGGAGTGTAAAATGTGGTTTTATGTCCTTTGATCCCAGCTTCCTTACAATAATTTTCAAACTCCAATGATGTGAACTCGCCTCCATTATCTGTTCTTAAACATTTGATTGATCTACTAGTAATCTTTTCAACCAGAGCTCTAAACTGCTTAAATACACCAAACACATCAGCTTTACTCTTAAGAATATAGACCCACACCTTTCTAGAGTAATCATCTATAAATGTCAAAAAATATGAGGCTCCTCCAAAGGAAACTGTAGGAGATGGTCCCCAAACATCTGAATGAATATAGTCTAGAACACCCTTACTTGTATGACTACCTGATTTAAACTTCTATCTACACTACTTTCCAAAGACACAATGCTTGCAAAAATTCAAATTCAAAGACTTTAAATTTGGAAGTAACTTATACTTCACCAGTACCTTTAGCCCTTTCTCACTCATATGACCCAATCGTTGATGCCATAAACGAGTAGAATCATCTGTTTCCTTAGATACCACCGCAGTTTCATTTATCTCAGTATTCCCATTTAGCCTGTAAAGGTTTCCAACTTTTGTAGCCTTCATGACCATCAAAATTCCTTTGGATACTTTCAGCACTCCACCTTGACCAGAAAATTTATAACCACTAGAATCTAAAACTCCTAAAGAAATTAAATTCCTTTTAAGTTCTGGTACATGTCTTACCTCTGTTAATGTTTTTACAACACCATCAAACATTTAATCTTAACGCTCCCAATCCCAATAGTCTTACATGAAACATTGCTTCCCATAAGAACAATACCGCCATCAATAGCTTGGTAAGTAGAAAACCAATTCCTATGTGGACACATATGATTTGAAGCACCAGAATCTAATAACCAATCCTCATTAGGTTGTGAAAAACCACAAACAAATAATACCTCATCTACCATACCTGAACTTGACTCAGCCAGATTTGCTTCCTTTTGGGAGTCATCGTTCTCTTCTTTCCTCTTCCAACAATCTTTCTTGAGATGCCCAGATTTATTGCAAAACCAACATTTTCCCTTACCCTTTTTGCCTTTTGACTTAGATTTAGATGTTCCTCTCGAATTCTCCCCTTTTTCTATGGATCGACCTCTAGCCACCATTGCTTCCGATGTGGAGGTTTTTGTATTAGACTTCCTGCGCACCTCTTCAGACAACAAAGCTCCCACAACATAATCAAATTCAAGGGTGTCAGTTGTGCTAAAGCTAATAGAAGTGACTAAGTGATTCCAGGAATCGGGCAATGAACACAAAAGAGTAACTGCCTTGTCTTCATCTTCGATTTTTACACCCATACTAGATAATTGACAAATAAGAGTATTGAAAACATTTAAATGATCAACAATTTTTATACCTTCCTTCATTCGCAAACTATACAATTGCCTTTTCAAGTAGATCCGGTTTGTCAAGGATTTTGTCATATAAAGACTCTCCATTTTGCTCCATAAGCTTGCAGCCGTACTTTCTCCAACAATATTAAAAAAGAACCTCATTTGCCAAACACAAACAAATTGTGCTAAGAGCTCTCATATCCAGATCTTCCCAATCCTCATCAGACATATCTGCAGGTTTCTTTGATTTTCCTACCAATTCCTTGTGCAAACCTTGTTGCACTAACAAATCACGTATTTTGAGTTTCCAAAGCTCAAAATTATTCTTTCCATTAAATTTCTCCACCTCAAATCTTGTATTTGAAACCTTTGCCATTTGATGTTGCAGAATCAACACCAAATTCTAACACAGTTGCTGCAAAAAAAAAAATTGCTCTAATACCAATTGTTATAAATTGCGGAAGCATTAACCCAGAGTCATTAAATTTACAACACAAATTATATGCAAATAAATAATGAGAAAAATAAAGAAGAATAACAGAACAAATTGAAGCACACAGATTTACGTGGTAAAACCTTGACAATTTGCCAAGGAAACATCCACGGGGTAAGTATTGGTAATCTTATTGCTCAAGGAAAAACAATTACATCTACAATCTTCACGGCTGTAGCAATTTGCTCGTACAATACACCTATTTTTTCCTTCAAGAGACCAAATATTTATAACCTCTTGAAGAAAAATAATAATCTCTCAACATAGAATAAAACCAGATTTATTCTTTCAAAGAAAATTGAAATCTTCCTTCCAAAAGCAAATAACTGTCCTTTTTCTAAAATAAGAGAAAGATTCTTTTATTGTTTTAACAATCTTGTTTTTATTGTTGTGATTGATTTTCACAATCTTTTTCTTGTTGTCACAATCCAACAAATCAGAGGAGGTAGAGCATGTCTCTGCTTTGAAATTTCCATAAGAGACCACAAATGGGGATTTGCTCCAGTCGATCTTCACTACTCCGCCTCTCATTGCCCAATTGTTTGTGTTCCACAGGCTCAAATATAATCTCATTGCTTGATTCTTCGAATATGCAACTCCCAAATCCTCGCTGTTCTAAAAAACTCTCATCGGAGTTCCATCCACAGAAAATTTGCAGAATATCAGAAATACATATTATAACTACAATGATAATGCTAAAACTACAAGGCCAGGCCAAAGAGGACATTCACTGGTTGATTTGAAGTTGCAGGGACATTATTAACTTACATTATTTGTTGGGGATTCCAGAGCAAGGACTAAGTGTGGAAGTCTGCGGTGGGGTCAAACCAGAGGTAGAATTGCTGCTCGTGATTGCCTTTACCTTGTGAGAAAACATTGGTGTGCATAATATAGGGATCTCTAGACAGATTTCCTAGAAACTCAAAGTCTATTTCGTTGTGCGTATTCCCTTGTGATGAGAGCTGCACCAGAGCATAACCATTTTATTAGAGCATGCTCAACTTCCCACAACAATACTACTAATATGAGGACTAGAGAATGAATTGAAGGGAAAAAATTACATAGTATGCAATGACAGTACCGACTAAATTACCGGGCACCAGCTTGATTTTCATATCTATTTTTCCAAAGAGATATTCATTCTTGGATTGGAACCTTGAACCTGTTTTAATATAGTAGAGGAGGAGGTAAGGATTGGTTCAACATACTGTTAAAATCATATATATGTAGTTGCAGTAAGATAATGAGATAAATACCTAAGGACTGATCGAGAGTGAGCTACAATCATTGGCCATTATTGAGTATCTTAGCACGATCATTTCCCCATGTGATGTCGAAGTCATTGTAGAAATGTGTAGAAACAAGGTGGGAGAATGAGAGTGCAAGGATTAAGAGGAGGACACATCGAATGAGTTCCATTGGGAACGAAAGGCAAGAATTTAGTGTGTAGGAGTATTGATGTGGTGAATGGTGGTGAGTAGTGAGGAAAATGAATGGTATTTATATATAGGCAGGGGCAAGGTCAGGTAAAGGAAAGGAAAGTAGCAAGAAATTTCCCCAAGAATTGCTAAATGGATGAGTTGGACCGCAGTTTGTATTTACAACTAGACAAGGTTCTTGATTTTATTGCACGTGGAATTCCAGCAAGAAGAGTGCAGTGTTGAGTAGGGGTATAGTTACATAGTTGTGTGCATTATGAAACTGTTGTTTGGAGACTACCTAAAATGCAGTGTCTAAGATGTTGACGTCTCATCATCCACTAACCAGTCAAACGTCGCGTAAAGTGTTTTTTTTTCTTTCTTCAAATTTGTAGGTAGGTCGACAGGATGATATTGTGGGCAGGTAAGTTTTGCATACGAATGCTTTTTTTTTTAATTTTTAATATTTTGAGAGGTCTTGCAAGATGGTTAAACAAATCCCAACCATTCATAATTTTTCGTCATTTTTTGGTTGTTTTTTGCTACTTTTTACTACTTTCCCCGCCACTTATTATTGCTTTCCTCACCGCTATTGGTTTCCACTCCTCCAAACTCTTCCTCACTAGTATTGACCTTTCACTCCTCTAATTTGGCGAGCCGCATCCTCAAAATAAGGTTTCAATGAGTTTTTTAGAGTATTTTTATTAAAATGAAAATTACGACCAAGATACTGATAATGAGCACATTTAGGTTTTAACATAATGGCATCCTTTACCTAGTAAAAAAATAATTATAAATATATAATTATTGTAACACCACAAATCTACAAACTTAAACTATTATCACACATTAGCATGTTGTAAGTTTGAAACAAGAAAACATAGTAATATTCTTATGAAATATATAAACATGGTTAATAATGCTAACAAAATGACAACCAAAACAATTATATGAAAGCATTAGAAAAACACATGAATCATACCTATTCCATATTCGATTGGTGCACCTTGATATGTAAAGGAGCCCTTTCCCAATCCTTGACAAGATCAATGATAAAAATGTCTTGAAGATGCTAGATGCTTATGAAGTGGATAAACTTAGCTCTCAATGTGAAGAGAGTAACTTTGCTCAAATTATGGATGGAAATGAAGGAGAAAAGCCTTGAATTTATAGATGAGATTGAGAGAAGAAGAGGCAAAGTTGAGGAATGTGGGACTAATCCTCAACTAATAGATTCATTCCACTTGTCAAAATGTGAGAGGAGAAAGCTTGAGCACATTTTGGTCTTTGTGCAAGATAAATGCAATTAGGTGAGTTTGAAATTTGAAAAATGTCATTAAATGCATATGGTTGAGAGATTTGGGGGGAAATTTGTTTGGACAAAAAAGTCAAACAAATGGAGTTAATGAGGGCATATTCCTTGGGAATATGCTATGCTTTGTGAGGAAAATAGAGTTTTAATAAATCAAAATAAATGATTTATTGTGCAAGTGGGAAAAGCTAGAGGATGGGACATGGATTAGACTTAGCATTAATCAGGGATTTGATTAATTAAGCTGATATTAGGGGATTTTGACATTCAATTTGAATTTTTGGATTTATTTAAATTGAATGAGAAGATAATGATCATTTAGAGATTTAATTAAACATTTGGATTTATTTAATTAAATGGAAGAACTTTAGGAGATTAATTAAATAATTTGATTTATTTAATTAAGGAGGTAACCTTAGGAGATTAATCAAATAAACTTGATTTATTTAATTGATGGGCGATTATGATTAAATATGATTAATGCATGATGCTAATTTTGCATGTCTATATTTTTCCCCTTTTTGAAGCATTGTACTTGTTGCATTGATTCAAAGAATGATGCTGTCGACATCAAAATTTAAAATTTTTCTAATTTTTTTGGATGCCACAACGGAAATAAGTACGTTGGTACATTGCCCCCTTGAGAGATTGAGCGAAAAGTTTAATTTGAGGTCAATCTCGCAACAAAGAGGTTCAAGATGGATATATGGATGGTTAGACTAACAGATCTATATGATAATGATGATGAGAATGAGATGCTTTAAAGATGTTTAGAATAACAAATCTATATTATCTTAAAATTAAATGATTATGCAATGCATGTGAAATGGATGAGATGGATGATGTTGTCCTATGATGATATGACATGATTATGCAGGATGAGAGTGCAGATGCAGGATGGATGCATTGTTAGTGTGAATGAGGATAGACGAATGAGAGGGATCAACCCTTAAATCCAAGAAGATGCAGAAGTCCAACAAGTCCATGAGTCATTAAGACTTTATTAGATGTGATGATGAATGATGATGATGTATTGCTTATCCAGTTATGGGAGAGATAAAGAGCATAATTTTCCTTATGTTTGATAACACACATAGGTGCGATGCATCAAGGTATAAAGAACCAGGATGGCATTGCACTTAGTGTGATGGAATTTGACTCGACAATCAGATAGGAGTATTCTTGGTCACACTTGACGTACGAAAATTTATTCAAAATATAGTTCAAATACTATAAACATATCAGACCAAAACATAAAAAACAAGCCTTCCTATGTGGTCAACAAGATATCTAGAATACCATCCCTACAAACCAAACAAAGCACGCATGACAAAGCTATTTTACAAGAAAATCTAACGAGCACAATAGAAATAAGGATAATGATTGTTGCCCCATTCCTTTCTCTCTAAATATTTATGTTTAGATATCATCGAGAGGTCATTGGGATGAGCGCAATAAGATAAATCCAAATAAAAGATAAAGTAAATAAAAGTTCTTCATACTGCTAGCCAGGAATAAACTACGGTGATGCTTGATGTTGATGTCCATCCAAGGAAGGTCGCATTCCTATGACGTGTTGTGACCAAGTGATAATGATATTTTCATCAAGGATGATAAGCTATTGATACTCTGAGTTGATCAACTTGTTGACTCACTGATCTAGACTTGAGACTTTGACAATTAGGTGTTCACTTTTGAACCTGCTAGACTTGCTTATGACTGACTCATCAAAGGATGAAGATGATGATTTATTTATTATGAACGGTGATTATTGCAGGTGAAAGAAAGATGAGACAGGTGCACCATTTTGGGTTTTTCAAATATTTGGATGTTTTTGATGTTTTGAGGTTGTTTTGATTTTTGGATTTTTTCAATGTTTTTGGTATTTTCAAGATTTATGACCAAGAGACTAACTTAAAGACCTATCCTAGGGGTCTCGAGAGCTGATCAATAGATTAGCCTTGCCTATGTTATACACGCAAAGACCACATAGTTCGACTAACAATTGACTTGACTCAATGATGAGATAGATGGGCAAACAGATTGTCATTTCTATTGCGACAGACGCCTAAAGGACTGACCTAAAATGTCTCGGGGGATGATCAAAGATCAACCTTGCCTATGTTCAAGCTTAGAGATGATGTAGTTCGGTTTCCATGTTTTTGACTTTTTTTGACTTTTTGAAATGTTTTGGATTTTGACATGATTTGGATGTTTTTTGGAATTTTGATTTTCTAAATGTTTTTTATTTTTGATGGACTTTTTGAATATTTTTGGATTTTTGATGTTTAAGGAAGATCACAAAAATATACACAAATCTGATCTAATGTAGGTACAGGAACGTGCCCTCGGCATGATGTGATAGACTACTTCGATATAGGCAGGACAAACTGACCTTAGGAATATGCCAAGTAGTACTAGGGTGGAACATGATACGAACACAAGATCAAGCTATGGTACAAATGCGGATGGATAGATGAGAGGTTAATAATGGATGAATGGTAGGATGTAATGGATAAATGAGTGTGCAAATTAAGCCGTGAAGATCTTGGTGGATGGAGAGTACTTTATTTACACTTGGCGCCTGTTTGCCAGGTTTTCACCAAGGTACTTGTACAAAGCGCCAATGAAGTGGTTTTCACTAGAGGATGATTTTTTCTCTTTACTGTTTTCAATTATTTTTTGTTCTAATTTTTTTGGATTTTTGTATTTTTGTATTTTTTTTGTTGTCACCATGCCTATTTACTAGGTTTTCATCACGATGACCATTTTTTCAAGACATTTTCTGATTTTATACCTTGAAAGATTTTAGGCATAAAACTTTTTGAGATGGGAGCTATTCACGAGCTCCTGCAGAGGTTCGCCTTCTGGTGTTGATAACTTATATGCCACTGATTTATAGCTTGTCATGATGATGAAAGGTCCCAACCAATTGGGCTCAAATTTTCCGTTGCTTTTTGGGTTTAGCATGTTCTTCTGGTTCTCCTTTAGCACAAGTTCACCGACTTGGAAGGCCCGCCTCCTGATCTTTTTGTTATAACTTCACTTAGTCGATTTTGATACACCTGTAGATCATTTAAGGCATCCATACACCATTCATCCAGTAACTCCAGCTCATTCAGTCGTGAGACCCTGTATTCTTCATCTATGATAAGGTTTTGCAATGATATTCTCAGGGATGGGAGCTCGATCTCAATGGGTAAGATAACTTTTGATCCATAGACTAGGGAGAATAGGATGGCACCTGTTGGTGTGCGGATGCTGGTGTGATAGGCCCATAAGGCGAGATTTAGCTGTAGATGCTAGTCATGACCAGCGTCATTGACTATTTTTGTAAGAATTTTCAAGATGGTTTTATTGGTGGCTTCTACTTGGCCATTGCCTTGGGGATAGTACATAGTGGAAAATTTTTGTTGGATATTGAATTTTTCACATAAGTCACAGATGTCCTGATTCTTGAAACGTGTCCCATTATCTAAGATAATGGCTTGAGGGACACTGTACTGGCAAATGAGGTAGTTCGGGATGAACTTGGATATCTGCTTTCCCGTTATGTAGGTCATGGGAATGGGTTTGACCCACTTTGTAAAGTACTTTGTGGCGGTGATGATGAATTTGTGGCCATTGGATGACGTGGTGTGATTTTTCTAATGAGATCGAGCCCCCATTATGAAAAGGGCCAAGGTGTAACAATAGGACGAAGCTCTTAAGCTGGTGCATGGATAAGTTCCTTGTGCTACTGGCACTGCAAACATATTCTAACGAAGTCATGTGCATCTCTCTCCAATGTTGGCCAATAGTATCTGGTCATTAGCAACTTAGCCAAGGTCACACCACTCGAGTGCAATCCACAAATGTCGTTGTATACCTCAGTTAATGTAGTCAGGGCTTCCTCAGTGTTCAGGAAACACAATAGGGTTCCTTTAATGCTCCTACGATAAAGGGTTTTTTCCTAGGATGACAAAGCAGTTTGACTTCTTGACGAAGGCTTATTTAAGGTTCAGGGTTATATCAGTGCGCAAGACTCCTATTCTTAAGTATGTGTAAATTTCATGATACTAGGGATCACCGGGACCAACAAGTTCACACACGAATTCAAACTTTGGTACCTCGAATGCTAGTACAAGAAGCTTCTCTACAAGGAATTCTTGCTTTGGGACGTTGCGCGGGATTTCCAAGAGTGATCCAATTGTAGCCATTGCATCCGCTGCTTTGTAGCTTGCTCTAGGTAGTTGTTCAAATGTGATTTCAATGAATGAGTCTTTGAGGCTTTCGACCAAATTATTGTATGGAGTCAGTTTATCATCCCTTGTCTGATATTCATCATTTACCTTATTGATTATGAGCTGAGAATCCCCATATACCTTTAGAGCCATGATCTGACATTGTACTCCAATCCTTAAGCCTATGACGAGAGCCTCATACTCTGCTATGTTATTCGTGCATGGGAATGACAAATTGTAAGATTTGGGTATGCAGTCTCCTTGGGGATTTATGAAGAAAATTCCTGCTCCTGACCTGTGTTGCATTTAAGATCCATCGAAATACATCTTCCAATGGTCTGCAACACTTAGGTTGAAAATTGATTCAAGGAATTCTGAAATTAGTGGGTTTTATGTGTATATAGGAGCCTCTACTAGTTGATCTTCAATTACTTGTCCCTTGATGGCCTTGTGCTCCACATATTCAATGTCATGTTCTCTCAATATCATGACCCACTTGGTTGTCCACCCTGTGAGAGTGGCTTTAGAAAGCAGGTACTTGAGTGGATCTATCTTCATGATTAGCTTGATTTGATGAGCCAACATGTAATGTCTGAATTTTTAAGTTGCAAACACAACTGTCAGACAAGCCTTTTCAATAGGAATATAGTTTAGCTCGTGTCCCACCATAGTTCTGCTGATATAATATATTTCTCTCTCTCTTCCATTTTCATCGTGTTGAGCTAATAGAGCACCGAGAGCTGCCATGGTTGTTGAAATATATAGGATTAATGGCTTTCCTAGGATTGGTGGCATTAAAACCGGTGGCATGAGTAAGTATTCTTTGATTTTGTTAAATGCCTGGTCACATTTTTCATCCCATTTGTATGCTACCCCCTTGTGGAGTAGATGAGAGTATGGGATCTATTTATCTGCTAGTTGTGTTATGAATCTATGGATGGATTGGAGCCTGCCTTGTAGACCTCTTAGCTGCTTTAGTGTCCTGGGTGATTCCATGTCGAGGATCGCCTTGACTTTGGCGGGATCCACCTCGATTCCTCTCATTGATACTATATATCCCAGGAGCTTGCCCAATTGCACCCCAAAGACACATTTCCTTGGATTGAGACGAGCCTTATATTTTTCCAATCTATCAAAAATAGAGCTCAAGATTGCTATGTGGTCCTATCTTTTTCTGGATTTAGCCAATATGTCATCTACATAGTCTTCCATTGTCTTATGAATCATGTTGTGAAAGATCAATGTCATGGCTCTTTGTTATGTTGCACCTGGATTCTTTAACTCGAAAGGCATCATGTTCTAGCAATAGGTCCCCCATGGCCATGTGAACGTTGTCTTGTGCTGATCCTTCTTTGCTATCATAATCTGATTGTATCTAGAAAACCCGTCCATTAGTGATAGCATTTCATGTCCGGCCGTCATATACACTATCATGTTGATGTTGGGTAGTGGAAAGTCATCCTTAGGACACACTTTGTTTAAGTCTCTGAAATCGGTGCAGATGTGGATGCCCCCATTTGGCTTTGAAACAGGCACAAGATTTGACACCCATTCAGGATAATCAATTGGTCTTATGAATCCTGCATCCAAGAGCTTCTTCAATTCAACTTTGACAAACAAGGCTATCTGGGGGTGCATCTTTCTCAACTTTTATCTTACTGGTTTTTCCCTTGGATAGACAGCTAAGTGATGAACCATGACTTCCAGATCGAGACCCGACATGTTAGCGTAGGTCCATGTGAAGTTCACTTTTCTTTCTTTTAAGAATGCAACCAAAAGTTCTTGTTCTTCCGTGAGAAGCAACTCAACATAGAAGGTGATGTGTGGCATTACTTTTGTTCCCAGATTGATGGGGTTGCACTGTTATGCTAGGACTACCGATTTTTCTTGATGAAGTGCAGTGGGGGGGAGATTGAATCCTTCATCCTCCGATGCCTCAAAGAGGTTTTCACCATTGGATGCATCCTTTATTTTTACTATTTTATGGTTAGAGAGTGCCACAGTGTGGTTTTCGCTCATTGACCTTGAGATTATTCTCAATTGTTCACTTTTGCAACTGAAGGATTCAATCATTTCCCAATAATAGGCATGTGTGTCTAGTGTGATGTCAAATCCTACCTTATGATCTCCAAATGGTACTATATCCCTTAGTACCATGAATTTTGAGAGCGCCTCATCGTTTTCAAATATGTCTAGAATTGGTGGCCCTTGTTGGTCATAATCGACAAGTTGGGAGTAAACTAGGTTTATTTTGTGAGTTTGGTGGTCTGACTCAAAGGATAAGGTACTAATAATAAGTAAGGAGGAGTCTTCAAACAACATCGGTAAGCCGATTATGGTATCCTCGTCATCACTACTACTTCAAACATCAATTATATCAAAGGTGAAGTTGTCTAGGGCCAGACCTGTGGATACTGGAAACCGTAGGGCAGCTGCCGATAACTGAGGGGGAGTCTTGACTGCATTAACTAGGGGACCTCAGCCATGTATGGTTATACTTGGAGGGGTACAGCAAAGACCAAGATTATTCATTCGTCTCTCAACAATGATGGGTTCTAGTCAGCCATTGTTGTTCCTTCCAAGGATTTCATTTCTATTGTAGCCCATACCAAGCATCATTTGTAGCCCCTTTCTTCGTTCATCCATGGGAATATTAGGTGCGGGCCTTTAATCTTGGTATAGTGAGCTTGAAATGTCTCTTTCATCCACGTCCTCCTGACTTAGATCCCCCCAACATCGAAATCTAGAAAGGTTTTCCCTAAAAGTGTGAGAGGGTGTTTCAACTAGTTGGGGTTGCCCATGTGACCTAGGAGATTGAGGTAAATCTCCTATGAAAAAAGAATTCTTCTTCATTCTATATTCCCCACACCAATTGTCCTAGATCATGAGCTTGATGTCAGATATGTCAGGAATGGAGGGTGTATTTGTCCCAGAAGTGGAGGGACCTTCATCATTTTTCGGGACCTCGGGAACTTTGTAGAACTTGGCTTCTAGATTCTTGCAATAGTTGAAGGGTTTAGGATCACCATGAATTGTGACCTCTTCATTTTGGTATGAGAATTTGATGCATTGGTGGAATCTTGAGGCGACCACCTTCATCGCATGGATCCATGGGCATCCCAGGAGGATATTGTAGGACAAATCAAGGTTGAGGACCTGACATGTGGTTTCCATAGTAGCTGGCCCTACTTGGATTGGGAGTTTGATAGTGCCTTGAGACACTCTTTCCTAGTCATCATATGGTCTGATTGTAATACCTTTGTCTTTCTCAATGGAATCCTCAGAGATTCCCAGATTCTTTATGAGCTTTAGTGAACAGATGTTGAGGCCCGTACCTCCATCCACCAAGACCCTTTTAACTTTTTTCTTGTGAACTAGGACCTCGAGGTGTAATGCATGGTTGTGAGATGGTTGGGCAGGAAAGTCCTGATCAGAGAAGGTGAGGATATTTGGAGTGATGATGTTGTTGACCATAGCTTGAAACTGCTCTCTATCAAAGTTAGCAGAGACAATGGATGAAGCCAATGCTTCCTCAAGGATTTTTCTGTGGGTTGCTGAATTTCAGTACCTCCATGATGGAGATCTGAGCAGGGGTTCTTTTTAATTGGTTAAGGACGTTATAACAATTAGGGGTGGATTTTGAGGTGGGGGTCTCAGATGGCTACAATACCCCGACAATAGTGACCTTGCCTCCGCGTGTGGTGACTCCACAATCAATGTTGGCTCCTTTATATTGACAACAGTGACCAATTCGTCAATGCATGTGACGACTCCTTTGTATACATGGTTCAATTTGCAAGAATTTTACTTACCTTTATCATTTACTTGATTGTGGTTGGGCATCAGATTTGTGTATATCTTCAGATCTTGATTATCGATCGATTGCTCAACATTTATGATTTTGTCATCAATGAGATCTTGGATGATGTTCTTCAACTTCATGCAGTTGGCAGTTGTGTGTCTCTTGAGCTTATGAAAATCACAAAGGATATTTTCGTTGTACCAGGGCGGCTTTACCTGGGGTTCACTATAATTATCATTGGTGGGGACCTTGATGGGACTCTCATTAACCAATTTTTTTATGATAGACTCAACTGACTCCCCAAGGATTGTGAATTTCTATTTGGGGGGATACTCATTTCGTGGAGGTGGTCCTCCTTGATTATTGAGATTATTGATCTGATTGTGGGGTGGTTGTTGATTCATCACATTTGTTTGTGTGTTATTCTGATTATTATTCTGTAGTTGATGATGTGTTTTATTATTTTGCTTTGGTGCATTGATGACAACCTTGAAATCCACCACCCCATCATTGGTGATATTCTTGTTTTTTGCCCATGTGCGAGGTTTATCATTGTAACTAGTAGATAGGCGACTGTCCTAATGTTCAGGATAAGTAGGCGTGCCCTCTTGTGCAATAAGATCTCGTTTGATATTGAGCGCCTTAGGGATCAATTGATCGTATGTGGTGATGCATTGCATCTTTAGATAAAATGCCAAGGTCTTGTCTGTATTGGAAATGATGGTACAAACTTGTTGTTCCTCTGGCATGGCCCACTTGCTTCGATTGGCCTTGTCTCGCCACCATTGGAGAAAGGCGGTGAATGATTCCCCCTTTCCCTATTTGAGCACCGAAAGTTCTTCCAAACTAACATCCACACAAATGTTGAATGCATAATTTTGGAGGAAGGCATCTTTGATTTCTTGGAATGTTTTGATGCCAATAGGCAGATGAGAAAACCATTCAATAGCATCACCGACCAAGCTTCGAGGGAACAACCACATCAGATATGTGTCGTTGTATGGGACTTCCATACAATGTACCTGAAATTCCTTGATGTGATCTTCAAGGTTTCCTATCCCATGATATTTGTCAAATTTGGGAATTTCAAATTTCTTCGACAATGGTACCATCATCAAGCTTTTGTCAAACAGATAGGGACAGAAATTGTTGGGTGTCCTGATTGTCTTTCCTGATTGAAGATCAAGCACCTGTTGCGAGAGAATTTTGATTTGTGTCGTCACATCACTTTGCGGATCAGCAGGTGGGGTGAACACATTTTGAGGTGTTGGATTGATGGGCGGGATGTTGGTGGGTGTTTGTTGCAAGCTTTGTTGAGCAAGTAGTGCCTATGTTTGTTGTTGAGCCAACAATGCTTGTTGTTGGTCGTGTTGTGTATGTGCCAACAACACTTGTTGTTGGTCATGTTGTTGTTGTGCCAACAACGCTTGGTGTTGGTCGTATTGTTTTTGTACTTGATAGTCTTGCAAGGCTTGTTGATATGCTTCTTGTTGTGCTTGCGATTGTGCCTAGTACTTTGCTTGCACTTGAGCTTGTTGAGCTTGAAACTAGGCTTGGGCTTGGGCATGTGCTTGTTAGATTGTTTGTGCAATTGGAGCGGCATGTGTGGCTTGTGCGGCTTGTGCAGCTTGGGTGGCTTGATCTGCTTGCGCAGGTTGGGCAGCTTGTGCGACTTGTTTTTGTTGTAATAAGGCTTGGGCTTGTGCAGTCTGATGTGCCTGTTGTGCTTGCTTAGTAGCCAGCTATGCAGCTTGTTGATTTTGGAGCACCTTTTAATGAGCGGCTTGTTGAGTAGCTCGCAACACAATGGTGAATGAATTTTTTGTGTTGTATCTTAGTGGTGGTGGTGGCGGATTGGGAAGGGTGTGGACCGTTGTGATGAGCAGAACGGTCATTTTGATAATCGGGGTTTGAGTTGTGGATGGTGTGATCGAGATGCTTGATCCTTGAGATACTTGAGGAATGGTGGACGCGTTGACCATGGGGTTTGTTTGGATGGTCACCATTTGTTGTTGTGATATCAATGGCAATACAGGAGGATTTGATATGATGCTTTGGTTTGATTGATTGATGGCGGGCAGAGGAGGAAGACCCAACCCAAGGGGTGATGTAGATGTAACTGGTAGGGGTGGAAATGGCAGAAAAATGAGCAGTGCAACCCCTTGAAGTGATGATGAGGGATCAAAGATTCCCCCTGCTCCAAACAAGTCACCTTCTCCTTGTGAGGTAGGGAGAGAGGTTTGTGTGTCTAGAGGATAAATTGGTGTTGCATGATAAGAGGTTGGATTGGTGAACTCATGGAATGTAAGTGAAACGTAAGGGTGTAATGGATTTACCGAAATGAATTGATTTAGTGTGGTGTTCGTATTCAACCCTCTGTTGTTCACAAGGTGATGTTTTTGGAGTTTGTGCACCATGGTGCTTCCCTTGTTAACAACCGACAAGGTTGAAGTGATAGATGATATGATTGGTGGGATGTCTTGAGTGACACTTTGAAGCGAAAGTGTGGATGAGGTTGGGGGCATGATCTCTAGAGGTCTTTCCACAATAGTGCTAATGTCAAAGTTAGAAGGGAGTTTAGCCCCTTCTTTTTCTAACTCAAGCATGTATTGGGATAGATATAACCTCATCATAGCATTGACAATTTGATGATTTTTGGGATTTTGCACCATTGCTAGGATTTCCTCCTATTTCATCTTGTTGTCGGTGATTTCCTCTACTTGACCCTCCTCTTGATGATTTTGAGGCATTTGAGGAGGATTGATTGGGAGGTGAATGGATGTCGGGGGATTGAATTTTGTTTCAGTTTGACTTAGATCGCTCGAAGGGGATGTTTCTTTGTTTTGCTCCATATTCTTCTTGTGTTGAGATCAAGTTTGAGCCATAAAATAGAGATCAATTTTCAGGAATGTAAGAGATGAACCTCTAACCCTTTAGACTGGTCTAAACATTAGGTTCAAAGAAGAGAAGAACTAGGATAATTTAAGGATCAAAGTGATGATGGGGATGAGATAAACGAAAGATGGATGATATGGGTGATGAAACTCTTAAGGAACCTTGGGGGAGATGCTAAAATTTTAGGACTTGATTTGATTGAGGATAGTTTGACTAAGTGTGTTAAGTCAAATGAAGTGATAATGCACTTGTAAACTCTAGGGAGTTGTGTTATCCTAGAGTAAACTTGTACACAACAGGATAGTTTGACTAAGTGTGTTAAGTCAAACAAGGTGATTTTGGATAATGAACTTGTAAACCCTAGGAAGTTGTGTTATCCTAAAGTAAACTCGTACAAAAGAAGATAGTTTGACTAAGTGTGTTAATTCAAACAAAGTGGTTTTGATTTGTCCTAGAAGTTTAGCATAAATGATGTTTTCAAAGTTTCGAAGTGTTGTTGGTGAGGTGATTTTTGATCGATTTTGATGGTTGAGAGGTGGATGAGAATGATTGATTTTGATCCTAGACTTGACCTAGATAAAACTCCTTCTTACAAGATCTCAGTTTTGAAGAACACGCTTGATACTTCCTATGTGAGAAAAGAAAACCTTTGAAAAAGAGTTGGATTTTGTTGATAGTAAAACTCATACAAGTTAGGGTTGTTTCTTGAAGCTTTCTTGTAGAAGTTGTAAACCAATCTTTCTTTAACTTCAAGAAGTCTTTCAAGACGCTCCTCTCGAGCTTTTGGACTAAGACTTTTGAACTTTGGTTTTTGAATTTTGATTTTGCGAGAAATCATTTGGAATAACACATGTGTAGGGTTCAATTGTCTCTTTACTTTGCTTAATGAGTCCTTTTTATCACAAACATTTTCTTGATTTGAAAATTTCAAACTAAATGTATATGTCTCAATTCCTTTTCATTCCACAAGGTCCATTATGTGAAAATCAAGGTTTCAAGAGCATAGTTTCCTAGGTTGAATTTAGTATGAGAAAATTATGACGTAAATCCAAATGCTTAGAAACCTCTACGGATAAAATCCCTAGGGAAAGCAACAACACTTGGGTTTGGTCAAAGGTATTTGCCCCTCCTAAAGGGTTTGAAATTTGAAGATTTTGAATGTTGAATGTTTGTTTCCAGTTGTTTTGAGACTCAAGCAAAGTATTTTTTGATTCCAAGAGCATGCAAAATCCTAGGATGAAAAGATAATATTTGTTTTGGATTCCCACTTGGATAAATCCATTTGCGCATATTCAGTGCGGATGACTAGATGCTTGACCACACTGGCTCCCCTCCATGGCACACACTTCTTGAGAAATCCAAACATTAATACCCATGAATCTCCCATGACATACTTTTCATCTCTACAACAGATTTGCATGTTATGTGGGGTGGCTTCAAAGGACGTGACCTTTTGCACCAACAAATAGAAAAGGATTTTTGGCTTCTAAACAAAAGTTTGTAGTAAGGGCATCCAGTTTAGGGGTTGCAATGATAAAATCCTTGTGAGAGATATCCCAACCCTTAGAACAAGGGATTTACGCATCACACAAATACCAGGGGAGAGTTATCATGTGTCGCTTCCCATTGTCCATGTCTTTCACCGTGAATGAAAATTTATATAGCGGTTTGGAAGAGCTTGGCTTTAGCTTGTTACTGCTTGAGTCGTTCCCTTGGGGTGAGTAATTTTTCCCACCAAGGCAGGCCCTCTAAGGTAAACAAAAGCGATCGAACATATCCATAGTTTGATCAATCTTTGTTGAGAAACAAAGAGAGAACACACGCCATATGTTTCACTCACACTCGCAAGATTGATTCAATTTTAAAACCCAATTGAAATGTGGAGGCAATCTTTTATGCAACTTAATATCACCAAAAAGACTTTTGATTCTCAAGATCGTCATGAAGCACGAGAGAAGTGCATACACCTTTTTAAATGAAATTACTTTGCAAAAAATATTACAAGACACAAAAGCACATGTTCATTTTAATTTCCAAAGGCAAAATTGAGTTCTTTTTAAAGCCCCAAATTTGAAATGTGAGAGTTGTTTGTCCAATTTTTAGAACCCAAATTGAAATTTACTAAGTTTCTAAGGTCTAATTTTAATCCAACCTTGAAAAGATCAAATCAATAATTGATTTTAAACCCAAATTTAAAAGTGAGTTGGTTTATTTAAATAGAAAATGAAAGCAGGAATTGGAGCCCTAGATTATAACAAGCATTAAAAAATGTTTTTTTTTTCAAGTCTTCATTTCAATGTTCAATTTTTCTAACTCCACTCCACTTGCCTTTGTTCAATTTCGATGCTCAACTTCCAACGCCAACCTATAAAACATTACAAAGTAAAATTTTAGAAATGAGATTTACTTCAAGGAATTAATGAAGTAAAAAAAGAAAAAAAATACCTCCGCCATGCAAAATCTCTAAAAAAAAAACGATGGTTATGGTCAAAAATCAGATTTTTATAAGCATGAGAGAACTTTCATTATTAGACAACTCTTTAAAGTAGTTATTTGATCAAATGATAACTCAATAAAGTGTATCAAATAACTATGCAAATTAATGATAAAGTTGATTGTCACTAATAATGGGAAGATTCCCTAACAACTATCACATGAAGTATTTCAAAACTGCCACCTCACACTGTCAGCCACTTTAAACCAACATAATGGATCCCAATTACAATTAAAAAAAATCTCAACATGAATGCATACCCATAAAGAATAGAAACTTCACGTGATTTCAAAACTCAACGCATTAGCAAAAGCGGGTGATTTAAAGCAGGGTTGGTGAGCATGGTGGGCCATTTCCCATACTAAACGAAAGCAAAGATTGGAGGTACTTTAACAAAATTAAAGGCGAAGATGATATTTTGTCAGCGAAGGTGTCAGGCAGCAACAAATGGCGGGTGGCACCAAAAATATAATGGGTCTTCTCCACAGTTGAAAAGCCTAATGGGTTAGTAGTTCAGGCTCATAGCGAGCGAAACTAGGCTGAGCATATTGAATATATCAAAAAAGAATGAAATTTCATTATTTCTCACACCTTCTGGAATGCGCGGGACGCTATTAGCTCTGTGGGATGTCTTGTGATGACTGGAAACACACACAATACACGCTTGTTTGTAAACCACCCACGGACTTGGTTGTTGTCAGAATATATTGATTTCACCTTCAATTCTGACAAGAATGCAAAGACAAATTGACTAGTCAGCATAAAAACTTGAAAGTACAGTTGTCAGCAATTAGAAGTTGATGGTGGTGTCCAGAGGAACAAGAAAATATTTATTTCTTACTAGAGAAGCATGTGAGCCTCTATATCCCTATTCAATGCAATAGTTGATATTAAAAGGGAAGAAAGGACTATTGCGCTAGAAATGATTTCTCTAATCTAATGCCAACATTTTTTATTGACTATGAGTTTGAATATCAATCAACACTCGAACTTTAATTATCGTGCACATCTCCGAGATCCCATTTTCTAGGTTTAACTTATGCCTCATTTCAACGGTGCGCAATTAAAAGTTGCTTCCTGCATAAGTAGGAACATTATGCATGCATTTCAGGAATATTCAGGAATAGTTGTGAGATCAATCAGGGGCCCACCCACAGAAGGCAGAGCACCGCGATCACCATGAAATTTCGGAGAAGACAACCAATACTTAGAAATTCCTTTGATATTGCATAAACGTTTTGATTTTCTCAGAGGAAAATGTGATTGCCTGTACAAAGCCGTGATGATACTTGTCGGTGAAGAATTATCATTGGGGTGAACGATTGCATTAAGAATGTCAACCCAATAGAAATCCTGCATATGGCTTTGTCCAAAGAATTTTCTAAAATATAAATTCATGTGATGATTTTGTTAACATTTCTAAAATAGAAATTCATCATCATTTTCCCTCTATATAAACTACTCACATTCAACAAAATAACATGAATATAGCGTCTTAAACTTTTGATAAATTAAAGGATGCCCTCTTCCATTCATTAATGAAATAGCCAAAATTTAGTTCATTCTAAAAACTTAATGAGTTCCAATATTCAATGCATGAATCGAAAATAGTCAAAGACAAAAAAAATCAAAAGGATATTACTATAGCAATATGGAATATTCATAGTGCACTAATAAAGAACAAAACGAGTTGAACTAAATTAGACATGCACTATTCAAATTAAATGGATTATGTTGAAATGGCTATGAGAGTAACATTTAGCCCTCCTTCTAGCACCACATGTAACACCACAAATTTGTAAACTTAAACTGTTATCACACATTAGCATGATTTAAGTTTGAAACAAGCAAATATAGTAGTATTCTTATGAAATATATAAACATGGTTAATAATGCTAACAAAATGACAACCAAAACAACTAAATGAAACCATTAGAAAAACACATGAATCATACCTATTCCATATTGGATTGGTGCACCTTGATATGTAAAGGAGCCCTTTCCCAATCCTTGACAAGCTCAATGATAAAAATTCCTTGAAGATGCTATGCTTATGAAGTGGATTAAATTATCTTTCAATGTGAAGAGAGTAACTTTGCTCAAACTGTGGATGGAAATGAAGGAGAAAATCCTTGAATTTGTAGATGAGATTGAGAGAAGAAGAGTCAACATTGAGGAATGTGGGACTAATCCTCAATCAATAGATTCATGCCACTTGTCAAAATGTGAGAGGAGAAAGCTTGAGCACATTTTGGTCTTTGTGCAAGATAAATGCAATTAGGTGAGTTTGAAATTTGAAAAATGTCATTAAATGCATATGGTTGAGAGATTGGGGGGGAAATTTGTTAGGACAAAAAGTCAAACAAATGGAGTTAATGAGGAGGAATATGCTTTGTGAGGAAAATAGAGTTTTAATAAATCAAAATAAATGATTTATTGTGCAAGTGGGAAAAGCTAGAGGATGGGACATGGATTAGGCTTAGCATTAATCAGGGATTTTATTAATTAAGCTGATATTAGGTGATTTTGACATTCAATTTGATTTTTTGGATTTATTTAAATTGAATGAGAAGATAATGATCATTTAGAGATTTAGTTAAACATTTGGATTTATTTAATTAAATGGAAGAACTTTAGGAGATTAATTAAATAATTTGATTTATTTAATTAAGGAGGTAACCTTAGGAGATTAATCAAATAAACTTGATTTATTTAATTGATGGGCAAATATGATTAAACATGATTAATGCATGATGTTAATTTTGCATGTCTACATTTATACTATTTATTATTATTATATATTATATTCTTTAACAAAACTGTTAAATATATATTATTTTTTTTATAATTACTAATTATTAATTATTATATTCTTATTTAATATAAAATATAATTAATATATTATATATTTTATATAATACAAATTAAATTATATTAATTATTATATATATATAGGTTATATTATTATTATTATATTGTAGGTGACAAAAGCAATGCCAATCCAAAATGATGTCGAATAGCAACCAATACTATGTTTCATAAGGTAGGTTTGACTAGTTTGCTTGAGTTTGGTTCAGGTTTTCATTGATTTAAGTATATTCTTTAGGGTAGTCTAAGGAAAATAAACTGATCCCCTATTCCTTCTTTCCAAAATTTTAGTGATTTTATCAGTTGACGGTAAGAATGCATGAGGATCCACTAGAATCTGTCACCTTCCGTTCAAAAAATGAATCCCTCCTTACACTCTAGAAAGCTTTGGAAATGTGTTTTCCTTTTGTTAACAAACCACTTTGATGAACTCAGTAAACTGTTCCTATAGTCTTACTGAAAAGCTCCTTCTTTTAAATCCTTAAAGATAGTGTTGTAAGAAAACCTCTAATTTGTGTTAGGAAGAGATGGGAAGAGACTTGTAAAAATAATTTCATGTGAGTTTCTTTACTATGTACTTTCCAAGAAGAAAATCAATTAACTTTGCATTCAAAAAGATGTGTAGAAATGGAAGATATCATCTTGCTTCACCTCATTGGTAAATTTGATACACTCACACAAACTGTTACAACTGACAATGTATTTGAAATTCCTACATGGTCTCTATTTTTTCATTAACACATCTTATTTACCATTTCAGCTAGAAACACTCCATAAAAATATTTGTGACTAATTGCAACAAGATAGCAACCACCTATAGTTTTCTCAAGGATATTACCATGGTACCTTTAGAAAATTGATTCTAGATGCACCTCAACTATTAAGTAATTTACTCATTTATGATTCCCCTTTCTACCTCATTAGCTAAACAAATAATTCATTGTGTATGAGGTCATTTCAAAGTTCACAAGTGACCAAATATCTCCCTCATCCAACTATGTATGTTTTTTATGGAGTTAACAAGATACATTTTTCATGAGTGATCAAAGTCTCACCTGCGAAGATTTGATTTTCTTTCCCCAAAATATAGTGAGATTATAAGTTGGGAAGTACAAACTAATAGTTTTGGGGATTTATGGGGTTTCACCTTTATGAATATTTAGTGATACATTTAAATCACTTATACTTACCACCCTAGAATATGTGACATTTTTATAGGAAAGGCACCAACACTTGAAGGGGCTCCCAAATTTCTAATGGTACTTCAAAAGTAGAGTGTCATTTATAATTTTAAAAAGAGTTGTTTGATATGAATTTTATTATTATTATTTGAACAATAAGTAGTCAATACAACAAGTCATGTTAAGAGAATAATTCTATGTTCTACAAAATTTTGGGGATGGGGATGACGGAACAACAAGGGACATGTTTCAAGGACAATAGTCTAGAGGTCATATTTGGGGAACACCAGGGGGTGACAATATATAAATAGTATACAAAGGGAGAATCAAATTCCTATAAGTTTAACTAATATTGACTAACATGACATCAAAATTAAGACACTGATAGTAGTATAGCAGTGATAAATATATCGTGATATACTTAGTATAATTAATAAAATTAATCATTACAACAATGACAAGAAGTTAACAATAGTATAATAGCAATATATATATCATGATTCAAATTCATAGCGCATGATATATGTTATATAACTCAAAAATCTTGAAACCACACCTACTGCAAAAGAAATATCTCATTGAGTGTGATTCAAGTACACAAGGCTACCTACAAGTTGCTTTTATAAAGTAGGATTAACATCCTCACCTTCCATATCCTTAGTCAACATAATCTTAGAGTAAGTGGAGTAGAGACACTTTTATAATCCTCCATCCTAAACTTGTTCAACAAGTCTAAAGCATACTTGGTTTGAGAGTTAAATTGCATCATCTTTATGCCACACCTAAAGCCAAGAAAGTAGTGTAGAAAACCAAAATTTGTCATCTTAAATGTATCTTGTAATTTTAACTTTTTTATTGATTTTTCTCATGTCAATCTTAACTTCTTCACAAATTGTATGATAAGATGTCATCACCTAGGTTGGTACACATTTTGCATCCATCTCGCCAAAGTGCAGTTGGGTAAGTGCAAGAAGTTGGGTCCACAAAATGTTGAAAAAGTGGAAGTATTTTTCCCAATTTTTTGAAATTGTCATAGTCGGAATGAAATTTTGAAGCACTTACACATTGAATCTTAAAAAATTCCAATAATATGAAATTCAATATTTTGAGTCTATTTTTCAAATATGCAACTTATTCTAATTTTCCCAGATGATAAAAATTAAAAAATTACATAAAATTTTTGCATATTTGAAAACTAGACATCATCATAATTTATAATGATTTTTAATTTCACAAAACAAATTTGAAAAAAAAGCATGTCAGTCATATTTCCAAAGTCAGTTTTTTCTCTTGACATTCCCATGAAATGGTACTTTTAGGTCCAGGGCTAAGGGTTGGGTTATCAAGCCTTTCTTGAGCCTAAAAAATAATCAAAAGGTGGCTTGCGATTTCATTTTTTTAGAACAAGTGCCCGTTTAAATTGGGATCTTGAACCATAATGGGTAGCCGTTCCTATCAGGATTTTTTCTTCACCAAGAAATTCCCCCACATGTGTACCCAACTTCTTTATTTTACCCAATCAGACTAAAAAGTTTGACAAAAGTGAATTAGTACCTCGTTTCCTACACATCCCACAATGACCCTATTTCTCACTTTTGCAAAGATTTTAGCCCCACCTGCTACCGTTTATCGAAGATCAATTAGGGATATGGACTTTATCTGGGTTCACTTATTTTTCCCTTCCGCCTAACAAGTTCAAATGGAGCGAAAAACTCTCACAAGGCATGTTCAATTGATATTGAGTTCACTTGGACATGTTTAACGCACAAAGGTACACTTGGACCTATGTGACTTGTAAGGTGCACTTGGACCAATATGACCCATATGGTTCACTTGAACTTGTTTGATCCATAAAGATGTGTTTGGACCTATAAGTTACCTTTTGGATTTTTTGAAAATACCCAAAAACACGCAAGTTATTCACTTGTAAATTTTTGAAGTGCAATTGGCATAGGTCAAAAGTATAGCAAAGGTCTAGTTGCCTATATAAGGTTCAAAAAGGTGCACTTGGACCTATCTGATCTGCAAGGTGCACTTAGACCTATCCAACCGTCAAAGGTGCACTTGGACCTATGTGGCCTACAAAGGTGCAATTGGACCTATTTGATCCACAAGGTGCACTTGGACCTATCTGACTCGCAAGATGGACTTGGACCTATCTGACCTGCAAGGTGCACTTGGACCTTTTACACCCACAAGGGTGCACTTGGACCTATTTGACCCACAAAGTGCACTTTGGTCTAGTCCACCTACATATCCCAATGTGAGGTCAAAACCCTCACATCCTAATGTAACTTCAAACCTTGGACTTAGTGTAGTTTCAAAGTGAACTTCTACAAAAGGTCAACTTGAGCTTGTCTAAATAGCATGGTGTTTACATGCGATAGGAAAATCTGTAAGGTGCTAAGATGCAATAGTGACTTGAAATTTTGCTAAGTGCACTTGAGTTTAGTTCTTCCACTAAATGTTCACTTCCAAAGGGAAATTATGCAAAGGCCCCACTTCCAAAGGTAAATCTCACATAGTTCATATTTTAGCACACACTTATAGAATACTATCTCCATTTAATTACACAAACAAACTAGACAAAACCAAAACTTTTCTACCAATCTTTGGTAGGAAATTCGCTACCCTATAGCCCTTGTTATGATTACTCTTGATTTGGCATTCGCTATGAAATAAAGTAACATCTCTGAAATAGTTCACTTCAATTGAGAAATATTGTGTAGAGGTTTATGAGGACTTTGGGTGCCACTTAGATTTCATGTGGAGTGAGTTTCATATTCAGTAATTGGCATTTAACTTTCATGAACGTTTTTAGTGAATTAAAACTTTATGAAAAACAAAAAATCCAAATCAATGACAATATATAATAGAGCATCTAGATTAGAATAACACTTAATTCAATATGTTGCCACTGTTTCTATTAATTAGAGCTACAAAAATTATAATTGAGGGACTTAATCAATCTATTATTAATGTTAAAACCAACCAATGAGTTATAAATTCATGATAGATTAAGATAGAAATATTTTTTTACTTTTCTTTCATACATATAGTGGCATATTATTAGCTTCATATGTTTATTGTACAGGTCTAAAAGTATAAATACCCAAAATATTTTTTTCTACACTTTTATCTTTTGGTGTGTGAACTAATCATGTTTTCTACAAGTTGTTCATTTTCTATTTTATTTTTACAAGTTGAAGTGTAAAGACTTTTTTTGAAACGACTAATATAATTTTCATGCAACCATGACCATCAAAGATTTGTCATTAGACATTTAAACGATTTTCTATGACCATCAAATACTTATATTTAGACACTTAATAATTTATTAGAGAAAATAGTTTTTCTTAATTAGAATGAACTTAGAACTCTCATTTTAGTTATTTGTCATGTATACCTAGAGCTTGGAATTTCATGTATGCTCTCTTCTTATGCCACTTGGTGTTCTTGAGGATCAAAATCCATTCCAATTTTTATTATTTTTCGTAAGTCTATTTATTAAATTCAAAAAAAGTGAGGTGTGTGTTTTCTTCTTTCACATGCTTGCATGATCTTGAAAATTAGAAAGACACACATTTTCCTCTTTTTGTGGGGTCCACATTGGATTTCATCACCAAGGGGATTAACTCTAGCATTCTAATGTGGTATAAATAGTGGGGGGTGAATCAAAAGACATTATTCTAAGAACTTTATACTTTGGGGAAGCGAAGGAGAAGAGAGGATTACCTTATCCTCCTAATTGTTTGATTTTTTTTCTTTCATTTTTATATAATTAGGTCTCACCTACTCTTGTGGTATATTGAGGATATTCCCCTAGTTAATCTTGTGAGTCCTAGTTTAAGACCCTTTGGTGATCTTTTCTTATAGTGCACCAAATTTGGATCACCTTGATAAGTTACTCCCATCATACCCATAGGAAGTGAAAATTTTAAGATATGGGTAGGCACTTTTAGTCCACTCATACATGCAAGGTTGTGGGAAATTCTTTTGTCCCTAAAATCCAAGGTCTTGAATAATGGTTGAGGCTAGCTACTCATTAAAGGTGGTGTATCTATGAGCCTACAAATATTGATACACCCACTTGAATAATTTTAGACTTGTTAATGTGTATGTTGTGCTCATTAACATATAGTTCAACCCTTCACATTTTAAGCTCGCAAGAGGAAACTTGTGCATTTTGAGCCTTAAGATTTTTATTTTTATTTTATTTTTTGTGTGTCACGACTTGCTCCACAACCACAACTTTGATCCTTGAGGTTGAAAAGTATATTCATAAAATTGGTCCAAAACTAGAGTCTAACCAAAATAAGCATCACAGGTCCCCCTCATTCTCCTTCAAGAATGGCAATTATGATGATACCAAGCTTCTACTAAACTATACCCTTGAACATCTAGGTATGGGAAACTTTCAAATCCTAATCTATTAAATGCTCCACCAAAAATTTTAATTCCTCATCCATAAAGGCCTCCATCAAGCCCTCTAAATCCCAAACCATTAAGCAATCCATATAAACTTATAAGCGATTGTCAATTAATCCCTCTATTAACCCATAAATTCCCAAATTATTAAATCATTTGTCAATCCATGTCAAGCCTAAGTCTAATCAATCCATCCATCCTAGTAGGTCCTTATTCATTGACCATCATGCCTCCTAGTTCGAATGACCCGTGTGTCAACATCCATCAAGAGGAAACCATTCTAGCACAAAATGAGTCGTCATGCTTAAGGAAATGCCAAAACTAATATGTGATTAACCAAATCTATGTCTCAAATGAAAAAAAACCACCCTATCTCCTTACACTAATCCCCAATAAAATATACCTTCTAATCTTAAGCAACAACTTTTTGTAATGAGTACGATCCCTTCCCATTTTTACCTTAATCAAAACTTTATGAATTTGATCAAATCAATCAACCCATTCAAACCAATCAAAATAATCAAACCTAGATCAACCCAACATAGCTATGAAGGATGTTATCCAAGGGCTACTTGTAAGGAATCAAAATTGTGAATCTAGGGAGTTATACCACACACCTTGCAAGAAAAAATATTTCCATGTTATCCAAAACCCCTAACATTGGTATTCCCATAAATTAGTCCATGAAAAAGGTTGAATATTATCCTTCCACCCCTTTTGAGCTATCCATAAAATCCAAGATCCACAATCCTCATTAAATAAAGAAACATCTTTCTTATCAATGCTTGAACCTAAAGAGATATATTAATGATTTAATTGATCAAGGACATATCATGCTTGAGCAATACATCCCTACATTGCAAAATGAACATCAAGATCCTTGCCCCATACATGGTCAAATGTATCCACAAGTAACTCAAGGTCAAAATACCTCCATCAAGCCCATTAATCCTTATCCAACATAGAAGTCCTCTCAAACCCCATTTACCTCCTCCAAGGATAAATATACTAACCATTGGAACCAATTACCTTTGTTTGATGTGGATTCCTCTCAAAAATGCAATTTGAAAATCCTAAGCTACCTAACAATGGATTTGCATCTTGTTTCCAAATTAATGAGTATTCTATCACAAATCAAATGTATAAAATCATGAACTATCAAGGCAAAGGATTAGGCCCCCATAAGGAGTTATAGGGCTCATTCATATGCATACAAATCACAGATTTCAAGGCATCAAATATAATTCTCTTGATGAGAAAAATAAAGATGTTAATATTACAAGTGCGAGGGTAACTTATCTAACCGTCTAAAAGGGTACCCACCATCATTCCTCTAAGGAAATTTCTACCACTCCTTTTAGTGAACCTATAACCCCCATTACCTCCATTTGATTGACCCTATCACTAGCCTTAACCATCCATTGTCTTTGTCCATTACCTTAGATCGACAAAATCACACACCATGTGACCTATTTCATAATGATGAATCTATTACCATCTCCATGAGATTTCAAGATCATATATCCCTTAAGGATCATGGATCATCTCTCCAAATTCCTAAAATTCTTACACCCAAATGGTCTTAATCCTAAGAGTTTCAATGACCAAAGGCATTTTACATGGATCAAAAAGTACCATATGCCTAAGCTTTTTTTTTCAAATCTAAAAACCCATAATCCCAATAACCAAAAATTCCAAAATCCGAAGTTCATATGGTTTCCAAAATCTAATCTTAAAAAGACATGGACCTCAAAGAAAATATCCATGAATATAAAGCAAGAATTCAATGGTCTATAATCCGTAAAGCCTAAAAATTGGCAAATCCAATTGGACTATAAAATCCAACAATCTTAAATCCACATAATTCAAATATTCAAGAAAAAAGTGATAAGAAAAACCACAAAAATCATTTGGTTCCTAAAATATGGTAATGTGGATACTCACTCCAAAACTCAAAATCCCCTTATCTACGAGCATACAAATTCATGATCTCCTAAGCTAACAAATCCCAAAACACCAAAACCTAAAAGCCACCATCACATCCAACAAAAGAATTCATCTCGAAACGCAAGATGGTGTGTGAACTTGTTAGTCCCACTTCCCATTGGCCCTAGGACATCTCCACATACCAGATGTGTAAGGTACATATTACAGGGAGTTTAGAGTGCATAATGATTGTCCCATACAAAATTCTTGCAAGAAATCTGAGCATGTTTGGAAAATTCTATTTTTTAATGAAAGGTAGGGGAGAAGATTCAGTAGTTGTGCACCCTAACTTTGTGGCCTGAAAAATCCAACTTATTAATGTTGAATGACTCTAAGAAATTTATAGCATCTTCCTCGGCCAATTGATTGCTTAAACCTAAGCTTTGAATTCATTATCATCAATTTTAATGCCTTTTTTATGTGTAGTTATAAAAGATGTCCAAAAGCCACTTTTCTAACCCTTACCCATCAAAGTCAATTATCACAGCTGATCCTTGATTGCACTTGCACCAATAGTTGAACATATCAATATTAATAATTAAATAAATATAAACTACCCTTATTTCTTAAATATTCTAAAACTATATGAAATTTATCTTATTGCTAGACATTTAGGTCTATAAATTATTAATAAATTATAGATGAGTAAAACACTTCAAACATAACCCTACTAATTTATCCCTAATACATGTTCACATTTCAACCTAAACTCTCAATATTTTTTAGTACTCTACTACCACCCAAGCTAGTTCATCCTATGTCGCTCCCATGGTGCTTCATCCACGACTCTTTGAAGGTGTCATGTACACAAACAAGAGAGACGATGTGTATGTTGTCATGGAAGGGATGTGCCAACCAAGTAAGGCTTTTACATCTTGTTTTTGTTGTATTATTTGGTTTGCCTTTCGTTTTGCAAACTGCAACTCCTCTTCCCAAGTTCTTTATGGTGGCTCTAAATGTGTTTGTCTACACAACAAAATGGAAAGGTTTGAAACTTTGGGGCATGTAACGTATTTTTTTTACCTTATTGGGGCTATGACCCATTTCTCTATGGTGGCTTAACAAAAAAATTAAACCTTTTTAGTGATATATTAGTGGTTAGAGTTTGTAAGTTCTAAAAATGTCACACTTTTGCATATTTTTGCCTCTATGGCTCATGAAAATTTGGGGAATTTTTCTACCTCGGGAATTTCAAGTGTTTTTTGTTATTGTATGCATAATTTTTTGTAAATATGAGATCTAGTGTTTTATGTGAAGCAAGATCCATGGATTCTTAAGTGTCTCTATAATATACAACTTTAAATTTATAATTATAGTTTTGATAATGTTCAATGGGGTATGGGTTTGTTTGAATTTTGTTGGTCTCTTTTATTATTTTTGGGACAAATTTCTGTTTTTGGATAAACAATTTATGGACAGTCGAGCACTTCTAAAATACTGTATGTCGCTAATTTTATATAGAACTACAACAACTCTTTAGATCAAGCCACAACAACTCTAATGGTGTCGGATGATGTCTAGTCTACTTAGAGAACATTTGAACATTTTGTTGTCTAAAGTGGAAACATACGAAGCTCTTTGACAACCAAAGATTATTCCACAAATCATGCCACTTCTCTTTGCTATATTTGGGGATTATGCAGACATTAATTCCAAATTTTGAAAAAGAAAATCTAGTTAAGAACCTCTATAGTTCTACAAATAGGGTTTATATATGCTAGCACTTCGCAGTCATGTTGACTTAGTTTGTTCATTAGTGAACTTAATATAATTTTATTTAATTCAACTCTAACAATGGCAATTGATAAAAGTCGAGTTGAGGGACGTTTTGTCGGATTACTCATCTGCATGAACCATAAACAAACTAGTAAATGAATCTGTAGGTAAGCACACGCAGCCGTACACAGTTGAAAGAAATTTCAAACTGTTCAAAAGATTAAAAAAATTCAAATCGAGGTATATATTCAATTCACCGGGATCCAATCGTTAAAAATATAGCCTCCTGGGCTTGGAAATCGGTGCAAAAAATGAAGAATAAAAGAATTTGGTGAAACTTGGCGTATGTTGGTCTGTGAACTCAGTTGGATGCCTGGCGAGTACATTCAGCAGGAAAGCCCTGCGGAAATCTTTTACTGTCCGAACAGTAATCATAAATCATGTAGTTCTTGCGCACCCATTCAAGTTTCTGCTGCTCACTCGACTCCAATGCCTCTGCGCCATACCATGAATTCACAGAGCAATCAGAGGAGGCAGAGCATGTCTCTGCTTTGAAATTTCCATACGAGGCGACAAAGGGGGATTTGCTCCAGTCGATCTTCACTGCACCGCCTCTCGTTGCCCAATCGTCTGCGTTCCACGGGCTCGAATATATTCTCATCGCTTGATTCTTCGGATATGCCACTCCCAAATCCTCGCTGTTCTTGAACACTCTCACCAGAGTTCCATCCACAGAAAACCTGCACAGAGGCAAAATCACATATTATAAGTACAATGATAATATTAAAACTACAAGGCCAGGCCAAAGAGGACATTCACTGGTTGATTTGAAGTTGCAGGGACATTAATAACTTACATAATTTGTTGGGGATTCCAGAGCAGGGAGTAAGAGTGGAAGTCTGCGGTGGGGTCGAACCAGAGGTAGAATTGCTGCTCGCGATTGCCTTTGCCTTGTGAGAAAACATTGGTGTGCATAATATAGGGATCTCCAGACAGATTTCCCAGAAACTCAAAGTCTATTTCGTCGTGCGTATTCCCTTGTGATGAGAGCTGCGCCAGAGCATCACCATTTTATTAGACCATGCTCAACTTCCCGAACCAATACTACTAATTTCAGGACTACAAAAGGAATTGAAGGGACAGACTTACATAGTATGCAGTGACAGTACCAGCCGAGTTACCGGGCACCAGCTTGATTTGCATATGTATTTTGCCAAAGAGATATTCATTCTTGGATTGGAACCCTGAACCTGTTTTAATACAGTAGAGGAGGTAAGGATCGGTTCAGCATACTGTTAAAATCATATATATATGCTGTTGCAGTAAGCAAATGAGATAAATACCTGAGGACTGATCGAGAGTGAGCTGCAAGCGTTGGCCATTGTCGAGTACCTTAGCACGATCATTTCCCCATGTGATGTCGAAGTCATTGTAGAAATTTGCAGAAACAAGGTGAGAGAATGAGAGTGCAAGGGTTAAGAGGAGGAGACATGGAATGAGGTCCATTGAGAACGGAAGGCAAGAATGTAGTGTTGAAAGAGGCAAGGATGTGATGAATGGTGATTGCAGAGGAAAATGAATGGGATTTATATATAGGGAGGGTCAGGTAAGGAATGGAAAGTAGCAAGATATTTCCCCCAAAAGTTGCCAAACGGATGAGTTGGAGCGCCCTCTGTTTATACAGCGAGACAAGGTTTTGGGTTTTATTGCACGCGGAGTTCCTGCAAGGAGAGAGTATGGTTGAGTAGTACGGCTGGCATAGCTGTGTGCTATTGCATTATGAAACAGTTGTTTGGAGGCTACGTACTTAAAATGCAATGTCTTGGATGTTGACGTCTGTCGTCCATCAACCGGTCAAACGCTGCTAGAGCGTCTTTTTTTTTCTTTCTTTCTTCGATTTTTTGGTTCTTGGTCTCTTAGATTGTTTGGTCTCGTGGACGTCATTAAAATCTCATTCATTCATTTATTCAAACATGTAATAGATAGGTGGACGGGACCATTTTAAGGAAGAGAATAGCTTAATTAATAAATGGTATATTTTTATATAAAGTTGGTTTTTTTATTTAAATATTATTGTTCATTTATTTATGTATATATTTATATTTTTATGCAGATTTTTTTATAAATAATATATATATTAATTTTAGTTGATAAAAGTCATAACAATATAAAAAAATGGTGGGTGGTAGAAAGTCATTTCTTCAAAATTTAGGTAAAATTGTTTGAACGGGTGGTGTGGTTGGTTAAGGGCTTTGGGTTCATCCCATGTAGGTCCCGAGATCGATTCTCTCTGCCTGGATGTGGAAGGTTGCTCGTTGTTTGGGTGAGTCGATAACTTCCAGAGGACTAGTCTTGCCTCAACTCGCCTCTTCCTCCCCCAGGGCAAGGGTGGTTGAGTTTGTTGGGTTGAGTTGCAAGGCCTACGCGAAATGGAGTTGCAAGGCCTATGCGAAATGAACGCATGGCCTGGGGATACCTCTGAGTCATAAAAAAAAGAAGAGGTAAAATCAAGTTCAAATTATAGGTAAACATTTGTACATTAAAATCATTCATCTTATCACTAATTTAATTTATAAATTAAACTATTAATTATTCCATTTAATATGAATTAAATAAATTAAATATTTTTTAATTATTTAATTCATTTAAATAATTCATTATCCATAAATATCCAAATTAATAAATGAAATCTATTTTCAACTCAAGTATCCACAAATTAATTCAATATATAAATAAAATAAAAAATCAAACCAATTAACTAATGGAGAAATAAAAAATTAATAAATTAAGAAATGATGCTAACTAACTAATCATTATTTGCTTCACCGCTCGTCATCTACATCCTTGAAAATTATAAATTAAACAACATGCATTTTTAATTTGGAACTTCAGAACACTCTATCCAAGGTTTACATGTAGTATTAAAATAAATGATTTTTGGTTTTATTTCAATTCTTATTTGTTTTAGTTCACTACATAGTCTACATGCATGATTGATGTTGATTTCTATGAGGCCACATAGATAGAGGATAATTCTCATGAATTTATTAAATAACATTTTCAACCTCCTCTTACAAATCATAGTTTTGAATTCTAGAACCGTGTCAGTAAAGAAAACATTTTAAAAAAAAACTTGCAATTGATAAATAAAATACTCTTATTCAAGGTCATCATTCCATTTGGTGAGTAGGTTTTATTTATTTTTATGTGTTCTTAAATACTTCATTTTCTTTTCTTTTTAAATCTGTAATTGGTAAAATGAAATGCCACAACTTTTAAATATGTCAATAGGTAACATATTGAGGCATAGTCACCATTATTTACTTCTAAAACTTTAAGAGCTCTTTTTTTACCAATAATCACCCTTTTGAAAAGGGTGTGACTCACTTTCAATCTTACAAAGTCTCAATTGTTTATTTCTCATGTTTAACATCTTGCTAATTCGTGAATCTTTTCCCTTTAAACAAGTTGCTCTTGTTTGAGGGATAGTTGGAGTAATAAGGAAGATTTGATGTAGGGTAAAATTGAATTATGGAAAGGATGTCTAAGAGGATTTCCTTCTTGGTGAAGCCTATAAACTTATCAGCTGAGAACGCAAGTGAGAAAGTTATGGAAAGGGTGAGGTATGAATTATACTGTTACTAGTTCCTACTATAAAATTATAACGAAGGGTATAGATCTTAACTACTCATTAAAAAATCATCTTTGAATTAGAAATTAGTTTTTGTTCTTGTTAATTTGTATCGTAAAGATTTGGTATGAAAAAGTGCTCAAAAGTTAACTGAGCTAAAATTTGGTGGCCTATTATTGGCCTCTGTTTAAGGCTATAGAATACCAATGAAGGATTGCGGTTTCACGAGGCAAGATAAGGCATAAGTTTTTGGGTTGAGTTAATGTTGTGTAGACTACTCTAGTGAGTTGGTTCCTTTTCTAGTTCCAATGATTGTGTACATATATCGACAACATTTATATAGAATGGTCAATCCATTACATAGGTTCTCTGTTACCAAATGCATTTCCCATCGTCAACGACTATTTCTCTAAATACTTTAAATTAAAAATTTAATTATGACGTTAAACGCAATAAAAATGCTTTCCTTGTTTTCCTTTTTAGGCAGAAGAAAAATAATAGGACCTATTGTTAGTTTTAATCCAACTAGCGGGAGGGTGCTTGATATAATCGAATCTAATTTCAACTAAATCAATAGAAACTCATCTTGTCACCGAGCTCTCGAATTAGCCTAGAATTTGAAGTTGTATTCTACAATTACAAAAAATAGTATAGGTAATGTGACTTTGTTATTTTTTTCATAATCGTATTAGGAACTTGATATATTATTTTATTTAAAATTAGTTTTATAGAGAATATATTACTTCAAATTTATTTTTAATTTATAATATTTATTTTTTAAATTATTTTTTAATGTTGGAATAAAAGAATAAATGATTATTTTAATGTAGCGTGTTCTTAATTGTTATAATAAATATATAAATTTAGATTTTTTTAATTCAAAATATAAAATTATTTCTAATATTAAAAAAGTTATTAGGGATTGATCCCATAGTGTGATGGTTAAGTGGTGGCATTGTTGTGGCCACTAAGGTTCAAGTCTTTAGGCTTGACCCACAATGTTGATGTTGTTGATGGTGTTCATATACCATGTTTTAGGTGTTAATGACTAAGGTCTATTCCCTCGCTGGGTTGGTACATGCTCACGAGCCCTTGTGCCCCTACTAGACTACCATGCTCAAGGGAGTGGTTGTTACTTGTGTTCATGCTGGGGACGAGGCCCCCTGTTTGTGGCCTCACTAGTTTATAGCTCTAGCCAAAATCTTGTAACCGATCAAAATAAATTATTAATGAAATAATATATTCTAAAAACCTATTAAATTTTTTAGTTAATCATTCTTCTTTTTCATAATTTTAAGTTTATGTTTCCCCTTAATTTTCTATCTTTGTTTTTCCCCTTTATCATTTATATTTAAAGTAAAATAATGTAATTATTAGTCCCTACCTTAAAGGCGAAGACTAATGTTTTCATCTCATTTTTTTCTATATTAGTGTTGCCTAGAAAATGGTCCATGTTTACTAATGTTCGAAGTTTTCTGAATTGATTTCCTATTTGTTTGATTGGCTAGTGTTTTTTTTGCAGGGAGTTTATATTTTTTTAATAAAAATAGAAGGAAAAGATGTTGTGGACAATAAGATCTCTGAGGGAAATATTATATTGGTTAACCTAAAGTTTTTGGATGACTTTTGTAGATAAGACACATGGTTCTGCAAGTAGGTAAATGGAATTGTGTAAGGAAGTTTACGTGCCTTGTGTCTACTACCAGATTTTGCATAGAACAAAAATCCCATTCTGTAAATGTCATTTATGGACTGCGGGAAAATAATTAGGAAGATTGTTGTCGGGGGTTTTTGGAAGAGTTTGGTGTTGCTAACAGATGGTTGCTTTGAAATAGTGCGCCTTGCCCACTGATCATGAATGGAATGTCCTTTGCATGTATTTCACCAGATTGGATTTAGAATGTAAGTAAATTATACACCATATTTCCTCTTTGTTTGTTTCTTTTTGCAAAAAGCTTAAAATCAACAAAGTCATTGTTTGCTCCAAGAGTTCCAAAGTAACCTAGGAACATCGATAGGGATACTTTGGTCTTACCTCCTTCACTTCAATCTGAGCAATAGGGAAAATAGAGTCTCTATCGATAAACCATACTCAAATGTTGGAAATTTTTTGTAAGGATATTTACATTTTTCATGAATTCTTGAACCTTATCCTTCAAGCCAATACCTCCACACCATTATCACCTTCATTTGGCAGCCAACCTTGTACCATTTGACTGAAGGGTATGCATTTCATCCTTCACCAAAGTTGTTCCTTGCCTATGGCCAAATGGTATGTTTCCAAAATGCCTTGACCTGACTCTGAAAATCACCTATTTTCACAAGGAGAGAGAGTTGAGGAGGACTTAGTTCATAAAGTGAAAACCCTAAGTACAAATAATAATTTTGCTAGTTTGTCATTGCTACAAACTATATGATTTTGTAACCCTAATTTTTAGAGTTGTGATATAACTCGTAATCTATAAACATTTTAGAGGATCAAGGATGCAAGGAAACCATTTTCTTTTCTCTTCTTGAATGAATATAAGTATGCCATGATAGACCAACAACTACTCGAAATTGCCCCTCTAAGTTGGTTTAGTTTAAAATCTTGTTATTAGTCCATTATAACTTGTTGAATCCATGGAAAAATCATTACATTTGTTTCATGATTAATAGTTGATAACCATGGGCCTTTAACATTATTGCCACTTCTTCACCCTGTACATTCAAACTTTAATTCAATTTGTTATCATTTTGATTTATAAATTTGAAGAGATTAGGAATAGTGGGGCATTGATATTATGATATGGATTTAGAGTTGGTTCATTCTCTATCGATTCTCTCTCATATTCACTCTCTTTCTGTCATTGTTGTGTGTGGCCCTCTAAAAATTCTCAATTGATTTCATCCCTCTATGAAGTGCATTGGAAAACATGTATTTTGTGAGTGCTATTTGGAAATACAAAGGCATGTTTGTTCCTGAAACTTATATAATAGAGTACCATATTTGACATCTATTTGCATGGGGGTTGATTTATTTTATTGAAGTAGGGTTATGAGATCTTGCACACTCATTACTTTTATGATTCTAAAATCCTCAAGATACGTTGGCAGTGTTTTACCATATGCAACAGACAAGTGTTCCACCCAATCAATTTGCTTTGTTTAACATGGTCTCAATCTATGTCGTCCTTGCTTCCATATCAATGATTTAGGACAATTTGTGGTGGGGTTTTGTGATATATGATGATGGGGGGTATGGCACAATTTCTCCAATCCAGAAGAACAAATAGATTCCTTGCAAAATGTTAGGAAAAATATAAAAATTCTTCCTATTTTTGAACTTGTATGACAAAGCTATATCAATTTTATGATACTAGACCCACCTAGATAGCCAAACCCACTAGGCTGGCAAGGTTGCCTTGCCAGACTACTTTGTTAAACTAGTGATGTTTCCTTCTTAAACCATAAAATTCTCTCTAATAAAATCAAGAATGGAGGAGAGGAGAGTAGAGGGGTAGTTGTCAATCTGATGTTTCTAATGTTTATCAATCAATCCACAAATGGCATTTGGATTTGGTGTTTCTGATGTATTCTCCACAACCCTTAATATCCATTAGAAACATCAAATCCATGTATTTTCCCATTGGAAACGTGATATTTGCATCTCATACACAATTACCCATATTCCCTTAATTATCCAACATCTAACCTATCTCATTTTTTGCCTCTAGTTTTCCAGTCATACAAGCTTTTTGTTGCATCTAGCCACTAGACCTCACCTACAGTATTGCCTTTTCCTATAGGTATCCAACCACTACCTCTTTATATTTCCTTTGCAGCTATTTTGAGCTTTCCCATCTTCATTTTGCTTCAGGTGTGTATTTGGTTAGGGAATTCATTATAGAAGTTGAGACATGCCAATCATAACCAAGATTCTTGGGACACACTTGCAAATGATAAATAGTAAGATACCAAGATATTCCTTTGATGTTTTTAAAGTCTTGTTCACATCTATTTTTTTCTTTTTTTTTAGAATCATCCCATTATTTCATGTTGATTTTCTTTATTTGTTGCTGCAAGTTATCGATTCCTGGTTGCTAGTCTTCCCTTTTGAAGTGGTTTTGAATTTTAGCCCAATACATTGACTTCAGAAAGTGAATTACCTCTATCTCATTTGGAATCACCAATCCTACCTCAAACTATAACATGAGTGATATTTCTTAAAAGTTGGAGTGGGTCTGATCTTCTATTGCATTAACACACACTCGTCTAGCACGAATGCGATCCACTACCAATGCCCGCATGTACCCCCTACTCTAAATAGGAACGATAGAAATTAGATAATTTAACTTTGTTCCCCAAAAAATTGGCTACCCCATTTTGCTCCTAATAACAGTGAACCATAATAGCCTTCTCAAATATACTGTTGTAGATTAAAATTTTGAACAACAAAGCCTACCAAGATCTCATTTTCTATGAAAAGTAAATTGGAAAGACATCTCCTATATATTTTAATGTGGGAACATTACTCCATAAAAATTTAGACTCCATTAAAATTTTCCAGTTTAATTTTGTACCTGATACCATATTTTATAACAAGAGATCCTTTAGACCCTCTCCTCCTTGTTTAAGATTGCATGTGCTCTCCCATTTGATTAATGGGAATTCATAATCCTTACCCAATTAATTAACAAGAATTTACAATCCTTTCCCAATTGATTAACCAAAACTTATGATCCTTTCCCAAGCGTTGCCATAGAAATTTATGACAGATTGCAATAATACAATGGTTAACATTTTTAGGATGACCAATTCAAATAGAAGATAAATAGGAATTTCTTGAATTTTCTAAGCTTAACCATCTACGACTCTAGGATGTTATTTTATCTTGGATTTTTTCAATAATTTCATACCAAAGTGTGCTGCAAATCTGACAATCCAACTTGTTTAATAATTATATAGTGTATTTCTTTATATCTTCACAACATCCATTATTTAATTATTTTTTTATTATTTACCATGTCCAAAGAGTGTGCCCAGTGTGGGTGTATCATGTTACTTGTTTGGATGCAATGGTCCTTGAACTTACATGTTGTCATTCCATTTCTACATCTAAATCTCTTCCCATGTGACTATGGATAAATCACAAGTACATGCCAACATTGGCTACTATGCTATTAATTCAGAGATTCATAGTTTAGTTATTTTCTAGGTAGTGAAGTCATGCACCTATTATTTATGCATGGTTGCATGAGGCAAATAATTAATTGTTGCAAAAGAATGGAAGGTTGACAGTCATTGCCCTTCAAAGAAGAAAATTATATGGAAGGTAGTTTTATAAGTTCTCAGACAATGTTGGTGGGAAGCTTATAACAATAAGAAAACCTACTATATAATACTGGCTACAAACAAAAATCCGATAAAAAGGGAAGGGTGAGAGCAACTTCACCAACTTTTGTAGCAGATTGGTTAATCATTATGAAACATAGGTTTTGCATCATTTTTTGTGAAAATTGATGTTATAATTACAATTGTGTAAACAATAAAAGCATTGATTTCATTTAAGTGACAGGTATCCAGAGGCGCACAAGAATTAATTGAGGTGTCAAGTAAGGTTGTTTTAAATTGTAGAAGTGAATGAAAAAGCAAAAAGATTTCATTAAAAACTCAACAAAAGACGTTATGGGCACAAAGCAAGACAAGAACAATATTTCTACCCATAATTCTGCACACAAAATTGACAATGGTATGCAAATTATTCCCATTCATTTATATTCACATTTCACTAAGTTGCCTTGCTTGCTATGGTTTGTATTTTGTGTTTTATAGAGATAAAATTTCAAAAAAAAAAATTAGTTTGGAATTTCTTTGCAAATACTTTTCTACTTTTATCCGTATTGATTTCCTTTGTTGCAAGCATGATGTGGAATTCTACCAGTATTCAAAAGCATCTTGGGACACAAGTAGGGGTGGATGTAACAACTAGAAAGTATGTTGTAGAATTGCAATTTTCTTTAGATTCACTATTTATTAAAGTTTTCTTGTCATGTCTATTGTTTTCGAGGTACAATTCAATGGCATATGCATAGACTAGCACTACACGATGAGCATTAGCTTTTGATCTAATGTATCATGGCATTCAAGAAGTATTTCTACTCCTACTTTAGGCGGATTGATAATTACTATCAAGCTTATCAAATAGATTACAATCCATTTCTTAAGCTTGGTGCAATTATATGTTTATCAAATGTCATTTTCAAAACTTGAAAATCTTTTGTGGCTAGCGCACATGGCTTTGTAGCTAGCTAAAGATCCCATGTGTTAACGCATTATATTTGGGTCCAATAGTTGTATATCTATATGGAGCGCAACATTTGCATAGCCAAAATTTTGAGGTTGGTAGTATGATTTTATCTTATGTAAGATTGTTTGAAGTAGTCTATTGTCATCCACATAGCTCGTACAAAGGTATCTTAGTTAGGGAATGCTAGCTCATAACACCTCTTCAGTGACAAGTTGTATAAAATAAGTAATTTTTTATACAAAATGATTAAGTTTCATATGCATGCATTAGTATAAATAGAGTAGTTGTTGAAAGACATTGGAATAGGTATAAGGATGCTTCATACTCTTTGATTGTGATATAACTCATCAAGTGTCAATGTTTATTTAGATTGAGAACTTCACTTTGAATTCCTCTACTGCTAACAATTTTAAGAACGTCACAACCTCTTGACAATTTAGATAGTCATATGGATGCAATGCAATTGATAAATGTCTCCATTTTCAAATTTTGTAGTTTGATTTTTGTCGCCTTTCTAAGCCAAATCAAGCTGATACATAATGATTTGCACTTCTATATTTTAATATTTCTATTCTCTAAGGAAAACTTATATGAACATGCATGGAAAAGTGTCTAAAACTTTCTCAAACACTAGTCCTTCACTACAATACATACTCATTAATATTCTTAGAAGTTGTCTAATTTAGAGAGTCAAAAAATACATGGTAAGTTTTGATGCTATTTTTAGTCAAATCTCATTGTTTTCAATCACTTATAGTGGGGTGATCCCACAATAGTGGTTTACAATTTTTGGCCAAAAGGGACACTGCAATTATTAGTTTAAACTAAATCTTCACATTCGGGCACCTATAGCGGCTAAATCGTGAGGAATTTGAAGATGATGCAAACTAGAGACTCATCACATTTTGTATGTAGATTCTAAAAATATTTTTTTCAAAAGTTTTGGAATCAGGTTGCACTTTTTTTCCATCTCCTACGAAAACTGGTTTTTTTCATAAAACAACATTTTTAAAAAGTGACACTCACCGTATACAACATAAATTTTTTTGTATGAAGGATAAAATTCTAATTTTTTCAGATTTAGATTTGTAACTATGATATCTAGCACTTTCATTTGGTCTCATAGTTTTTTATTGAATATTTTTTCCTTAATCAACTTTCGAAGTCAAACCAATTGCAATTCAGACATAGGCGGACTGTATACAACATAACTTTTTCTGTATGTATCAAAATTCAATTTAATTTTTTTAATGGATCAAGGACATTAATACCCAGAACGAACATATTTAAAAAAATATATTTTGATAATTTGATATTTTTCCACATGTGCAAAACAGAGAGCTTGATTTTCGGTGAAAGACCTATGTTTAATAAAACTAAAAAAACATATACATAATAAAACCAAAACATATTAAAATTATATTCGTTGGATAGCTCGTTCTAAGGACTACCATCTTCCAGTTGGGTCTATGAAGTCTCCTCCATTTTCATCCTCAACCCGAGCTTCGAAGGGCGAAAATCTTGAGTCTTTTTGTGTCAAAGGGTGGGAAGGTGGGAAAAGGGGGTTCGAGTGAGCCTAATGGGTTTGGTCGAACCCCCAGGGGTTCATTCGATCCCTTGTTCAGTCGAACCAAGGTTCGATCGAACCCCCTTTCCACAATGGGAAATGCGGGTTCCCACATGCAAAGTGGTTTGCTCGAACCCTGGTTTGAGCGAACCCCTTTTGGGTTCCTTCAAACATTGAGTTCGCTCAAACCCCTCAAAATGAATTTCTTTTGCATGGGTGAGGTTTTTGGAAGTTTTCCTTCCTCACTCGAATTGTAAACCACTTTTGTGGGTTCACCTAGTGGAGTGTGCATTAAGTTGATATGCATGTCTTGTTACAAGAATATGGTACAACAGAAAAAGAAACTCCTGGCTAGATGGTATTTTTGGAACCAGATGCCCCATACCACAAGGAACAAAATTTACATACAAGTTCCAAATGATGGATCAAACAGGCAACTATTTCTATTTTTCATCAGTATCCTTCCATAAGGTAGGGGGACGATTTGGAGGAATTAAAATTGTTAGCAAGCCCAGACTCCCTATTTCATTTCCTCTCAAGCATTGTTATTGATATTAGACCAATGACATATTTTCCCTTGCTATTATGAGTGGAATATAAATCTACATCTTAAGTACTTTATAGAGAGCTATCTAAAGAAAATAATAGCTCAAGCTTTTTTGATCAACTTGCTCTTGTTCCAACTATGGAGGTTAAGAGATCGATTTGCATCCTTAATAAGGTGGTTGTAATGAATCCAATGATGTTGTAGACATGATTTATGCATTTTCAATGTATATATACAAGAGGGTAACATGTTTTTAATATTTATGACTTGAACAAGCTCTGTTGCTTAATGCATTTGTGAAGATTAGTAATTATGTTTTTTTGTTGTCATTTGTAGCCATCTTTAGGCATATTCTCAATCATTGATATTGATATTGATCTCTGAGAAATGCAAGCAACACAATTGCAATAAGCTACCAAATTTATTTGGCAAGGACTATAGTTGCACCACAACTCTTGTTTTTTTATTTAATTAAGGTTTTCTTATCTGTAAGCTTGGCCTAAGGGGGACATTCCCATAAAATTATGAATAGATAATTTGATTTGGGTTTCTCCAAATTGGAGGACCTTACAAATATAGTGCATCAAACCCAACAATAGGGGTGCACACCATTAACTTTGAGGTTTCTGAGATTTGAGAACAAGGTAAGTGCAGGAAGATGGGGAGGCCAAAAAGGGGTCTTAAGTGGTCGCTTTTTTTTTTTTTTTCTTTCTGAAATCAAGAAATACTGACCTTGGATAAGAAATTGAGGATAGTTACACTAAAAAACTTTTAGATGCAACAAAAACAAGGATTGTAGTGCTTTGAGTCTACTTTCTAAATTACTAATTTTTTTTTTTGAAAATGGTAGAGATTAAGGGGTTCAAAAAAGGGAGCCACAAAAATTGGTGTTGTTTTTTGTCAAAAAACATAACATAGCTTTTGTTGTGGCTCCCTCAAAAGGTTAAATTTTTCTTGGTATTTTTAAAATCACTTCGATGAGAAATTTGCTAACATCATGCAGTTTGTGCCCGATTTTTCTAATAATTATTTAATGAATATATGATTTTTAATAATTTTCAAAGTGAACATATCCTGAAAAATAGAAATTTGGTTGTGACACTCCTATAATTTTTGAAAACTAATCAAAAATCATTTTTTTTGAATATGTGTGGAATGGAGTCTAGTTTATCCTTTTATCATTGACATTTCAATTGTGGAATTGGGAACACTAACACAGGGTTTGACTAAGGCAAGCCCCTAAATGGCACAACCCTTCCTCTCTCTTTGAATGTGCAAGTTTTTGGTTTGAAAAAGATTGGAGGAAGTTTGAAGATCAATTATTCATTGTTGCAATCAAAGCCTGCATCTTGACAACTCACAGAAACTCAATTACAAAATTATTTTGATAATGATCTGACAGTGTGACAAGTAGAAAATAAAAGCTTTGATCTATCGCTAGAGGATTGCGAAAACTTATCTAAATTTGGTCAACAAGGACAACACGATGCCCCCAGAGGAAACATCCCACAAGATCAAGCTCAAAATTATACCACAAGTGCACAATTTCCTACTCAGTTCATTTCTAGAGTTTGAATTTCTCTATGATAGCTCAAATCTGTTATTTTTTCATTAGAATGGTCATTTGCATCATTAGGCTAGTTGAATCATTGCATTTCATCCTTAGGTTACTTTTCGATTTGGTCAAGGGTGGGTTGACTCACCTTTCAGGTTGTAAGTCAATCATATACCTTGTCTAAATCCATCAAACTCCTGCTACCTCAAATCCTACATGAAATGTTTAGGAAAAGTGCCTAAACACTAGGGTTTCACTTTTTCTACATTTCACTATTTAAGGTAAGGATTAAGCATCTATAAGGAAATGTAGAGCTCATTCATATGTATACCAATCATAGATTTTAAGGCATCAAATATTGTTCTCTCGATGAGAAAAATAAGGATGTTAGCATTAGAACTGCCAGGGCAACTTATCTAACCATCTAAAATGGTACCCACCATCATTCCTCTAAGGAGCTTTCTACCACCCCTTCTTTTAGTGACCCTATCAACCCCATTACCCCATCACCAACCCTTTCATTGACCTTATCACTATCCTTGACTATCCATTGTCATTGTCCATTTCCCTAGATCAACAAAATTACACACCACGCAACCTATTCTATAATGAAGAATCTATTGCCACCTCCATGAGACTTCAAGATCATATATCCCTTAAGGATCATGGATCATATCTCCAAATTCCTAAAATTCTTAAACCAGATGGTCTTAATACTAAGAGTTTCAATGACCAAAGGCATTTATATGGACCAAAAAGTACCATATGCCTAAGCTTGTTATTTCAAATCTAAAAACCCTAAATCCCAATACCGAAAATTCCAAAATCCAAAGTTCATATGGCTTCAAAAATTTAATCTTGAAAAGATAAGGACCTTAAAGAAAATATCCATGAATCTAAAGAAAGAATTTAATTGTCTATATTCCCTAAATCCTAAACATTGGCAATCCAATTGGACTCTAAAATCCAACAATCTTAAATCCACATAATCCAAATATTCAAGAAAAAACCGATAAGAAAAACCACAAAACTCATTTGGTTCCTCAAAATATGGTAATGTGGATACACTCTAAAACTCAAAATCCCCTTATCTACGAGCATACAAATTCATGATCTCCTAAGCCAACAAATCCCAAAACACCAAAACCTAAAAGCCACCATGACATCCAACAAAAGAATCTATCCCCAAACACAACATGGTGTGTGAACTTGTTAGTCCCACTTCCCATTGGCCCTAGGACATCTTCACATACTAGGTGTGTAAGGTGCATATTACAAGGAGGTTGGAGTACATAATGATTGTCTAGTACAAAAATATTGCAAGAAATATGAGTGTGTTTGGGAAATTCTATTTTTTAATGGAAGGTAGGGCAGAGGATCCAGTAGTCATGCACCCTAACTTTGTGGCCCTCAAAATACAACTTATTAATGTTGAATGGCTCTAAAAAAGTTATATCATCTTCCTTGGCTAGTTGATTGCTTAAACCTAAGGGTTGAAGTCATCATCATCAATTTTGATGTCTTTTTATGTGTTGTCATAAGAGGTGTCCAATAAACCACTTTTCTAACCCCTTATCCATCATAATCAATTATCACACCCGATCCGTGATTGCACTTACACTAATAATTGAACATATTAATATTAATAATTAAATGAATATAAACTACCCTTATTTCCTAAATATCCTAAAAATATATGAAATTTATCACGAGTAAAACAATTTATACCTAACCCTACTAATTTATCCCTCATACATGTTCACATTTCAGCCTAAACCCTCAATATTTTTCAGTACTCTGCTACCACCCAAGCTAGTTCATCCTTCGCCACCCTCATGGCACTTCATCCACCATTCTTTAAAGGTGTCATGTCTACAAGCAAGAGAGACGATGTGTACATGGAAGGGATGTATCAACCAAGTAAGTCTTTTACATTTTGTTTTTCTTGTATTACTTGGTTTTCCTTCAATGAAGGTGGTAAATGTGTTTGTCTGCAAAACAAAATGGAAAGGGTTTGAAACTTTGGAGTAGGTAAGATATTTTTTAACCTTATTGGGGCTATGACCAATTTCTCTGTAATGGCTTAGCAAAAAATTTAACCTTCTCGGTGATATTTTTTATGGTTAGTGGTCAAGTAAGTTTTGAAAATGTCACACTGTTGCATATTTTAGCATCTATGGCTCGTGAAAATTTGGGAAATTTCAGATCTTTTGTGGTATTATATGTAGAAATATTTGTAAATAAGGTATTCAATATTTTAGAAGTGTTCGGTTGTCCATAAAAAATTCAAATCGAGATATATATTCAAATCACCGAGATTTAATCATTACAAATATAGCCTCCTCGGCTTGGAAATCGCCACAAAAAATGAAAGAATAAAAGAATTTGGTGAAAATTAGCATATGTTGGTCTTTGAACTCAGTTGGATGCCTAGTGAGTGCATTCAACAGGAAAGCCTTGCGGAAATCTTTTATTGTCCGAACAGTAATCATAAATCATGTAGTTCTTGCGCACCCATTCAAGTTTCTGCTGCTCACTGGATTCCAATGCCTCTGCAACATACCATGAATTCATAGAGCAATCAGAGGAGGCAAAGCATGTCTCTGCTTTGAAATTTCCATAAGAGGCAATAAATGGGGATTTGCTCCAATCGATCTTCACTACACCGCCTCTCGTTTCCCAATCATTTGCATTCCATAGGGTCAAATATATTCTCATAGCTTGATTCTTGGGATATGCCACTCCCAAATCCTCGCTATTCTTGAACACTCTTATCGGAGTTCCATCCACAAGAAACCTGTACAAAGACAAAGACACATATTATAATTACAATGATGATGTTAAAACTTAAAACTATAGGGCCAGGCCAAAGAGGACACATTTGTTGGAAGTGGAGCAACTCTAAGAAGGGGGAGGTGAATCAGAGTTATAACAATTTAAAAACTTTCTGACAAGAATGGCAAATCTTACCTTTTAGAACAAAATGTAACTGTAATTTAAAGCTAAACTTTCTAAGACAAGACAAATCACTCAAACAAATACAACATGAATTTCCATCAACTCCTGTTAAAGCAAGACATAGATTGTTCATATAATGTTAAGTGAACAATCTCTTATATGTTATTGTTTGCAGAAAAACAAAACAGGGTTTTTGATAATAGAAAATAACATTTACACATAGCACATTCACATCTGAAATAAGAATACGTAAGTCTATTTTAACAAGGATAGCGTATCAGAGCAAATGAAGATACAGACACAACATAAATAACGGAAATAAAGATTGTGCAAGATAGACACTAAACACACAAAAAGTGACATAGAAATTGTCGAGTGAAAACCCTCTTGGGCTAGAAAAACCACTCCAAAATGCCTTGCAGGCTTCATTCCAAAATTGATTACAATATTCTTAGAGCACCAACTCAATACTGATATATTCTAAAGCACCAACTTCAATAGGAGCACCCACCCCTTTGCAATGTTTTTCAACTATCAATGTAAACTATCAGGATTCTATAACTGCATAATTGTGCAGTCACAAAATCTTGATAGAGTACAACCAAAGTGTGTTCACAATAACCTGTTATAAATTATATTGTGCATTACAGTAGACAGATTATTAACAACTCATAATTTTGAGTATTATCTCTGTATAAAACTAGAGATATTATACAACAAAAAACCCTTGTACGCTTTCCACAAAAATGAGTTCTCACTATAAACTTCTCTTAAAAAACAATATCACAGCATGCATCAACTGCCACATCCTCTATTCAAAATTTATCACTCTACATCTATCTTCTTTTTTTCTTGAAGTCACGGCTTTTTACAGGCCATTCAAAACAAAAAATAGAATAATAACAGTTAACCTGTTTTTAGGTTTTTCAACTGAAACCATAAAGAAACATGGTTTGTTTTTTTTTAAAACAAAACTGATAACTCATGTTCGAAATAGCAAACCATGATTTGCATCAAAATTATTACTAAATATCATTAAAAACCAAAAGAACCCTAGAGTATAAACTCGGGTTAAACCATACTAAAGCTCATCTTTTTGCAACCGCTTAATCATACTAACAATGAAGAATACACCAGTCTGAAACCTTGCAAAACTGAAAAACTAAATACCTGTCATGGCAGCTAGACAACAATCATCTGTATGTGTAATGACTTCTCAACCGTTTCACTATAACTCATCCACCTTTCAGCTTGTAAAGTGTTCATCAAAGCAAACACCAACCAAACTTCCATCGTTGATACCTGAAGCTGAAGGAACAATACCCAAGCATGGCAATATAATAAAATTTCTTCAAAGCGGCGCAACTAGGGTTTAGCTACTTGAAAAAACAAATGATAAACACAAAGCATCTCTTTGCCCTAAGATGAGCCCAAAGTCAAAACACATAATCATTGAAATCCGCATGAGCTAATATGAACCATGATGTGAAATCCGGAATAAACCGATAAAACAATAAAAAAAATATTTTAAACTGTCGATACTCAAGTAGGAATATTCCTCGGTCGCTGAATTTTCAAAGAAAAAGAGCTAAGTCATAATACCGACCACTTTAACCAAGAAACCAAAGACATATCATCTTTTAACCATTGCATATTACCTTTTTTCGACCTTTGGCTGAGTGTAAAGAAAAAACCACATAGACTTTAAATAAGTCAAATACCCGACAATATAAAGTATAATACCAACTCAACCAATCAAAGAACGAATGATATGAAAAGTAGTCACCAAAAGTAGTCACCAACATGTATACCCTTGTAGTGCCAACTGAGACAAAGAATACCTGCACACAGAACATAGATTATCAAGCTACCAATATATCTAAAGCAGCCATATCACCAAGCTGAAACACACAATAGACATCAAGGACAACAAAACTCAACAAACTCCCCCTTTGTCCTTGATGGCAAAAATACAAGCCACTGATCATTGAAGCCAACGGAAGAAGCAAACAGAGATCTGAAACCAAACTGAAACCAAATCCACCAAGAATCACTTCTCCCCCTTTTTTGTCACAAGGACAAAGCGAAAACAAACAGAAAGAAACAACTACAGATATAACATGAAGCAGAAAAGCCATGGGAAGCAGCAAGAGCCTACTTAGAGAGCTGAATAGCTCCCCCTCAAAAAATGATAAATCTTAATAATGCAATGATTGAGAGACCACTCCCAACTGAGAATGAAGCCCTTCAAAGACTTCTTTAGCCAAAGGCTTTGTAAAGATATCTGCCACTTGCGCTTGTGTGGAAACATATTGTTACCTCATTAGCCAAGAGTATGCTAAGAAAATTCTAATTGATTCAATATGAGCAACATGTGCATAAGTTTCACCAAAGTCTATACCTTCCTGTTGTGCATATCCTTTGCACACAAAACGTGCTTTGTTCTTTATTACTTTGCCACATTCATCCAACTTGTTTCGAAAAACCCATTTGCCACCAATAACATTTTTATCATTAGGTCTTGGGACTAGCTCCCGAGTCTTATTCTTTTCAATTTGGCTGATCTCTTCATGCATAGCTTTCAACTAGCAATTATCATTTAAAGCATTAGAAACAACTTTAGGCTCAATCAACAATTTGTGCTTGCTCATCAAATTTTGCTCTTCTTCTTGTTAAGATCCCAGCATTACCATCCCCAATGATTAGATCTTGAGGATGATTCTTAAAAACAATCTTGTAGGGTGGCTTTGGAGGTGTTACTACCTTAGAGATTAAAGCATCCTCCTGTAGAACATTATCTGTTTCATCAGATTTAGGAGTAATGTCAAGACCTAACATAGGTTCCTCATCACCATCCTGCACAAGATCATCATCAAGAATCAATTTTTCATCAAATTTGACATTAACAGATTCAACAATTCTATTCAGCCTTTTATTGAAGCACCTGTAGGCTTTACTATGAGTAGAGTATCCTAGAAATATACCTTCATCCGATCTAGATTGAAAGCTGCCTAAGTTTTCATCATCACGTTTGATAAAACATTTACAACCAAAAATTCTGAAGTATCTAATTGAATCGGATTTACCATGCCAAAGTTCATATGGAGTGAAATTAGATTTCACTCTGATTTGTACACTGTTTAAAGTATAAACAACTATATGAACAGCTTCTTTCCAGTACTTGTCTGGCAGTTTTGCTCCATCTAACATTGTCTTTTCCATCTCTTTTACTGTTATGTTTTTCCTCTCAACAACCCCATTCTGTTGAGGTGTTCTCGTAGCAACATATTGTCGTTTTATGCTATGTTTCTCACAATAATCTATAAACTCTTGAGAGGTAAACTTACCTCCCTTGTCTCACCTTAAGCATTTAAGTTTTGTGTTAGCTTCTTTATCAACCATCTTTTGAAATATTTTAAATATGTCAAAGGCTTCTGAATTATGTTTGAGAAAAGTTATCCAAACCATTCTTGAATAGTCATCTACAAATAACATGAAATATTGCTCGCCATTTATAGACCTTGTCCTAGTGGGACCACACAAATCAGTGTGTACAAACTGCAAAGGTTTAGTTGAAGCATGCTCTTTTGATTTAAAACTAACCTTTGTTTGTTTACCTCTTAGACATTCCTTACAAACAACATTTTCAGGTTTATTTAGAATAGGCAAACCTCTCACATTCTGGTTTTTACTAATCCTAACCAGATTATCAAAGTTAACGTGCCCTAACCATTTATGCTACAACCAATTTTCTTCAACTTGACCCATAAGGCATATGCCTTCACTGCATTCATGATTGGAAGAGTCAAGAAGATTATAAACATTACCTTGTGTTCGTAATCCAATTGCAACTATTTTACCTAATTTGTTCTTTATAGCACAACCTTGTGAGTTGAATATAACATTATAACCATTGTCACAAATCTGACTAACACTTAAAAGATTGTGTTTAAGACCTTCAATGTAATACACATCATAAATAGGAGTATCATCATTTAAAAGAAGAGAGCCTTTACCTTTAATCTCAATTCCTGTATTGTCACCAAGCTTTACATAACCTCTTGAATAATCTTCAAGCTTAATAAACTTGTTTTTATCACCAGCCATGTGATTGGAACAACCACTGCCCAAAACCCACAATGCCTTCTTTTTGGAAAGAAGAGTGGTTTGGACAAGCATTGATTGTTCTATGTTTTGAACAAACTTGGGTCTCCAAACTTTTCTAGAGATACGTTTACCTTGTTTGCACTGTTTGGACGTGTGACCAATAGAGTTGCATGTGAAACACCTAATAGTATTAGGAAAGCCAAAGAACTGTTTATGACCAAATCTAGGTGTTCTAGACATCATTATTCTATAATTGCTTACTTTGTGTCCAAACATATTACAAAAGAAACAATAACCATGAAAGAAAGCATTAAACCTGAAATTGGTTCGTTGATGCTCAAATGGATGCTTCTCTCAGTTGCCTTAAAGTTCTGATTTAAAGGTTTTGAACATTCACGAGTGTTGAATCCAATACCAGTCATATCTTTATGTTGTTTTTGTTTCCCAAGTATATCACTCAAGTGAATAGTACTCTCATAACCTTCAATTTGTTTTTTAATATTGACAGCCTGTTGTTCAAGACTTCGAATCTTTTTATCTTTATCAATAAGAACTGATTGGAGAGTATCCACCATTCTTTTAGAATCATCAAGTTCAATTTGTAAACCAGTGACCAAACTATTTGGACTATGTTCTCTATCTGGACTATGTTCTTGAGAAACAATATGCTTCTTTAATCTTTTTATTTCTTGAAGACTAGAAAGTAATTCAATTTCATAGTTTTCTACTTCAGACTGTTTTTTAGATTCTTTGTTTGGCGTTTCCTCTAGCTCTTTGTTTGAGGTATTTTGAGTTTCTACTTTAACCATAAATAAAGTGAAGTCTTCATCATCTAGTGAGTCATCAAACTCAAAATATGAGTCTTCTTTTGAAAAAAGACTCTTTTTCAATTTAAAGTTAAACTTCTTTTTAGGATAGTAAGTCTTTTTCCTAAGCTGTTTTTCTGGTTTTTCATCTTCAGTATTTTTGTTGATTCGCATTTCATAGGCAATCAAAGTACCTTCTAAACTATCTAAGGTGAGCTGGTCAAAGTGTTTCTTTTCTTCAAGAGTGGCAATTCTAGCTTCAAATTTATTTGGTAAAGTTATGATAACCTTAGTTACAACATCAAATTCCTTTACCTCTTATCCTAACCCTTTCATAGCATTGACAACTTCATCAACTCTTAAGAAATAATCAGCTACCTTTTCATCATCCCTCATTTATATTTCTTCAAACTGATGTTTTAGAGTGAGGACTTTTGACTGTTTAACTTTTTCATTTCCTTGATATATGGTTTCCAGTTTAATCCAAATTTCCCTAGTAGAATTGTAATGCATGACCTTGATAAAAACATCTTTAGTCAATGCACACAGGAGAGCATGCTTTTCTGTAGCATTGGTTTCATATTTTTTCTTTTCATCAACAAATGTGGGCAGTGTAGCTGGTACAGTGTACCTAGTTAACACTATACTCCATATACATCAAGATTGATAGAAGTCATATATGTTTCCATTCTGATCTTCCAAAACACATAATCTGTTCCATCAAACAATGGAGCTCTTGTCATAGATGTGCCTTCATGAGCTTGAGACATTTTAAACAAACTTCCAAGACCAAAAGCAATCCTAGGTTGGTAAACCTAACAAAGGACCCTATGCTTTGATACCACTTGTTGGAAGTGGAGCAACTTTGAGAGGGGGGGGGGGGTGAATCAGAGTTATAAAAATTTAAAAACTTTATGACAAGAATGGCAGATCTGACCTTTTAGAAAAAAATGTAATTGTAATTTAAAGCTGATCTTTCTAAGACAAGACAAATCGCTCAAACAAATACAACATGAATTTCCATCAACTCCTGTTAAAGCAAGACATAGATTGTTCATATAATGTTAAGTGAACAATCTTTTAAATGCTATTGTTTGCAGAAAAACAAAACAGGCTTTCTGATAATAGAAAATAACATTTACACTTAGCACATTCACATCTGAAATAAGAATACGTAAGTGAAATTGAACAAGGACAATGTATCAGAGCAAATGAAGATACAAACACAACATAAATAATAGAAAGAAAGATTGTGCAAGATAGACACTAAACACACAAAAAGTGACATAGAAATTGTTGAGTGGAAAACCCTCTTGGGGTAGAAAAACCACTCCAAAATGCCTTACAGGCTTGATTCTAAAACTAATTACAATATTCTTAGAGCACCAACTCAATACTAATATATTTTGAAGCACCAACTTCAATAAGAGCACCCACCCCTTTGCAATGTTTTTCAAATATCAATGTAAACTATCAGGACTGTATAACTACATACTTGTGCAGTCACAAAATCTCAATGGAGTACAACCAAAGTGTGTTCACAATAACTTGTTATAAATTGTATTTTGCATTACAGTAGACAGGTTATTAACAACTCATAATTTTGAGTATTATCTCTGTATAAAACCAGAGATATTATACAACAAACAACCCTTTTACGCTTTCCACGGAAATGAGTTCTCAAATTAAACTTCTCTTAAAAACAAATATCGCAGCATACATCAATTGCCACATCCTCTATTTAGCATTTATCACTCTACATCTCTCTTCTTTTTTTCTTGAAGTCACGGCTTTTTACATGCCATTCAAAACAAAAAACAGAATAATAACAGTTAACCTATTTTTAGGTTTTTCAACCGAACCATAAAGAAACATGGTTTTTTTTTTTTTTAAAACAAAACTAATTACTCATGCTCGAAATAGCAAACCATGATTTGCATCAAAAGTATTACTAAATATCATTAAAAAAAAAGAGAACCCTAGAGTATAAACTTGGGTTAAACCATACTGAAGCTCATCTTTTTGCAACCACTTAATCATACTAACAATGAAGAATACACCAGTCCGAAACCTTGCAAAATTGAAAAACTAAATACCTGTCATGGCGGCCAGACAACAATCACTTGTATGTGTAACGAATTCTCAACCGTTTCACTATAACTCATCCACCTTTCAGCTTGTAAAGTGTTCATCAAAGCAAACACCAACCAAACTTCCATCGTTGATACCCAAAGTTGGAGGAACAATACCCAAGCATGGCAATAGAATAAAATTTCTTCAAAGCGGCACAGCTAGGGTTCAACTGCTTGTAAAAAAAAATGATAAACACAAAGCATCTCTTTGCCCTAAGATGAGCCCAAAATCAAAACACATAATCATTGAAATCCGCATGAAGCTAATATGAACCATCATGTGAAATCCGGAATAAACTGATAGAACAATAAAACTTTTATTTTAAACTGTCGATACTCAAGTAGGAATATTCCTTGGTTGTTGACTTTTCAAAGAAAAAGAGCTAAGTCATAATACTGACCACTTTAACCAAGAAACCAAAGACATATCATCTTTTAACCATTGCATATTACCTTTTGTCGGCCTTTGGCTGAGTGTAAAGAAAAAACCACATAGACTTTAAATAAGTCAAAAACCTGACAATATAAAGTATAATACCAACTCAACCAATCAAAGAACGAATGATATGAAAAGTAGTCACCAGCATGTATACCCCTGTAGTGCCAACCGAGACAAAGAATACCTGCACACAGAACATAGATTACCAAGATACCAACAAATCTTAAGCAACCATATCACCAAGCTGAAACACACAATAGACATCAAGGACAACAAAACTCAACAACATTCAACAACTTATTTCAAGTTGCGGGGGCATTATTAAATTACATAATTTTTTGGGGATTCCAGAGCAGGGAGTAAGTGTGGAAGTTTGCGGTGGGGTCGAACCAGAGGTAGAATTGCTGCTCGTGATTGCCTTTGCCTTGTGAGAAAACATTAGTGTGCATAATATAGGGATCTCCAAACAAATTTCCCAAGAACTCGAAGTCTATTTCGTCGTGCGTATTCCCTTGTGATGAGAGTTGCGCCAAAGCATCACCATATTATTAGACCATGCTCAACTTCCCACAACAATACTACAAGGCCAAGCCAAAGAGGACATTCACTGGTTGATTTGAAGTTGCAGGGACATTAATAACCTTCATAATTTGTTGAGGATTCCAGAGCAGGGAGTAAGTGTGGAAGTCTGCGGTGGGGTCAAACCAGAGGTAGAATTGTTGTTCGCGATTTCCTTTGCCTTGTGAGAAAACATTAGTGTGCATAATATACAGATCTCCAGATAGATTTCCCAGGAACTCGAAGTCTATTTCATCATGCGTATTCCCTTGTGATGAGAGTTACACCAGAGAATCACCATTTTATTAGGCCATGCTCAACTTCCCACAACAGTACTACTAATATGAGGAGGAGACATGGAATGAGGTCCATTGGGAATGAAAGGCAAGAGTGTAGCTTGTAGGAGTATTGATGTGGTGAGTGGTGATTAGTGAGGAAAATGAATGGTATTTATATATAGGTAGGGGCAGGAGCAGGGGTAGGGGCAGGTAAAGGAACGGAAAGTAGCAAGAAATTTCCCAAGAGTTGGGGAATGGATGAGTCTGACCGCACTTTGTATTTATAGCTGGACAAGGTTTTGGATTTGATTGCACGCGAAATTCCAACAAGAAGAGTGTAGTGTTGAGTAGGGGTATAGGTACTTAGGTGTGTGCATTTTGAAACAGTTGTTTCGAGGCTACTAAAATGTAGTGTCTTGGATGTTGACGTCTCATTCTTCACTAACCGATCCAATGCCGCGTAGAGCGTTGTTTTTTGAAATTTTTCTTTACTTTTCTTCAAACCAGTCATACCTAGGTAGGTGGAGGGGACCATTTTGTGGGCGGGTATAGTTATCCGAATAGTATTTAATTGTAATGGTAAATTTTGCTAACCAATTCCTTTTTTGAAGAAGAGAATGGCTAAATTATTAAATGCTATGTTTTCATATAAAAAGTTTGTTTATGTTCGTTCATATTTTTATTCAGATTTTTTAATAAATAAAGTAGATAAAAAATAATAATATATTATTACAAAAATGGTGGGTAATAGAAATATACTCTTTTAAAGTTTAGTAAGATCAAATTCAAATTACTATAAACATTTTTATATTAAGATCATTTATCTAATCACTAATTTAATTTACCCCATACATCAATACATATAGTATTGTCATCAATAGGCTTCTAGTCAATAAGAGAATCCTCCTCTTGATCTTATGTAGGTTGTTGGGTACTAAAAAGGAAAATTGTAAACTCTAACTGAGGAAACTTGTCAAAATATGGTCAATCGGGAGCACTACTCCCATGAGAAGAGACAAAAGATAGCTAAGAGGGCTAAGATCATTAACACTCAGAAAAATCCCTAAATCCTTGTGGTTGGGAGCCTTGAGATTAGGATCCATGATCTTGTATTGAAGATTGACCACAACCATGCTTGCACCCACAAGGTGGGGAGGAAGTAGGGGTTAGGACTCTAGCAACTATGCAAGGAGCATTACCCTAGTACATGTGGTTATAGATATCTTCATCGTATTTAGGAAAATCTCACAACCATTTCCAAACACTTAACCGAGTAGGAATGTGAGAGAGATAATCATATGATACCAACAATGCTCTTTAATAATATCATGTCATGGGTTGTGAATTGAGTGACTTATATAACCAAAATTTTAATTCCTTTAATGAAATCACTTTGATAATATTTTTTTTTACCTTGGGTCACAAACATGCAAAGAGTTAATGACTTTGGTCAATTAAGCATATTCATTGGAGATGAATAATTTAAACATGCTTCCAAATAAATCTTTCTTAGAGTAATAATCACCACACGATAACATAGACTTTTGGCAAACATCTAAAAGGATGAATTTATGCTTACAAATTTGTTGCATGATTTTATCAACAACCTATATTTATTCCAAGTAGACTTGTTTCAATACATCAAATCATCTTAGCATGAATTACCAAGTGGGTATTATATGGCAGCTTGATTTAAATAAACTATTGAAATTCTTGGGGGTAGTGAATTTGAGTGTTAACAACTTGTGACTAAAATATTTGCAATGGAATATGAGGAATCAACTTGACAACACTTGAGGATTAATGTAAGCATGGAAATTTTTAAAATTTGTCAAGGTTTAAATGAGGACAATGGCTAACTTTGGCCATAGACAAGGACTTCGAAGGATGTAGAAGGGATCCACAATATCTAGCATGATTGGTGCCTTATTCATTGGGTTATGGACTCAAATATTTAACACAACATGATAGGTGAAAATAGATCTAAGTATGGCCAAAATGAGACAAAAAAGAAAGGAAAAAAAATAATTAAAAAAAAGACACAAAAAAGAGTCCCACTTAACATATGTAGATGGTGGGAAAACCCCTACCTCAATCATTTCAAGATGATCATGTGAGCCCACTAATAGGTAAGAAAAATAGGTACTTATGTAGAACAACAAATGGTAATCATGGAACAACTATGAAATTAATTTCCACTTTAATTAATTATAATGAGATATTTGAAGTGCAAGAATTTCTTAAAAGCTACATTCAACAACTATTTCTTATCATAATTTTTTTAAGTCTCCTAGATTATGTCAACATTACCCTATGTAGTATTGGTTATGTCTTTCTACATTATAATGAACATACCAATATCTCACATCTAAATATAGATTTGATTACTTGGATTAGAGAAAAACAAGTCATAAACTAGACATACTTATGCAGCTTGTGAGGCAATGCGACTTTTGATAGTATAGATCTTATGGATATTTTGTTTGAATATTAACTTCCATGAGCATAGGACCATCTCTGATTATAAGATCCCCCTCTTCCTTTGTTGTAGGTAGCTCAAAAAATTATTCATCCAAAGATGAAGAAAGAGGAGAAGAGGGTATAAATTTTTACTTTGGGACTCACCTAAATAAGTGATTTCATCTATGATATTTAGAGGGGTAGAAAATATATATTCGCTACAAAGGAATTCATCATCCAATTTTTCAAGGCACCAAGAATATATATTTATCTGGACTACAAACGTTCATCATCTTCATTTGGGTGATCATAGTGAACTTGTTGCTTATTTAATCCTCCAATTCTACAAAATCTTGGTGCATTGTAACCATCTTTATATTCCCATATGTTCTAAATTCGTCAATGGAAATGCTATCAAAATCATGTATATGTTTAACATGTTTTCATTATGGGGGTCGACATTTGAAGGTATGAGAATCGATGAGGAATCTACCGGATTTTGCATGGTGACATATTCAAAATAAAAAGAATAAAAAAATAAAACATAGATCTAACCTTTTCTTCTAGTATTCCTTCTTCAATGTCATCTTTAAGAAACTTGAATACTTCATACTTGTTGTAAGTAAGTTGTGCTTGATGGTTTATCTTTTTGCTCCTTGACTTAATTTGATCTTCAATATTTTCTTCCACTATACTACTTATCAAGTGTCTTCAATGGTTTCAAGTTGAAGCATTCCATTTTTTATGAAAGGGATGATACTAATAAGGCTTCATTCATGTTTTCTTCTTCATTGGTCATGATGATGAATAATTTTCTAATAGTTGTAGAAAAAGTGGAACAAGTTGCTATATTTTATGATTGAATTATGTGATAGCCTACATTTTCCCAATGGATGAATAAATTATGACTCATTTTATCTTTAAAAGAGATATTTTATTCATAATCATTATCTTCAACATGCAAATGGTACATTTCAACATGTTGTGTAGCATAAGGTTTGATTGTTGAATCTACTCGATCATCCCTAAGTGAACCTTCTTCATCAAGGACTATGAGATTTAGACAATCATTTATAGGAGGCACTAAATTTACCCTTTTGTATTGATATTAAGGTGTTCATAAGAATGGTCTTCAATTTGATACTTTTATTTTGTATAAATATCTCTTTATTTACTCATTTCTTGAAATATCTAGGGTACATCTCTTAATACATCTTTCTTTTAGCAATCTAGATAAAATCAAGCCATCTCCTATTATGAAAACTTCTTTTTGTGACTACTTTTCATCTTACATACCATATACTAGTTCAAGAGGTATCTTACTTTGGGATATAGTGTAGCAATGAAGGTACATAGCTAATTATTTTTATTTGGTTGATCTAAAGGATTTTTCTTTAAATATTTGTTGAATTGTTCAACAACCTCCCTTATTGACTCTCCTTCTTTCTTTTGGAATTGGAAAAATTGAGATAAGAGTGCACATATATCAACTAATGATTTAAATCTTGTGAGAAATTTTTCTTTCAAGCTATCCAATTCATAATACATCCATATTCCAATTGTTGAAACCATTGTGCAAAAATTCCAACAAAGCTAAAGAAAACATCCATGAATCTAAAGCAAGAATTTAATTATCTATAATTCCTAAAGCCTAAACATTGGCAATCCAATTAAACTCTAAAATCCAACAATCTTAAATCCACATAATCCAAATATTCAAGAAAAAACAGATAAGAAAAACCACAAAATTCATTTGGTTCCTAAAATACAGTAATGTGGATACTCACTCCAAAACTCAAAATCTCCCTATCTACAAGCATATAAATTCATGATCTCCTAAGCCAACAAATCCCAAAACACCAAAACCTAAAAGCCACCATCACATCCAATAAAAAGAATCCATCTCCAAACCCAACATGGTGTGTGAACTTATTAGTCCCACTTCCCATTGGTCCTAAGACATCTCCACATATTAGATGTGTAAGGTGCATATTCATTCCAAAGAGTTTGAAGTGTATAATGATTGTCTTATACAAAATTCTTACAGGAAATTTGAGCATGTTTGGGAAATTCTATTTTTTAATGGAAGGTAGGGGAGAGGATCCAATAGTCGTGCATCCTAACTTGGTGACGCTCAAAATCCAACTTATTAATGTTAAATGGCTCTAAAAATTTTTATATCATCTTCCTTGGGTAGTTGATTGCTTAAACCTAAGGGTTGAATTCATCATCATCAATTTTGATGCCTTTTTTATGCGTAGTAATAAGAGGTATCCAAAAAACCACTTTTCTAACCCCTTATCCATCATAATCAATTATCGCAATCAAGGAATAATCAATTATCACACTCAATCCTTGATTGCACTTACACTAATAATTGAACATATTAATATTAATAATTAAATGAATATAAACTACCTTGTTTCCTAAATATCCTAGAAATATATTAAATTTATCTGACGAGTAAGACAATTTATACCTAACCCTACTAATTTATCCCTAATATCAGACGAGTATCTTGGCACGATCATTTCCCCATGTGATGTCAAAGTCATTGTAGAAATTTGCAGAAACAAGGTGGGAGAATGAGAGAGCAAGGGTTTAAGAGGAGGAGACATGGAATGAGGTCCATTGGGAACGGGAGGCAAGAATGTAGATTGTAGGAGTATTGATAGAGGCAAGGATGTGGTGAATGGTGATTAGAAAGGAAAAGGAATGGTATTTATATATAGGCAGGGGCAGGGGCAGGGGCAGGGTCAGGTAAGTAGCAAGAAATTTCCCCTAAGAGTTGCTAAATGGATGAGCTGGACCGCACTCTGTATTTACAGCTACACAATGTTTTCGATTTCATTGCACGCGGAATTCCAGCAAGAGGATTGTAGTGTTGAGTAAGGCATTATGAAACAGTTGTTTGGAGGGTACCTAAAATGCAGTGTCCTGGATGTTGACGTCTCACTAACAAACGTCATGTACGAGGTCAGTGGAGGGGACCATGTTGTGGGGTATAGATATTATAGATCTGATTGTCACGGTAAATTTACCAATGCTTTTTAAAAAGAAGAGAATGGCTTAATTACCTATAAATGGTATGTTTTTATATATAAAATTTCTATGTTCATTTATCTTTTTTTTATTAATTTTTTCAATTTTTTATAAATAAAGTATATATTTTTTTTATTGATAAAAAATTAATAATCACTCAAAATGTAGATGATATAAAAATCAAGTTCAAACTACAAATAAACATTCTTACATTAAAATCATTCATCTAATCACTAATTTAATTTATGAATTAAATTATTGATTATTTCATTTTATATGAAACAAATAAATTAAATGATCTATTGATTTGGTATCTACTCTTGAGGAGCATCCACTTGTATTCCTCCTCTTTTTTATCAATAAAATATTTAGTTGCTTGCCACTTTTTTAAAAAATAATAAATTAAATGATCTTTTATTATTTTATTCATTTAAATAATCCATTATCCATAAATATTCAAATTAATAAAATAAAATCTATTTTCAAATCAAATATCCATCAATTAATTTAATAAATCTAATAAAAGGAAAATAAAAAATTAAACCAATTAATTGTTGTAGACAAAAAATAAAATCATGCTAACTAACTAATCCTTATTTGCTTCACCACTCGTCATTTACATCCTTGAAAATCTATAAATTGAACAACATAACATTTTCAACCTCCTCTTACAAATCACAATTTTGAATTCTAGTTTTCTTTTTAAAATCTCCAGTTGATAAATAAAATGCCCTTTCTCAAGGTCATCATTCATTTTGGTCATAGATTTTATTGTTTTTTCAACAATTTTGAAACACCTTTATTTTCTTTTCTTTTTAAATTTGTAATTGATAAAATTAAATACCACACCTTTTAAATATGTCAATATGTAGCATATTGAGGCAAAGTCACCATTATTTACTTCTAATAAATTAAAAGCTCTTTTTTAACCAATAATCGTCGTTTCAAAAAGGATGTGACTCACTTTCAATCCTACATAGTCTTAGTAGTTTATTTCTCACATTTAACATCTTGCTAATTGGCCAACCTTTTTCCCTTTAAACAAGTTGCTCTTGTTTGAGGGATAGTTGGAGAAGTAAGGAAGATTTGATGTAGGGAAAAAATGAATTATGGAAAGGATGTCTAAGAGGATTTCCTTCTCGATGAAGTCTTAGAAAAATTATGGAGGATAAGGTATGAATTATATTGTTATTAGTTCTTAACATGGAATTATAGTGGAGGGTGCAAATCTTAACTAGTGATTTAAAAAATTACCTTCAAAACATAAATTAGCTTTCATTCATGTTAATTTGGATTGTGAAGATTTGACATGAAAAGTGCTTAGAAGTTGACTGAGTTGAAATTTGGTGGCCTATTATTGGCCTTTGTTTAAGGTTGTAGAATGTCGGTGAAAGATTCTAGTTTCACTAGGCAAGAGAAGGCATAAGTTAATGTTGTTTGCTACTTTGTTGAGCTAGCTCATGTTCTAGTTTTAGTGATTGTATGCATATATCAACATCATTTATATAGAATGGTCAATTCATTACGTGAGTTCACTATTACCAAATGCGTTTCCTATTATCAACGACCATTTCTCTAAACACTTTAAATTAAAATTTTCATTGTGATGCTAAACACAATAAAATGTTTTCCTTTTTAGTAAAAAGAAAAAAAGTAGGATTTGTTGTTGGTTCTAATCCAATTTCTGGGGATCCTTCAAATGATCATATCTGATTCCATCTTTATCAATAGAAACTCCTCTTGTCACCTAACTCTTGAATTAACCTAGAATTTGAAGTCGTATTTTACAATTATAAAAAATGACATAGGTAACACAACTTCATTATTTTTTTCATTTATATTAAGAATTTGATATATTTCTTTATTTAAAATTATTTTATAGAGAGTATATTACTTTTAAAAAAAATAATTTATAATATTTATATTATTAATTTTTTTTAAAAGTTAAAATAAAGTAATAAATATTTTTTAATGTAACTTGTTCTTAATTGTGATAATAAATATATGAATTTGGATTTTTTAAAATTTAAAATATATACTTATTTCTAATAATTTTTTAGAAATAATTTGTTATATATAAAAAATTCTTATACTTGTTTTACATTTAAATTTTCAAGTTAATCATTTTTTTTCTTTTTCATTATTTTAAGTTTATTTTTTCTTAATTTTTTTCTTTGTTTCTCCCTTTTATCATTTATTTTTAAAATAAAATAATGTAATCAATATTTTATTTATTTTTAAGATGTTTATTTTATTTATATAATTTGTATAGATTTATTTAAGATAAGTACGCTAATTTTAAAGTTATTTATATATTTTTCAAATCTATCTTTTATTTTTTATTAGTAAATATACAAAATTAAATATATCTTTTCATAAAATGTACAAAGTGTTTTGATTTAGATAATTTTTTATAAGTATATATATCTTATTTGAAAAAATTAAATAATATTTTTGTAAGTTAGAAAGTCAAAAAATATAACATTTAAATTTTCACAATATCTTAACCCTTTCCAAACTTCCACAAGCACTTCCCATTGCAAGAATTCTAACACTATTTGAACATATTTTGATGCCCCTCATATTTCTACAATTATTACACATTGCAAAACTTTTATTATCATCCAGACATACACAAAATCTCCTCCATCATCCTTGACCACCCTAAACCTCCACAAATACTATATATTGTGGAGATTTTATTTTTATATGATATGTCCCAATACTCACCATTTATTTACAAGACATTAATTCTGGGAACTTATCCTATATTCGAATGTATCCTAATTTGTTTTGTATCTCTGCAATTTATATGCTAGCGCATATATCGACCCATGTATATTGTTGATGTGTGAAGTCCAAAGGTCACATTGACCATGACTCCTCATCTTCTATTGTCTCCTCAATATTTATTTGTGCAATCTATTTAGCCTTTTCATTCTCTCATTATTGATGATTGACAAGAGTTTATGTGTTCAACTATTAAAAACAATAAAACATAATTTCCCCTACTTTTCTCATGGATGTAGACATTTCTGGTGAACCACATAAATTTGGTTGTTTTATGTGTTTGCATTTTGTTCTTCTTTTAGTTTGTTGTTATGATTATTTATTTTTCAATCCGCTCTTTAATTTCCAACATATACTAATTTCCACTTTCGTACTCATTTTTTTTGCTCTAGAGATTCAATCTCCACTCGTCCATGTCCGCCTTCCTGATTTTTCCAGTGCCTCATATCAAATTAAACCCACACATGGACCTTTGTTGCAGAGATCTAATTGTTGTTCAAGCATTTCTTTGTCACTCCATTGTATAGAAGGCTACCTTGGGTTGATCTAGTACATCTTAGGGAAGTGAGATTTTTAGGAAAGTTATGTAGAAAACAAAGCATTTTATGTTGGTGATGAAACCATTAGTTTTAGTAGGGGCAATTTTGTAACCGCTGGTTTGATGAAAGTGGAGATTTTGTACAATTTATCTTATTGGGCAAAACATTGGTTGCAAACATTATCTCTTCCTCTTCCAAGCATTTTCCATGAATAAACCTACCTAAGGAGACTTGCTGGAGTTATTTAAACCTATGTAAGATGGTGCATAAAGTTTGGCACCTGTTCTATGTTTCCAAGTGTTTATAGAAAGGTGTTGCAGACTCATGTACAAAGTTTTTATGGAGTTTTAGGTATGATGTATTTTTCAAACTCATTTGTTCTTGTTTTCATCAATTCCTAAAGCTCCTATTAACTTTGACCCTATTTGTAATACCTAAAATTTAGTAACACAAGGAGTTTGAAGCTCACTCTTTTTGGATTTTTTTTATCCATTTAAGTTTTTTCAGCTCTACACTTGTATTCAATCTCATTTCAATCTCGTTTGTTGTTTTATAAGTAGCTTCATGCTACATTGCGTGTGTCTAGATTGATTTTTTAAAGTATTTTACAAGTGTATTCACTACAAAAAATCCCTATGATTTGCTCCATCTTTTGCTCCATTTATTGCTTCCACCCAATGTTTTAATGCATTTTTTGCCAATTTTTTGAAATCGTCGGCGCTATTTATCGGGATGGTGCTATTTTTGGTGTTTATTTGCATTGATCAGGACTAGTCGGTGCTAATTTAGGCCAGAATTATCAACACCTTTAGCACTGATATTGGCTTCGAGTGTGGCACCTCCGTTAGCGCCGCCTTTGGCTCTAAGTTTAGCTTCAAGTTTAGCACCACTTTTATCTCCTGACTTTAGCTTCGAGTTTAGCTTCGGGTTTAGTGCCGGTTTAGACACCCCTATATCGAAGAGACTTATTTATATGCGTCATCAACGATGTAGAATAGAGAAATGTCAACAAGATACAAGCATATCGAGGAGAGAATCACTTACATCACATCAACAAGGTATATCTACAAGTGCTCGGCGAAACACAACTCTTGGATATAATGAAGTAAAGTTGATGAGACATTGAGATATCAGTAAGACAAATAATATTGTCTCATCGACACTCTCCAAGTAATGATCAAAAGAATACACCGCTAGACCATTGGGAGGGTGAGCAACATATGCGGTAGAGCGGTATACACCGCAACCCCACAACAAGAATCCTTGAGCAAGGTGGTAGGGCGGTAAACAATTGAAGAGAAGGGTAAAACACCGCCATACCACAATGATAATTAGGAGTCTCTCCAACATGGCAGAGTTACACCGATATATAAAGAAATAATGCCAAAGTAAAATATCGATGAGACAGTGGCATATCGGCAAGAGATATTAACTTGTCTCATCGACATCGGCAACCAACATCAGAGGAACATAAGATCTAATTTTGATGAGACATTGAGATATCGATAAGATAAAGAAGATTGTCTCATCGACACTTTTCAGGTAATGATCAAAAGCATACACCGCTATACCATCGAGAAGGTGAGCAACATATACGGTAGAGCGGTATACACCGCAACCCCGCAATAAGAAGCCTTGAGCAAGGCGGTAGTGTGATAAACAGTAGAAGGAAAGGGAAAAACACTGCCATACCGCAAAGGGTATAATAAGAGACGGTGATAGTATGGTAATCATGGCAGAAAATCACGTCAGTCACAATCCATTTGAACAAATTATCATTTAAGGAATCAAGAATATAGCCTGCCAAATACTCTAAAACTCTAATAAACATACTCTAAAAATTTCGTTGAAATCTTATTTTCAAGCATAGCCCACCAAAATGGAGTTTTCATTTTAATAAACATACAATAAAACCTTTGTTGAAACCTTATTTTTAGAAGTAGCCCACCAAAATGGAGAAGTGTTTCGGTAAAGAATGACAGAGAATGGTAAGGAGATGTGCATGATAGGAGGCATAGGATTCATTTTTGCTGACATTCCAGCTTTGATCAATAAGGGTTACAATGTTCGTGCTATTGTTTGCAATCCAAGTATTTAATTGACATATGTTTGCATAATCTCAAATTCCATCAAATGCTTTTGAAGTATCAATGTATCCCATATAGGATTTAGAATGACTTCTTTTAATTTAAAAAAATAAATCAGATGCTTTTGAAGTATCCATGTGTCCTATATAGGGTTTAGAATAATTTCTTTTAAGTTTTTTTTTTTTAAATGATGTATTTTCCTGTGATTATATAATGTGGAGATCTCCTAAATCTGCCCTAGCACACTATCCTCTTTCACACTGTGTTCATTACTCTAGCTGCTAGGGTTTTGCATTTGACATCTTTAATATCTTCATGATAGTGGCTTTTAAATAGATCTTAGTCTTTTCTTTAATCTTTATCATGGTAATCCTTGAGCTCCATAATCCACCTTCAATCTCTTGTAAGAATGTTGTCTTAAGCTAGACTGCATAGTATGCATATAAAGCAACTCCGTCATACCTGCCATTGTTCCAAACCACCACTCACCGCCTTGCTTAAAATGTTGCCTCCATAAGCACAATAGCATGTTTTAAAATCATGGTTGTCAGTGATTGACCATTAAGGTCACTACTTTCATCAAGATACAATGAGATTTTTGTCTTCAAACTTAAGGCATTATGCAGGATAACGTTGTGAATTTTTTGTTGTGTACAGTTTAATTTTCTTGCACGTTTACTAATTTGTTAACTGCCTTTAAGATTGGATATTGCACCATCAGCTACAATCTCAAATAACTCACTCACTGTCACTTGAAGATTCCTTTCATGAGCATCCTTGTATAAAATCAAACTATTCCCTATAGATTGCCTACTTACTTACTAATATAGGGACTCATTGTTTCATGGTATTTTGAGTTTTCTTTAGAAGGGGTTAATATGTGGCATTTTTATGAGCAGGAAGAGTAGATTGTGATGTAGCATTCGAGTATGGACGATTCAGGAAAATGTGGATTGCTATCAGTGTCATAACCAGGTTGGATTGTACCTTGAGCTGGTGTGAAACACTTCCACATGTTTTCACTCTAAAGCAGAACTTGTGTGTAGGAATTTCCAAATATCCGATAGAGGAAGCTCCTACATTCTAAAGATAAAATCATAAATCTGCTTATCCAGTTTCTGATCCAACCTTACATCTTTAATATCTGATAGAGAAAGTTTGTACATTCTAAAGATAAAATCATAAATTTGTTTGGTCTAATTTGAGGTCCAATTGTAAGGATGTCTTTTTAATTATACTTTTTGACATTTGTCTTGATACAAATTGTTACTTTAGAATTATGGTATTTCTTTTCTTCTGATGTTTTCAACCCTCATTTCAGGGAAGAGCTCCGAAGATGGTTCCTTCAGATGGAGACTACACTTTTCCACTATAGGTTCCATTTAGAAACACCAAAAGCTCAGGTACTGTCATACTCAGGTACAACAAAGTTTGAGGTTACCTTGTTCTCCTTGATACAAAATGTTGTCCTTCAATCCCTCTTAAGAAACATTCACTATTATGGACTTCATCATTGTACCTTTCATGCATTCGATTTAATTTGTTATGTGGAAACATGTTGTCTCTGTCTTTGCAAGTGATGACTATTGTGTAAGCTTTTAATCTACATGACTGCCCCTCATGTTCAATTATTGTGACTGTTATGATGCTTGGGGCTGCTTACTTTTAACCAGACTGTTAATGAAAAATATCTTGGAATGCTTGATGATCAGTTTTATCAGAATCATGGCTATGTTGATAGTGGAATGTTTTTATTAATAAGGATAAATCTTTATCAATAAGGAGATCACCCCTTACCAACATAATCCACTATCCTTGCAAAGATTGATCTTTAATGCTTCATGGATGGTTTACTTGTGATTATCCTTCTCAAATGAAACAATAGGGCAGCAGGCTGGGCTCAGCCCTTGTGGGAGCCACATTTCACCCCACATGCTATAACCAGATAAACAAAATAATAACCTAATTTTATCTATACCTGCACAATGAGAAAACATGTTAGATAAAACTGAGCATATGATAGATATGTTTGATAACTTTCTTGTTTTCCTGGACATCTATGGTATGCAAGTTATTTGAATGCACATGATGATCAAATTATATGTTTATATATGTATGCACATATTTTGACTTGTGATCCTTCATTGTTCTAACAACACTCTTCTCACTCAAATGTAGGGAACCTAGGAGCATCAAGGAAGACATCAACTTGGAGGCTTAGACAAGCGGGAAGACTAAAGATGATGTAGAACAAAGCAACTGGGATTCGTCATTTCTCTTTATGTGCATTTTTCTCTTTTGTATCTATAAATGTATAGTTTTTCGATTATATGCATTCAAATAGTCAGTTCCACGGCTTGTGTGGAACAACATACATTTACATTATCAATAAAGACTACATTTTTGAAAGGATTGTGCAATCTTTCCTATATTATATGCATTTGCATAAGTGCAATCTAGTAATGTAATCTTCTAATTTTGTTTATGCACATGAATGTAATGTAGCAGAAATAAAAATGTACCTTACTCTTCATTTGAAAATCACAAAAGCTCTACCTGATTAATCTATTAACTTTTGTGTCTTCACGAACATATGTTGATACAAAATGAATGGAAGAAGCATCCAAGTAATCCTATTTTTTTCTACCAACAATTCATACCAAAGATTGAACAATTTAAGGATATTGCAATAGGTAATTTGTATCGACACAAATAATATTACTGAAGCATTTCAAATTTTAGGCCATAAGAATCATCCTTTTTAAACATGGCTTGTGTTGTAGCCAAAATTTCATCCTAAAATTTTTGCATGCTTCCATTGTCACTCATCTCTTACATCCACCATATGCATAGAATTCCTATCATAATAAATTAAATATAATAAAATCCCTCACGTGA
>CM021105.1:640771250-640970514 GCA_007115665.2 Sequoiadendron giganteum | reverse complement strand
AATTACCACACCTGGAAAGCACACATGACCAGGCTACTCATGTCACGTGGCTTATGGTCATGCCTAGATGAACATCAACCTATCCTATAGCGTCCTTTTGAGATTCTTCAGCACAGGAATAAAATGGATGAAGCCATGGGCTTGATTGCACTGAACATTTCCGACAGTCTCCTCTTTCACTTGGATGGTTTGACCACTCCTAGAGCCATTTGGGGCAAGTTTTCAGATTTGTTTGGCACTGTCAATGAATTTCGGGCACTACAGCTTGATGCAGAGCTGACTACTTTGACACCTACCGGCTTTCCCACCATTGAGGACTTCTTGATGAAGTTCAAGTCTCTACACTTAGTTTTGCAGGGATGTGGGAAAACCAAGACAGATGACGAGTGTATCTTCTTGATACTCTCAAAGTTGTGAGGACAGTATCAGATCTTCTCTTCCACTTTCTACTCCACCATGGATGCTTTGGGTGCTAGACACACCATGCCTTCTTTTGAGACATTTTGTGATCGGTTGACACGGGAACAGGCAAAGACCCAACAGATGGATGCTTCTGGCTCTTCTAGCCAAGCATTGGTTGCTCAGTCTTCACAAGGGAAACCAAAATAGAAAGGCAAACCGAAGAAAGATTCCGCAGGCAATGAGTCTTCCTCCAAACCTGCACAGAAAACTGATTCAAAACCTCCAGCTAACCCTTCCAAGGGTAAATCTTCTTTGAAGTCTACTGAGTCTACCTCCAAGACTAAGAAGAAATCAATTGAGACCTGTAGCTTTTGTGGAAAGGAAGGAAATCCCGTTTCTCGGTGTTGGAAATGTTTGGAGGCTTTAAAGGAAGCCATGTAGGAGCATCACATTTCAGCTCCTCAGTCCACATCCTCCCCTGCAGGGAAAGGTCATGCTCTTACTGCACGAGCTATGACTTCTGGGCCCACCTGGATTCTTGATTCTGGTGCCTCTCACCACATGACTCACACTCAGCAGTTGGTCACCTCACTTGCTCCTTGTGCTACTTCACAGATTATTGTTGGGAACTCATCTCATCTTTCTGTTTTGGGTTCTGGTTCTATTGCATTGGCTGGGGGTTCTCTTCAGGATGTTCTTTTTGTCCCTGACATTTCGATGAACCTACTGTCTATCTATCAGATTTGTCACTCTGGCTCTGGTAAGACAGTTGAGTTCTCACCACATGATGTGGTTATTCGGGACTTACATGATTCTGATATGATTGTGGCTACTGGGAGTGTTGACACTGCATCCCGACTATTTGATGGATTTGAGTCTTCTGCTGGCACAGGTTCCTATCTTATAGCACATGCAGATTCAGTGAGCAGACTTTGGCATGAGCGTTTGGGCCATGTCAATTATAGATATCTTCAGCAGATGAGCACACAGGCACTTGTTCTTGGGCTTCCACACATTACTTGCACTGATGGGGGTTGTCAGGGTTGTGTTCTTGGCAAACAACATAGGGATCCTTTTCCTCAGGGACGAGCTACTCGTGCTTTGGCACCATTGGAGTTGATTCATAGTGACCTCATGTCATTTCCTACTCCTTCTTTTTTCGGTGCCAGATATGTGCTTACTTTCATTGATGACTTCTCCAGGTGCACATGGGTGTACTTTTTAAAGTACAAGTCTGATGTCTTTGACTCATTTCGAGTCTTTAAGACATTTGTGGAGAAGCAATCTGGTCTTTCTATTCGCCGGATACGCACAGATAATGGGGGGGAGTATGTGAACCAAGCTTTCAAGGATTTTTGCTCTAAACATGGTCTTCAGCATCAATTTTCAGTGCCCTACACCCCTCAGCAAAATGGTGTGGTAGAGAGAAAGAACAGAACACTTCGAGAGATGGCTAATTGTATGATACAGTCCAGGTCCATGGATTCGTCTTTTTGGGCAGAGGCAGTCAATTGTGCCAACTATATTCAGAATCGGATGCCTCACAAGGCAATTCGACATATGACTCCTGAGGAGGCTTGGTCTCATGTCAAGCCTGATATATCTTCATTCCAATTTTTTGGTAGTGAAGCATGGGCATTTGTGCCTGACGCTCAGAGGAGAGCAATGGAGCGGAAGAGCCGACACCTCATTTTTGTTGGCTATTGCAAGGATGTTAAGGCATACAGGTTGTTTGACCCTGATTCCAGAGAGGTCCTGTTTCAACGGGATGTCCAGTTTGATGAGCACCTTCTTGCAGTAGATACCCCGCTTCTAGAGTCCACTTCACTTACCACTACTCCCTCCTCTCTTCCAACTTTGTTTCAGGATGATGAGGATGATGATCTTAGTGATCCCCATTTACCTCCACCACAGGATCCTCCACAGATGCCTAGATGGGCTCGTGTTACAGTTGATGCTGCAGGATCTCTGGCTGGTGACCCTTCCACTTCCCGTCACACCCGGTCTCATATTGCGGGTTCTAGTCTTCAAAGTCATGCTATTTGTGGTGATCCTCAGACATTTGGGGCAGCGACAGGACATACTGAGTGGGACAGTGCTATGGAGGAGGAGTATTCTTCTTTGATGAAGAATCATACTTGGGATCTTTGTTCTCTTCCTAAGGGAAGAAAGTTAGTGTGATGCAAGTGGTTGTATTGTACTAAGTTTGCTGCTGATGGTTCTATTGATAAGTACAAGGCACGTCTTGTTGCGAAGGGTTTTTCACAGGTTGAGGGTATTGATTACACTGAGACATTTGCCCCTGTCGCCAAGATGAACTCTATTCGCCTTGTCTTATCCCTCGCGGCTTCTCAGGGATGGCCCATTTATCAGATGGATGTGAAGAGTGCTTTCTTGCACGGTGATCTTAGTGAGGAGATTTACATGGAGCAGCCTCAGGGATTTGTGCAGGATTCCTCCTTGGTTTGCAGACTTCGGTGTTCTTTGTATGGTCTCAAACAGGCCCCTCGGGCTTGGTATGAGAAGATGGACTCCTTTCTGCTTTCTACAGGATTCACACGCTATCATTCCAATCCTACAGTCTACATTCAACATCTTGAGGATGAGGTTTTGATCCTTGTGCTATATGTCGATGATCTTCTCATCACAGGTAGCTCATCTTCTATGATTCAGGATGTTCAGCGCGCATTGATGGAGCAGTTTGAGATGACAGACCTGGGTCTATTACACTTCTTTCTGGGTCTGCAGATTGTTCAGTCACCTGCTGGGATCTTTGTTTACCAGCAGAAGTATGCTCTTGACATGCTTCAGCGCTTTGATATGCTTGCTTGCAAGCCTGCTCCCACACCTTTTCAGTCGGGTGTTACTTTGTCTACCTCTTGCACTTCACCTTCAGTGGATCCTACATTGTATCGGCAGTTGGTTGGCAGTTTGTTGTACCTGACACACACTCGTCCTATCTCTCCTTTGCAGTTGGTCTAGTCTCTCGGTTCTCTCACGAGCCTCATGAGAGTCATTGGCAAGCTGCCAAGCGCATTTTGAGATACATTCAGGGCACACTTATGTATGGCATTCATTACACATCAGGGGCTCCTCACATTGTTGGCTACACTGACTCAGATTGGGCTGGTGATGTTGATGATCGGAAGTCTACTTCTGGCTTTGTCTTTTGCCTTGGCTCTGGTCCTATCACATGGTCGTGCAAGAAGCAGAATGCTCGCGCACTTTCATCTACAGAGGCTGAGTATAGAGCGGCAGTGCATGCTAGTCAGGAGATTTTATGGCTTCGACAGTTGATGACTGAGTTTGGGTTTCCTCCTGATCGTCCCACTATTTCTGTGGTGCGATAATCAGAGTGCTATTCACATTTCCCATAACCCGGTGGAGCATCAGCGCACTAAACACATTGAGCTTCATATGCATTTCATCCGTCAGCAAATTCAGGATGGTGTTCTCTCTTTGGATTACATCCCCACTGACGCGCAGGTTGCTGACATCTTCACCAAACCTTTTGCATCTCCGCGCTATCTTCAGTTGCGTTCTATGCTTGGGGTGACGGAAGTTGTCCTTGGGGGGTCTTGTTGAGGCCTTCCTTCCTTCATGTTTTTTTCAGCATGTTGTTGTATCTCTTTTTGGGGTAGAGTTTTCCCACTGGGTTTTCTCTATTTCCCCGTTTTACAGAGATTTCTTTGTAGTTGGGTACCTGATCAGGCCTTGTTGCCGGGACCCATTTTTTCCTGCTTTCTTAGCTGTGCTAGGTTTGCTTCCTCCTGAGCTTCACTTAAGGGGGGGTGTTAGAGTAATAGTTCATTTGCCTTTATAATTAAATCACTTTGGTTTAATTATTAATGCTAACTATTATTCTATTTACTTAAGCTTGTCATTTGTAGGTGCATTATAATTAATATGTTTATTAATTATTAAATGCACAAACCTAGCTTTCTCCGGCTTTAGGGTTTCTCACCTTATATATGCCGCTTTTGTAATTATTGTAATTCATCTTTTTGGGAAATAATAATTCTGCTCTCACTCCGCTGAGATTTTCCAAACCCTTGCTTCTGTCTCTTTGGTCTCCATTCAGCATTAGGTATTTTGCATGTAGGTGTTCTTGGCGAGCTGTGGATTTGCATTTATCAAATCCTACGAGGAACATTACTCCACAAAAAGTTAGACTCCACTAAAAGTTTCAAGTTTAATTTTGTACCTGATACCATATTTTATAACAAGAGATCCTTCAGGCCCTCTCCTCCTTGTTTAAGATTACATATGCTCTCCCATTTGATTAATGGGACTTTATAATCCTTATCCAATTAATTAACAAGAATTTACAATCCTTTTCCAATTGATTAACCAAAACTTATGATCCTTTCCCAAGCGTTGCCATAGAAATTTATGACAGATTGCAATAATGCAATGGTTAACATTTTTAGGATGACCAATTCAAATAGAAGATAAATAGGAATTTCTTGAATTTTCTAAGCTTAACCATCTACAATTCTAGGATGCTATTTTATCTTGGATTTTTTCAATAATTTCAGACCAAAGTGTGTTGCAACTTTGACTATCCAACTTGTTTAATAATTATACAGTGTATTTCTTTATATCTTCACAACATCCATTATTTTATTATTTTTGTAGTATTTACCATGTCCAAAGAGTGTGCCTGGTGTGGGTGTATCATGTTACTTGTTTGGAAGCAACGGTCCTTGAACTTACATGTTGTCATTCCATTTCTACATCTAAATCTCTTCCCATGTGACTATGGATAAATCACAAGTACATGCCAACATTGGCTACTGTGCTATTAATTCAGAGATCCATAGTTTAGTTCTTTTCTAGTTAGTGAAGGCATGCACCTATTATTTATGCATGGTTGCATGAGGCAAAGAATTAATTGTTGCAAAAGAATGAAAGGTTGATAGTCATTGCCCTTCAAAGAAGAAAATTATATGGAAGGCAGTTTGATAAGTTCTCAGACAATGTTCGTGGGAAGCTTATAAAAATAAGGAAACCTACTATATAACAGTGGCTACAAACAAACATCCGATAAAAAGGGAAGGATGAGAGCAACTTCACCAACTTTTATAGCAGGTTGGTTAATCATTATGAAACATAGGTTTTGCATCATTTTTTGTGAAATTTGATGTTATAATTACAATTGTGTAAACAATAAAAGCATTGTTTTCATTTAAGTGACAGGTATCCAGAGGCGCACAAGAATTAATTGAGGTGTCAAGTAAGGTTGTTCTAAATTGTAGAAGAGAATGAAAAAGCAGAAAGATTTTATTAAAACATCAACAAAAGATGTTATAGCCACAAAGCAAGACAAGAACAATATTTCTACCCATAAGTTTGCACACAAAATTGACAATGGTATGCAAATTATTCCCATTCATTTATATTCACATTTCACTAAGTTGCCTTGCTTGCTATGGTTTATATTTTGTGTTTTATAGAGATAAAATTTCAAAAAAAAAAATAGTTTGGAATTTCTTTGCAAATACTTTTCTACTTTTATCGGTATTGATTTCCATTGTTGCAGGCATGATGTGGAATTCTACCAGTATTCAAAAGCATCTTGGCACACAATTAGGCATGGATGGAACAACTAGAAATTAAGTTGTAGAATTGCAATTGTCTTTATATTCACTATTTATTAAAGTTTTCTTGTCATGTCTATTGTTTTCAAGGTACAATTCAATGACATATGCATAGACTAGCACTACACGATGAGCATTAGCTTTTGATCTAATGTATCATGGCATTCAAAAATTATTTCTACTCATGCTTTAGTCGGATTGATAATTTCTATCAAGCTTGTCAAATAGATTACAATCCATTTCTTAAGCTTGGTGCAATTATATGTTTATCAAATGTCATTTTCAAAACTTGAAAATATTTTGCGGCTAGTGCACATGGCTCTGCAGCTAGCTAAAGATCCCATGTGTTAACACATTATATTGGGTCCAATAGTTGTATATCTATATGGAGTGCAACATTTGCATAGCCAAAATTCTGAAGTTGGTAGTATGATTTTATCTTATGTAAGATTGTTTGAAGTAGTCTATTGTCATCCACATACCTCGTACAAAGGTATCTTAGTTAGGGAATGCTAGCTCATAACACCTCTTCAGTGACAAGTTGTATAACATAAGTAATTTTTAATACAAAATGATTAAGTTTCATATGCATACATCAGTACAAATAGAGTTGTTGTTGAAAGACATTGGAATAGGTATAAGGATGCTTCATACTCTTTGATTGTGATATAACTCATCAAGTGTCAATGTTTATTTAGATTGAGAACTTCACTATGAATTCCTCTACTGCTAACAATTTTAAGAACCTCACAACCTCTTGACAATTTTGATAGTCATATGGTTGCAATGCAATTGATAAATGTCTCCATTTTCAAAATTTGTAGTTTGATTTTGTCACCTTTCTAAGCCAAATCAAGTTGATACATAATGATTTGCACTTCTATATTTTAATATGTCTATTCTCTAAGGAAAATTTATATGAACATGCATGGAAAAGTGTCTAAAACTTTCTCAAACACTAGTCCTTCACTACAATACATACTCATTAATCTTCTTAGAAGTTGTCTAATTTAGAGAGTCGGAAAAATACATGGTAAGTTTTGACTCTATTTTTAGTCAAATCTCATTGTTTCCAATTACTTATAGTGGAGTGTGCATTAAGTTGATATGCATGTCTTGTTACACGAATGTGGTACAACAGAGAAGAAACTCCTAGCTAGATGGAATTTTTGAAACCAAATGGCCCATACCACGAGGAACAAACGTTACATACAAGTTCCAAATGAAGGATCAAACAGGCAACTATTTCTATTTTTCATCAGTATCCTTCCATAAGGCAGGGGGATGATTTGGAGGAATTAAAGTTGTTAGCAAGCCCAGACTCCCTATTTCATTTCCTCTCAAGAATTGTTATTGATATCAAACCAATGACATATTTTCCCTTGCTATTATGAGTGGAATATAAATCTACATCTTAAGTACTTTCTAGAGAGCTATCTAAAGAAAATAATAGCTCAAGATTTTTCGATCAACTTGCTCTTGTTCCAACTATGGAGGTTAAGAGATCGATTTAAATCTTTAATAAGGTGGTTGTAATGAATCCAATGATGTTGTAGACATGATTTATGCATTTTCAATGTATATATACAAGAGGGTAACATGTTTTTAATATTTATGACCTGAATAGGCTCTATTGCTTAATGCATTCGTGAAGATTAGTAATTATGTTTTTTTGTTGTCATTTGTAGCCATCTTTAGGCATATTCTCAAGCATTGATATTGATATTGATCTCTGAGAAATGAAAGCAACACAATTGCAATAAGCTACCAAATTTATTTGGCAAGGACTGTAGTTGCACCACAACTCTTGTTTTTTATTTAATTAAGGTTTTCTTATTTGTAAGCTTGGCCATTCCCATAAAAGTATGAATAGATAATTTGATTTGGGTTTCTCCAAATTGGAGGACCTTACAAATATAGTGCATCAAACCCATCAATAGGGGTGCACACCATTAACTTTGAGGTTTTTGAGATTTGAGAACAAGGTAAGTGCAGGAAGATGGGGGGCCAAAAAGGGGTCTTAAGTGGTCGCTTTTTTTTGTTTCTGAAATCAAGAAATATTGACCTTGGATAAGAAATTGAGGATAGTTACACTCAAAAATTTTAGATGCAACAAAAATAAGGATTCTAGTGCTTCGAGTCTACTTTCTAAATTACTATTTTTTTTTTTAGAAAATGGTAGAGATTAAGGGGTTCAAAAAAAGGAGCCACAGAAATTGGTGTTGTTTTTGTCAAAAAACATAACATACCGTTTGTTGTGGCTCCCTCAAAAGGTTAACTTTTTTTTTGGTATTTTTAAAATCGCTTCAATGAGAAATTTGCTAACATCATGTAGTTTGTGCTTGATTTTTCTGATAATTTTTAAATGAATATATGATTTTTAATAATTTTCAAAGTGGAAATATCCTGAAAAAACAAAAATTTGGTTGTGGCACTCCTATAATTTTTGAAAACTAATCAAAAAACATTTTTTTCGAATATGTGTAGAATGGAGTCTAGTTTATCCTTTTATCATTGACATTTCCATTGTGGAAGTGGGAACACTAACAGGAGGTTTGACTAAGGCAAGCCCCTAAATGGCACAACCCTTCCTCTCTCTTTGAATGTGTAGGTTTTTGGTTTGAAGAAGATTGGAGGAAATTTGAAGATCAATTATTCATTGTTGCAATCAAATCCTACATCTTGACAACTCACATAAACTCAATTACAAAATTATTTTGATAATGATCTGACAGTGCGACAAGCGGAAAATAAAAGCTTTGATCTGTCACTAGAGGATTGTGAAAACATATCTAAATTTGGTCAACAAGGACAACACGACGCCCCTATTGGAAACATCCCACAAGATCAAGCTCAAATTTATACCACAAGTGCACAATTTCCTACTCAGTTCATTTCTGGACTTTGAATTTCTCTATGATATCTCAAATCTGTTATTTTTTCATTAGAATGGTCATTTGCATCATTAGGCTAGTTGAATCATTGCATTTCATCCTTAGGTTACTTTTCGATTTGGTCAAGGGTGGGTTGACTCACCTTTCAGGTTGTAAGTCAATCATATACCTTGTCTAAATCCATCAAACTCCCAATACCTCAAATCCTACATGAAATGTTTAGGAAAAGTGCCTAAACCCTAGGGTTTCACTTTTTCTACATTTCACTATTAAGGTGAGGATTAAGCATCTATAAGGAAATGTAGAGTTCATTCATATGTACCAATCATACATTTTAAGGCATCAAATATAGTTCTCTCGATGAGAAAAATAAGGATGTTAGCATTAGAAGTGCTAGGGCAACTTATCTAGCCATCTAAAATGGTACCCACCATCATTCCTCTAAGGAGCTTTCTACCACCCCTTCTTTTAGTGACCCTATCAACCCCATTACCCCATCACCAACCCTTTCATTGACCTTATCACTAGCCTTGACTATCCATTGTCATTGTCCATTTCCCTAGATCAACAAAATTACACACCATGCAACCTATTCTATAATGAAGGATCTATTGCCACCTCCATGAGACTTCAAGATCATATATCTCTTAAGGATCATGGATCATATCTCCAAATTCCTAAAATTCTTAAACCAAATGGTCTTAATACTAAGAGTTTCAATGTCCAAAAGTGTTTATATGGGTCAAAAAGTACCATATGCCTAAGCTTGTCATTTCAAATCCAAAAAGCCCAAATCCCAGTATTGAAAATTCCAAAATCCAAAGTTCATATGGTTTCCAAAATTTAATCTTGAAAAGATAAGGACCTCAAAGAAAATATCCATGAATCTAAAACAAGAATTTAATTGTCTATAATCCCTAAAGCCTAAACACTGGCAATCCAATTGGACTCTAAAATCCAACAATCTAAAATCCACATAATCCAAATATTCAAGAAAAAACCGATAAGAAAAACCACAAAACTCATTTGGTTCCTAAAATATGGTAATGTGGATACTCACTCCAAAACTCAAAATCCCCTTATCTACGAGCATACAAATTCATGATCTCCTAAGCCAACAAATCCCAAAACACCAAAACCTAAAAGCCACCATCACATCCAACAAAAGAATCCATCCCCAAACACAACATGGTGAGTGAACTTGTTAGTCCCACTTCCCATTGGCCCTAGGACATCTTCACATACTAGGTGTGTAAGGTGCATATTACAAGGAGTCTGGAGTGCATAATGATTGTCTGGTACAAAAATCTTGCAAGAAATCTGAGTGTGTTTGGGAAATTCTATTTTTGAATGAAAGGTAGGGGAGAGGATCTAGTAGTCATGCATCCTAACTTCGTCACCCTTAAAATCCAACTTATTAATGTTGAATGGCTCTAAAAAATTTATATCATCTTCCTTAGCTAGTTGATTGCTTAAACCTAAGGGTTGAATTCATCATCATCAATTTTGATGTCCTTTTATGTGTGGTCATAAGAGGTGTCCAAAAAACCACTTTTCTAACCGCTTATCCATCATAATCAATTATCACGCCCGATCTGTGATTGCACTTACACTAATAATTGAACATATTAATATTAATAATTAAATGAATATAAACTACCCTTATTTCCTAAATATCCTAAAAATATATGAAATTTATCACGAGTAAAACAATTTATACCTAACCCTACTAATTTATCCCTAGTACATGTTCACATTTCAGCCTAAACCCTCAATATTTTTCAGTACTCTGCTACCACCCAAGCTAGTTCATCCTTCGCCACCCTCATGGCACTTCATCCACCAGTCTTCAAAGGTGTCGTGTCTACAAGCAAGAGAGACGATGTGTACATGGAAGGGATGTATCAACGAAGTAAGGCTTTTACATTTTGTTTTTGTTGTATTACTTGGTTTTCCTTCAATGAAGGTGCTAAATGTGTTTGTCTGCACAACAAAATGGAAAGGGTTTGAAACTTTGGAGCAGGTAAGGTATTTTTTAACCTTATTGGGGCTATGACCAATTTCTCTGTAATGGCTTAACAAAAAATTTAACCTTCTCAGTGATAATTTTTATGGTTAGTGTTTGTAAGTTTTGAAAATGTCACACTGTTGCATATTTTAGTATCTATGGCTCGTGAAAATTTGGGAATTTCAGATCTTTTGTGGTATTGTATGCAGAAAGTTTTGTAAATAAGGTATTCAATATTTTATAAGTGTTCGGCTGTCCATAAACTGTTTACCCAAAAATCCCCAAGAATCGCCAGAGATCGTATGTAAGGTCAGGCAACCGTCTATAGTTGAAAGAAATTTCAAACTCTTCAAATGATAAAAAATAAATTCAAATCGAGATATATATTCAAATCACCGGGATTTAATCATTACAAATATAGCCTCCTCCGCTTGGAAATCGCCACAAAAAATGAAAGAAAAAAAGAATTTGGTGAAACTTGGCGTATGTTGGTCTTTGAACTCAGTTGGATGCCTGACGAGTGCATTCAGCAGGAAAGCCCTGCGGAAATCTTTTACTGTCCGAACAGTAATCATAAATCATGTAGTTCTTGCGTACCCATTCAAGTTTCTGCTGCTCACTGGATTCCAATGCCTCTGCAACATACCACGAATTCACAGAGCAATCAGAGGAGGCAGAGCATGTCTCTGCTTTGAAATTCCCATAAGAGGCAACAAAGGGGGATTTGCTCCAATCGATCTTCACTGCATCCCCTCTCGTTGCCCAATCGTCTGCATTCCACAGGCTCAAATATATTCTCATAGCCCGATTCTTGGGATATGCCACTCCCAAATCCTTGTTGTTATTGAACACTCTCACTGGAGTTCCATCCACAGAAAACCTGCACAGAGACAAAGACACATATTATAACTACAATGATGATGTTAAAACTTAAAACTACAGGGCCAGGCCAAAGAGGACACATTCACTAGCTGATTTGAAGTTGCGGGGGCATTATTAACTTACATAATTTGTTGGGGATTCCAGAGCAGGGAGTAAGTGTGGAATTCTGCGGTGGGGTCGAACCAGAGGTAGAATTGTTGATCGCGGTTGTCTTTGCCTTGTGAGAAAATATTAGTGTGCATAATATAAGGATCTCCAGATAGATTTCCCAAGAACTCTAAGTCTATTTCGTCGTGCGTATTCCCTTGTGATAAGAGCTGCGCCAGAGAATCACCATTTTATTAGGCCATGCTCAACTTCCCACAACAGTACCACTAATATGAGGACTAGAGAATGAATTGAAGGGACAGACTTACATGACAATACCGGCCGATTTACCGGGCACTAGCTTGATTTGCATATCTATTTTGCCAAAGAGATATTCATTCTTGGATTGGATCTCTGAACCTGTTTTAATACAGCAGAGGAGGAGATAAGCATCGGTTCAGCATACTTTTAAAATCATATATATATATGATTTTAAAAGTATGTTGAACCGACTGATCGAGAGTGAGTTGCAATCGTTGGCCATTGTGGAGTAGCTTAGCACGATCATTTCCCCATGTGATGTCGAAGTCATTGTAGAAATTTGTAGAAACAAGGTAGGAGAAAGAGAGTGCAAGGGTCAAGAGGAGGAGACATGGAATGAGGTCCATTGGGAATGAAAGGCAAGAGTGTAGGAGTATTGATGTGGTGAGTGGTGATTAGTGAGGAAAATGAATGGTATTTATATAGGGGCAGGGGCAGGGGCAGGAACGGAAAGTAGCAAGAAATTTCCCAAGAGTTGGGGAATGGATGAGTTGGACCGCACTTTGTATTTACAGCTGGACAAGGTTTTGGATTTCATTGCAGGCGGAATTCCAGCAAGAAGAGTGTAGGGGTATAGGTACTTAGGTGTGTGCATTATGAAACAGTTGTTTCGAGGCTACTAAAATGTAGTGTCTTGGATGTTGACGTCTCATTGTTCACTAACCGGTCCAATGCCGCGTAGAGCGTTGTTTTTTGAGTTTTTTCTGTACTTTTCTTCAAACCAGTCATACCTAGGTAGGTGGAGGGGACCATTTTGTGGGCGGGTATAGTTATCCGAATAGTATTTAATTGTAATGGTAAATTTTGCTGGCCAATTCCTTTTTCTAAGAAGAGAATGGCTTAATTATTAAATGGTATGTTTTCATATAAAAAGTTTGTTTCTGTTCGTTCATATTTTTATTCAGATTTTTTTATAAATAAAGTGATAAAAAATAATAATATATTATTAAAAAATGGTGGTAATATAAATATATTTTTTTAAAGTTTAGTAAGATCAAATTCAAATTACAATAAACATTTTTATATTAAAATTATTTATCTAATCACTAATTTAATTTACCCTATACATCAATACGGATAGTATTGTCATCAATAGGCTTCTAGTCAATAAGAGAATCCTCCTCTTGATCTTATGTAGGTTGTTGAGTACTAAAAGGAAAATTGTAAACTCTAACTAAGGAAACTTGTCAAAATATGGCCAACCGAGAGCACTACTCCCATGAGAAGAGACAAAAGATAGCTAAGAGGGCTAAGATCATTAACACTCGGAAAAATCCCTAAATCCTTGTGGTTGGGAGCCTTGAGATTAGGATCCATGATCTTGTATTGAAGATTGACCACAACCATGCTTGCACCCACAAGGTGGGGAGGAAGTAGGGGTTAGGACTCTAGCAACTATGCAAGGAGCATTACCCTAGTACATGTGGTTATAGATATCTTCATCGTATTTAGGAAAATCTCACAACCATTTCCAAACACTTAACTGAGGACGAATGTAAGAGAGATAATCATATGATACCAACAATGCTCTTTAATAATATCATGTCATGGGTTGTGAATTGAGTGACTCATATAACCAAAATTTTAATTCCTTTAATGAAATCACTTTGATGATATTTTTTTTACCTTGGGTCACAAACATGCAAAGAGTTAATGACTTTGGTCAATTAAGCATATTCATTGGAGATGAATAATTTAAACATGCTTCCAAATAAATCTTTCTTAGAGTAATAATCACCACACGATAACATAAACTTTTGGCAAACTTCTAAAAGGATGAATTTATGCTTACAAATTTGTTGCATGATTTTATCAACAACCTATATTTATTCCAAGTAGACTTGTTTCAATACATCAAATCATCTTAGCATGAATTACCATGTGGGTATTATATGACAGCTTGATTTAAATAAACTATTGAAATTCTTGGGGGGAATGAATTTGAGTGTTAACAACTTGTGACTAAAAGATTCCCAATGGAATATGAGGAATCAACTTGACAATACTTGAGGATTAATGTAAGCATGGAAATTTTTAAAATTTGTCAAGTTTTAAATGAGGACAATGGCTAACTTTGGCCATAGACAAGGACTTTGAAGGATGTAGAAGGGATCCATAATATCTAGCAAGATTGGTGCCTTATTCATTGGGTTATAGACTCAAATATTTAACACAACATGATAGGTGAAAAGAGACCTAAGTATGGCCAAAATGAGACGAAAAAGAAAGGAAAAATAATAATAATAAAAAAGACACAAAAAAGAGTCCCACTTAACATATGTAGATGGTGGGAAAACCCCTACCTCAATAATTTCAAGATGATCATGTGAGCCCATTAATAGGTAAGAAAAATAGGTACTTATGTAGAACAACAAATGGTAATCATGGAAAAACTATGAAATTAATTTCCACTTTGTTTAATTAAAATGAGATATTTGAAGTGCAAGAATTTCTTAAAAGCTACATTGAACAACTATTTCTTATCATAATTTTTTTAAGCCTCCTAGATTATGTCAACATTACCCTATGTAGTATTGGTTATGTCTTTCTACATTATAATGAACATACCAATATCTCACATCTAAATATAGATTTGATTACTTGGATTAGAGAAAAACAAGTCATAAACTAGACATACTTATGCAGCTTGTGAGGCAATGCGACTTTTGATAGTATAGATCTTATGGATATTTTGTTTGAATATTAACTTCCATGAGCATAGGACCATCTCTGATTATAAGATCCCCCTCTTCCTTTGTTGTAGGTAGCTCAAAAAATTATTCATCCAAAGATGAAGAAAGAGGAGAAGAGGGTATAAATTTTTACTTTGGGACTCACCTAAATAAGTGATTTCATCTATGATATTTAGAGGGGTAGAAAATATATATTCGCTACAAAGGAATTCATCATCCAATTTTTCAAGGCACCAAGAATATATATTTATCTGGACTACAAACGTTCATCATCTTCATTTGGGTGATCATAGTGAACTTGTTGCTTATTTAATCCTCCAATTCTACAAAATCTTGGTGCATTGTAACCATCTTTATATTCCCATATGTTCTAAATTCGTCAATGGAAATGCTATCAAAATCATGTATATGTTTAACATGTTTTCATTATGGGGGTCGACATTTGAAGGTATGAGAATCGATGAGGAATCTACCGGATTTTGCATGGTGACATATTCAAAATAAAAAGAATAAAAAAATAAAACATAGATCTAACCTTTTCTTCTAGTATTCCTTCTTCAATGTCATCTTTAAGAAACTTGAATACTTCATACTTGTTGTAAGTAAGTTGTGCTTGATGGTTTATCTTTTTGCTCCTTGACTTAATTTGATCTTCAATATTTTCTTCCACTATACTACTTATCAAGTGTCTTCAATGGTTTCAAGTTGAAGCATTCCATTTTTTATGAAAGGGATGATACTAATAAGGCTTCATTCATGTTTTCTTCTTCATTGGTCATGATGATGAATAATTTTCTAATAGTTGTAGAAAAAGTGGAACAAGTTGCTATATTTTATGATTGAATTATGTGATAGCCTACATTTTCCCAATGGATGAATAAATTATGACTCATTTTATCTTTAAAAGAGATATTTTATTCATAATCATTATCTTCAACATGCAAATGGTACATTTCAACATGTTGTGTAGCATAAGGTTTGATTGTTGAATCTACTCGATCATCCCTAAGTGAACCTTCTTCATCAAGGACTATGAGATTTAGACAATCATTTATAGGAGGCACTAAATTTACCCTTTTGTATTGATATTAAGGTGTTCATAAGAATGGTCTTCAATTTGATACTTTTATTTTGTATAAATATCTCTTTATTTACTCATTTCTTGAAATATCTAGGGTACATCTCTTAATACATCTTTCTTTTAGCAATCTAGATAAAATCAAGCCATCTCCTATTATGAAAACTTCTTTTTGTGACTACTTTTCATCTTACATACCATATACTAGTTCAAGAGGTATCTTACTTTGGGATATAGTGTAGCAATGAAGGTACATAGCTAATTATTTTTATTTGGTTGATCTAAAGGATTTTTCTTTAAATATTTGTTGAATTGTTCAACAAACTCCCTTATTGACTCTCCTTCTTTCTTTTGGAATTGGAAAAATTGAGATAAGAGTGCACATATATCAACTAATGATTTAAATCTTGTGAGAATTTTTTCTTTCAAGCTATCCAATTCATAATACATCCATATTCCAATTGTTGAAACCATTGTGCAAAAATTCCAACAAAGCTAAAGAAAACATCCATGAATCTAAAGCAAGAATTTAATTATCTATAATTCCTAAAGCCTAAACATTGGCAATCCAATTAAACTCTAAAATCCAACAATCTTAAATCCACATAATCCAAATATTCAAGAAAAAACAGATAAGAAAAACCACAAAATTCATTTGGTTCCTAAAATACAGTAATGTGGATACTCACTCCAAAACTCAAAATCTCCCTATCTACAAGCATATAAATTCATGATCTCCTAAGCCAACAAATCCCAAAACACCAAAACCTAAAAGCCACCATCACATCCAATAAAAAGAATCCATCTCCAAACCCAACATGGTGTGTGAACTTATTAGTCCCACTTCCCATTGGTCCTAAGACATCTCCACATATTAGATGTGTAAGGTGCATATTCATTCCAAAGAGTTTGAAGTGTATAATGATTGTCTTATACAAAATTCTTACAGGAAATTTGAGCATGTTTGGGAAATTCTATTTTTTAATGGAAGGTAGGGGAGAGGATCCAATAGTCGTGCATCCTAACTTGGTGACGCTCAAAATCCAACTTATTAATGTTAAATGGCTCTAAAAATTTTTATATCATCTTCCTTGGGTAGTTGATTGCTTAAACCTAAGGGTTGAATTCATCATCATCAATTTTGATGCCTTTTTTATGCGTAGTAATAAGAGGTATCCAAAAAACCACTTTTCTAACCCCTTATCCATCATAATCAATTATCGCAATCAAGGAATAATCAATTATCACACTCAATCCTTGATTGCACTTACACTAATAATTGAACATATTAATATTAATAATTAAATGAATATAAACTACCTTGTTTCCTAAATATCCTAGAAATATATTAAATTTATCTGACGAGTAAGACAATTTATACCTAACCCTACTAATTTATCCCTAATATCAGACGAGTATCTTGGCACGATCATTTCCCCATGTGATGTCAAAGTCATTGTAGAAATTTGCAGAAACAAGGTGGGAGAATGAGAGAGCAAGGGTTTAAGAGGAGGAGACATGGAATGAGGTCCATTGGGAACGGGAGGCAAGAATGTAGATTGTAGGAGTATTGATAGAGGCAAGGATGTGGTGAATGGTGATTAGAAAGGAAAAGGAATGGTATTTATATATAGGCAGGGGCAGGGGCAGGGGCAGGGTCAGGTAAGTAGCAAGAAATTTCCCCTAAGAGTTGCTAAATGGATGAGCTGGACCGCACTCTGTATTTACAGCTACACAATGTTTTCGATTTCATTGCACGCGGAATTCCAGCAAGAGGATTGTAGTGTTGAGTAAGGCATTATGAAACAGTTGTTTGGAGGGTACCTAAAATGCAGTGTCCTGGATGTTGACGTCTCATCGTCCACTAACCGATCAATTGCCGCGTACGAGGTCGGTGGAGGGGACCATCTTGTGGGCGGGTATAGATATTGGGATAGTATCTGATTGTCACGGTAAATTTACCAATGCTTTTTTTTAAAAGAAGAGAATGGCTTAATTACCTACTAAATGGTATGTTTTTATATAAAAAGTTTGTCTATGTTCATTTATCTTTATATTTTTATTAATTGTTTTAATAAATAAAGTATATATTTATTTTTATTGATAAAAAATTAATAATATATTATTAAAAAACTGGTGGATAATAAAAGGATACTCTTTCAAAGTTTAGATAAGATCAAATTCAAATTACAGATAAACATTCTTACATTAAAATCATTCATCTAATCACTAATTTAATTTATGAATTAAATTATTGATTATTTCATTTTATATGAAACAAATAAATTAAATGATCTATTGATTTGGTATCTACTCTTGAGGAGCATCCACTTGTATTCCTCCTCTTTTTTATCAATAAAATATTTAGTTGCTTGCCACTTTTTTAAAAAATAATAAATTAAATGATCTTTTATTATTTTATTCATTTAAATAATCCATTATCCATAAATATTCAAATTAATAAAATAAAATCTATTTTCAAATCAAATATCCATCAATTAATTTAATAAATCTAATAAAAGGAAAATAAAAAATTAAACCAATTAATTGTTGTAGACAAAAAATAAAATCATGCTAACTAACTAATCCTTATTTGCTTCACCACTCGTCATTTACATCCTTGAAAATCTATAAATTGAACAACATAACATTTTCAACCTCCTCTTACAAATCACAATTTTGAATTCTAGTTTTCTTTTTAAAATCTCCAGTTGATAAATAAAATGCCCTTTCTCAAGGTCATCATTCATTTTGGTCATAGATTTTATTGTTTTTTCAACAATTTTGAAACACCTTTATTTTCTTTTCTTTTTAAATTTGTAATTGATAAAATTAAATACCACACCTTTTAAATATGTCAATATGTAGCATATTGAGGCAAAGTCACCATTATTTACTTCTAATAAATTAAAAGCTCTTTTTTAACCAATAATCGTCGTTTCAAAAAGGATGTGACTCACTTTCAATCCTACATAGTCTTAGTAGTTTATTTCTCACATTTAACATCTTGCTAATTGGCCAACCTTTTTCCCTTTAAACAAGTTGCTCTTGTTTGAGGGATAGTTGGAGAAGTAAGGAAGATTTGATGTAGGGAAAAAATGAATTATGGAAAGGATGTCTAAGAGGATTTCCTTCTCGATGAAGTCTTAGAAAAATTATGGAGGATAAGGTATGAATTATATTGTTATTAGTTCTTAACATGGAATTATAGTGGAGGGTGCAAATCTTAACTAGTGATTTAAAAAATTACCTTCAAAACATAAATTAGCTTTCATTCATGTTAATTTGGATTGTGAAGATTTGACATGAAAAGTGCTTAGAAGTTGACTGAGTTGAAATTTGGTGGCCTATTATTGGCCTTTGTTTAAGGTTGTAGAATGTCGGTGAAAGATTCTAGTTTCACTAGGCAAGAGAAGGCATAAGTTAATGTTGTTTGCTACTTTGTTGAGCTAGCTCATGTTCTAGTTTTAGTGATTGTATGCATATATCAACATCATTTATATAGAATGGTCAATTCATTACGTGAGTTCACTATTACCAAATGCGTTTCCTATTATCAACGACCATTTCTCTAAACACTTTAAATTAAAATTTTCATTGTGATGCTAAACACAATAAAATGTTTTCCTTTTTAGTAAAAAGAAAAAAAGTAGGATTTGTTGTTGGTTCTAATCCAATTTCTGGGGATCCTTCAAATGATCATATCTGATTCCATCTTTATCAATAGAAACTCCTCTTGTCACCTAACTCTTGAATTAACCTAGAATTTGAAGTCGTATTTTACAATTATAAAAAATGACATAGGTAACACAACTTCATTATTTTTTTCATTTATATTAAGAATTTGATATATTTCTTTATTTAAAATTATTTTATAGAGAGTATATTACTTTTAAAAAAAATAATTTATAATATTTATATTATTAATTTTTTTTAAAAGTTAAAATAAAGTAATAAATATTTTTTAATGTAACTTGTTCTTAATTGTGATAATAAATATATGAATTTGGATTTTTTAAAATTTAAAATATATACTTATTTCTAATAATTTTTTAGAAATAATTTGTTATATATAAAAAATTCTTATACTTGTTTTACATTTAAATTTTCAAGTTAATCATTTTTTTTCTTTTTCATTATTTTAAGTTTATTTTTTCTTAATTTTTTTCTTTGTTTCTCCCTTTTATCATTTATTTTTAAAATAAAATAATGTAATCAATATTTTATTTATTTTTAAGATGTTTATTTTATTTATATAATTTGTATAGATTTATTTAAGATAAGTACGCTAATTTTAAAGTTATTTATATATTTTTCAAATCTATCTTTTATTTTTTATTAGTAAATATACAAAATTAAATATATCTTTTCATAAAATGTACAAAGTGTTTTGATTTAGATAATTTTTTATAAGTATATATATCTTATTTGAAAAAATTAAATAATATTTTTGTAAGTTAGAAAGTCAAAAAATATAACATTTAAATTTTCACAATATCTTAACCCTTTCCAAACTTCCACAAGCACTTCCCATTGCAAGAATTCTAACACTATTTGAACATATTTTGATGCCCCTCATATTTCTACAATTATTACACATTGCAAAACTTTTATTATCATCCAGACATACACAAAATCTCCTCCATCATCCTTGACCACCCTAAACCTCCACAAATACTATATATTGTGGAGATTTTATTTTTATATGATATGTCCCAATACTCACCATTTATTTACAAGACATTAATTCTGGGAACTTATCCTATATTCGAATGTATCCTAATTTGTTTTGTATCTCTGCAATTTATATGCTAGCGCATATATCGACCCATGTATATTGTTGATGTGTGAAGTCCAAAGGTCACATTGACCATGACTCCTCATCTTCTATTGTCTCCTCAATATTTATTTGTGCAATCTATTTAGCCTTTTCATTCTCTCATTATTGATGATTGACAAGAGTTTATGTGTTCAACTATTAAAAACAATAAAACATAATTTCCCCTACTTTTCTCATGGATGTAGACATTTCTGGTGAACCACATAAATTTGGTTGTTTTATGTGTTTGCATTTTGTTCTTCTTTTAGTTTGTTGTTATGATTATTTATTTTTCAATCCGCTCTTTAATTTCCAACATATACTAATTTCCACTTTCGTACTCATTTTTTTTGCTCTAGAGATTCAATCTCCACTCGTCCATGTCCGCCTTCCTGATTTTTCCAGTGCCTCATATCAAATTAAACCCACACATGGACCTTTGTTGCAGAGATCTAATTGTTGTTCAAGCATTTCTTTGTCACTCCATTGTATAGAAGGCTACCTTGGGTTGATCTAGTACATCTTAGGGAAGTGAGATTTTTAGGAAAGTTATGTAGAAAACAAAGCATTTTATGTTGGTGATGAAACCATTAGTTTTAGTAGGGGCAATTTTGTAACCGCTGGTTTGATGAAAGTGGAGATTTTGTACAATTTATCTTATTGGGCAAAACATTGGTTGCAAACATTATCTCTTCCTCTTCCAAGCATTTTCCATGAATAAACCTACCTAAGGAGACTTGCTGGAGTTATTTAAACCTATGTAAGATGGTGCATAAAGTTTGGCACCTGTTCTATGTTTCCAAGTGTTTATAGAAAGGTGTTGCAGACTCATGTACAAAGTTTTTATGGAGTTTTAGGTATGATGTATTTTTCAAACTCATTTGTTCTTGTTTTCATCAATTCCTAAAGCTCCTATTAACTTTGACCCTATTTGTAATACCTAAAATTTAGTAACACAAGGAGTTTGAAGCTCACTCTTTTTGGATTTTTTTTATCCATTTAAGTTTTTTCAGCTCTACACTTGTATTCAATCTCATTTCAATCTCGTTTGTTGTTTTATAAGTAGCTTCATGCTACATTGCGTGTGTCTAGATTGATTTTTTAAAGTATTTTACAAGTGTATTCACTACAAAAAATCCCTATGATTTGCTCCATCTTTTGCTCCATTTATTGCTTCCACCCAATGTTTTAATGCATTTTTTGCCAATTTTTTGAAATCGTCGGCGCTATTTATCGGGATGGTGCTATTTTTGGTGTTTATTTGCATTGATCAGGACTAGTCGGTGCTAATTTAGGCCAGAATTATCAACACCTTTAGCACTGATATTGGCTTCGAGTGTGGCACCTCCGTTAGCGCCGCCTTTGGCTCTAAGTTTAGCTTCAAGTTTAGCACCACTTTTATCTCCTGACTTTAGCTTCGAGTTTAGCTTCGGGTTTAGTGCCGGTTTAGACACCCCTATATCGAAGAGACTTATTTATATGCGTCATCAACGATGTAGAATAGAGAAATGTCAACAAGATACAAGCATATCGAGGAGAGAATCACTTACATCACATCAACAAGGTATATCTACAAGTGCTCGGCGAAACACAACTCTTGGATATAATGAAGTAAAGTTGATGAGACATTGAGATATCAGTAAGACAAATAATATTGTCTCATCGACACTCTCCAAGTAATGATCAAAAGAATACACCGCTAGACCATTGGGAGGGTGAGCAACATATGCGGTAGAGCGGTATACACCGCAACCCCACAACAAGAATCCTTGAGCAAGGTGGTAGGGCGGTAAACAATTGAAGAGAAGGGTAAAACACCGCCATACCACAATGATAATTAGGAGTCTCTCCAACATGGCAGAGTTACACCGATATATAAAGAAATAATGCCAAAGTAAAATATCGATGAGACAGTGGCATATCGGCAAGAGATATTAACTTGTCTCATCGACATCGGCAACCAACATCAGAGGAACATAAGATCTAATTTTGATGAGACATTGAGATATCGATAAGATAAAGAAGATTGTCTCATCGACACTTTTCAGGTAATGATCAAAAGCATACACCGCTATACCATCGAGAAGGTGAGCAACATATACGGTAGAGCGGTATACACCGCAACCCCGCAATAAGAAGCCTTGAGCAAGGCGGTAGTGTGATAAACAGTAGAAGGAAAGGGAAAAACACTGCCATACCGCAAAGGGTATAATAAGAGACGGTGATAGTATGGTAATCATGGCAGAAAATCACGTCAGTCACAATCCATTTGAACAAATTATCATTTAAGGAATCAAGAATATAGCCTGCCAAATACTCTAAAACTCTAATAAACATACTCTAAAAATTTCGTTGAAATCTTATTTTCAAGCATAGCCCACCAAAATGGAGTTTTCATTTTAATAAACATACAATAAAACCTTTGTTGAAACCTTATTTTTAGAAGTAGCCCACCAAAATGGAGAAGTGTTTCGGTAAAGAATGACAGAGAATGGTAAGGAGATGTGCATGATAGGAGGCATAGGATTCATTTTTGCTGACATTCCAGCTTTGATCAATAAGGGTTACAATGTTCGTGCTATTGTTTGCAATCCAAGTATTTAATTGACATATGTTTGCATAATCTCAAATTCCATCAAATGCTTTTGAAGTATCAATGTATCCCATATAGGATTTAGAATGACTTCTTTTAATTTAAAAAAATAAATCAGATGCTTTTGAAGTATCCATGTGTCCTATATAGGGTTTAGAATAATTTCTTTTAAGTTTTTTTTTTTTAAATGATGTATTTTCCTGTGATTATATAATGTGGAGATCTCCTAAATCTGCCCTAGCACACTATCCTCTTTCACACTGTGTTCATTACTCTAGCTGCTAGGGTTTTGCATTTGACATCTTTAATATCTTCATGATAGTGGCTTTTAAATAGATCTTAGTCTTTTCTTTAATCTTTATCATGGTAATCCTTGAGCTCCATAATCCACCTTCAATCTCTTGTAAGAATGTTGTCTTAAGCTAGACTGCATAGTATGCATATAAAGCAACTCCGTCATACCTGCCATTGTTCCAAACCACCACTCACCGCCTTGCTTAAAATGTTGCCTCCATAAGCACAATAGCATGTTTTAAAATCATGGTTGTCAGTGATTGACCATTAAGGTCACTACTTTCATCAAGATACAATGAGATTTTTGTCTTCAAACTTAAGGCATTATGCAGGATAACGTTGTGAATTTTTTGTTGTGTACAGTTTAATTTTCTTGCACGTTTACTAATTTGTTAACTGCCTTTAAGATTGGATATTGCACCATCAGCTACAATCTCAAATAACTCACTCACTGTCACTTGAAGATTCCTTTCATGAGCATCCTTGTATAAAATCAAACTATTCCCTATAGATTGCCTACTTACTTACTAATATAGGGACTCATTGTTTCATGGTATTTTGAGTTTTCTTTAGAAGGGGTTAATATGTGGCATTTTTATGAGCAGGAAGAGTAGATTGTGATGTAGCATTCGAGTATGGACGATTCAGGAAAATGTGGATTGCTATCAGTGTCATAACCAGGTTGGATTGTACCTTGAGCTGGTGTGAAACACTTCCACATGTTTTCACTCTAAAGCAGAACTTGTGTGTAGGAATTTCCAAATATCCGATAGAGGAAGCTCCTACATTCTAAAGATAAAATCATAAATCTGCTTATCCAGTTTCTGATCCAACCTTACATCTTTAATATCTGATAGAGAAAGTTTGTACATTCTAAAGATAAAATCATAAATTTGTTTGGTCTAATTTGAGGTCCAATTGTAAGGATGTCTTTTTAATTATACTTTTTGACATTTGTCTTGATACAAATTGTTACTTTAGAATTATGGTATTTCTTTTCTTCTGATGTTTTCAACCCTCATTTCAGGGAAGAGCTCCGAAGATGGTTCCTTCAGATGGAGACTACACTTTTCCACTATAGGTTCCATTTAGAAACACCAAAAGCTCAGGTACTGTCATACTCAGGTACAACAAAGTTTGAGGTTACCTTGTTCTCCTTGATACAAAATGTTGTCCTTCAATCCCTCTTAAGAAACATTCACTATTATGGACTTCATCATTGTACCTTTCATGCATTCGATTTAATTTGTTATGTGGAAACATGTTGTCTCTGTCTTTGCAAGTGATGACTATTGTGTAAGCTTTTAATCTACATGACTGCCCCTCATGTTCAATTATTGTGACTGTTATGATGCTTGGGGCTGCTTACTTTTAACCAGACTGTTAATGAAAAATATCTTGGAATGCTTGATGATCAGTTTTATCAGAATCATGGCTATGTTGATAGTGGAATGTTTTTATTAATAAGGATAAATCTTTATCAATAAGGAGATCACCCCTTACCAACATAATCCACTATCCTTGCAAAGATTGATCTTTAATGCTTCATGGATGGTTTACTTGTGATTATCCTTCTCAAATGAAACAATAGGGCAGCAGGTTGGGCTTAGCCCTTGTGGGAGCCACATTTCACCCCACATGTTGTATCCAGATAAACAAAACAACAACCTAATTTTATCTATACCTACACAATGAGAAAACATGTTAGATAAAACTGAGCATATGATAGATATGTTTGATAATTTCTTATTTTCTTGGACATCTAAGGTATGCAAGCTATTTGAATGCACATGATGATCAAATTATATGTTTATAGATGTATGCACATATTTTGACTTGTGATCATTCATTGCTCTAACAACACTCTTCTCACTCAAATGCAGGGAACCTAGGAGCAGGAAGGAAGACATCAACTTGGAGGCTTAAACAAGCAGGAATACTGAAGATGATGCAGAACAAAGCAACCGTGATTTGTCATTTCTCTTTATGTGCATTTTTCTCTTTTGTATCTATAAATGTATAGTTTTTCGATTATATGCATTCAAATAGTCAGTTCCATGGCTTGTGTGGAACAACATACATTTACATTATCAATAAAGACTACATTTTTGAAAGGATTGTGCAATCTTTCCTATATTATATGCATTTGCATAACTGCAATCTAGTAATGTAATCTTCTGATTTCGTTTATGCACATGAATGTAATGTAGAAGAAATAAAAATGTACCTTACTCTTCATTTGAAAATCACAAAAGCTCTACCTGATAGAGCTATTAACTTGTGTGTCTTCACGAACATATGTTGATACAAAATGAATGGAAGAAGCATCCAAGTAATCCTATTTTTTTCTGCCAACAATTCATACCAAAGATTGAACAATTTAAGGATATTGCAATAGGTAATTTGTATCGACACAAATAATATTACTGAAGCATTTCAAAGTTTAGGCCATAAGAATCATCCTTTTTCAAACGTGGATTGTGTTGCAGCCAAAATTACATCCTAATTATTTTTGCATACTTCCATTTTCACTCATCTCTTGCATCCACCATATGCATAGAATTCCTATCATAATAACTTAAATTTAATAAAATCCCTCACGTGAGCTTCCAAATAAAACCCTTGATCACAACATCAAAGTGTATTCCTCCTTTGAAATACTCCTATGATTGCTCATAGCATATCGCCAAGACAACACCATGTCAATGAGAGTCCCTCCAAAGTCTCCCCGACATTAGCACAAAACACAGATCAGAAATATAGATGAGACACCCCTATGTCGAAGAGACTTATTTATATGTCTCATCAACGATGTAAAATAGTGAAATGTCAACAAGATATGGGCATATCGAGGAGAGAATCACTTATGCCACATTGACAAGGTATATCTACAAGTGCTCGGTGAAACACAACTCTTGGATATAATGAAGTAATTATTGATGAGACAGTGGCATATCAGCAAGAGACATTAACTTGTCTCATCGACATCGAAAACCAAAATTGGAGGAACATAAGATCTAATGTCGAAGAGACATTGAGATATCGGTAAGACAAATAAGATTGTCTCATCAACACTCTTCAAGTAATGATCAAAAGAATACATCGCTATACCGCTGGGAAGGTGAGCAACATATGCGGTAGACCAGTAAACACCACAACCCCATAGCAAGAAGCCTTGAGCAAGGCGGTAGTGCGGTAAACAACAGTTAGGAAGGGAAAAGCACCGCCATACCGACATATCGAAGAAACAACGAGCATTTTGATTAAAATTCTCTTTGACAGTTATGAAACGATGATTAGTTCGATTGATGTGACTAACAAAAATATCAATGAGACTATCGCTATTAATGAAGAAATTGATCATAAAGGTGGCACGATGAAGTGTCCTGAAATTTCATAAATACGGCCTCAAAGAAGTTGAAATCACTCTGAATTGTAATTGAAGGATTTGGAGAACCAACTTGGATGGTGGTAGGCAACTGGAAATTTGCAGCATTTATCCAAGTAAGTGGTGTAGATTCAACTCAAAGTATTTTCTCAATAAGTAGATGAAAGCATTGCATGAGTAGGTTAAGATGGAAAAAACACCAGGCAAACAAAAAGCAAAAAGACAGAAAACTAAACCTAGGCAATTCAATAAAGAATTAATCTATCAGTGTCCTAGGTCTAGGCCAAAATCCAGAAGAATAGCATAGCTTAACCCATCGTGTGTGACATTAGAAGATAAATAGAAAAATCTGGGAGATGTATGGACTCCGTGTAGGGGTTACAACCTCTTTATTTATCATTATAGGAAGAAATTACGGCATAACCCAGTGTCAAACCCGTGGAATTTGAATTTGGGTAAACTTGTAGTACCCAACATCTTTGTGAACGTGGAGTTAATCAAGGTGTTGGAAAATAATTACAATCCGAAGACGAGAGCAATTCATTTTCTTGATGGTTCACAGTTCATGGTCATAAAGCCAGATTATATTTCCATGATTTTTCAGCTAGACACTTCCTTGAAAACAAAATTACGAATCAAAGACTTGTTGGACGAATACCACACCATGGACACAAGTTACAAGAGGTGTAAATTGCCTCTACATAGGGTTAAAGGTGTGGGTAACCAAACTATGAGGTTCTCTAGTGAAGATAAGCCTCCATTCTCTATGGATTTGTTTGAAGAATACTTTCAATACACTTATTACTTAGCTGGTCAAGTATTGGGAATTGATGTTCCTGAGAACATGACAATTGCTCCCATGGTTTTAGCCACAGACATCTAGATCCATAATGCCCGACCCTATGATTATGTAGAGTATTTATTGGAGGCCATCAATAATGCCCTCAAGATCATCAAGAATGACAGTGAAGCCATTAATTTCAAGCACTATTCTCTTTTCATGCACATGATATTATACGAAGGGCAGGTGATGGGGATATGGGGTGAGGAATTAAGAATAAAAGACTTAGATAATGATGGAAATTCAAGGCTTGTACAAATATGGACATCTGTGTGGGACAATAGGTGTGGGAGGTCCCACTACCTATATTTTGAGGAATATTTTGTGAAAACACTATACAAGATGCTAGGCCACAAATGTGACTACAACCTCTCCCGAGAGATCTTAATATTTATCCGACCAAAAGATATGGGTCATGAAGCAAGGATAAATCACTAGGGACTGGTACATGTTTGGGGATTGTACTGTTATAAGGGTTTATGGATTTGAAGCTGCACCTTATTTGTTGCCTAAGACTATGCCAGATAGAGTTGCTTATTTAGAGATCATAAGGCAATTGTCATTTTCAGCTTTCATGCATTTAAAGAGCTATGGGAGGTAGAATTCCATGCCTAACACTTTATGCTTTGGTGATTTCACTATTATCTTTGATTCAGTCTATGACTTGGTTAGTGGTAAACTAGATTATTATGGCTTGCTGGTTGGCAATAAAAGGAAAAATTTTGATACTGAAAACTTCATTTGTGATGCCAAAAAAATTCAGAAATTGAAAGGGTATGAGCATAGTTTCCTTTTAGAATGTGTCATTAGAAATTGTGAAGAAAAACAAAACATGATGAGAATGAATTCCTACACTAGGGTTATGATAGTTGAGGCTTGGAAGGTGAGTAATACCCTAGGCTACGTAGGGGCTTTCCCTGAGGTACAGGATCCCACAAAAAGAATTGAACATTTAATCCTCCATGAAGAAGAACTAATAAGAGATGTTCCAGTTGTGACATTTGAAAGAGGAAGGGGCATCGGTCCTAGGAGGCAAGTAGAAAAAAATCACACCACTGGATCACTTATCACCTCGGCCTACTTCTGAAGTGAGCTTTTTAGTTTGTTCCCCATCCATGAAAGAAGATAACACTGAGGAGGAAGAAGAAGTCTCACATTTTAATGCTCTTGTTATACCCCAATATGAGATGCCATTGGAAAGAAGTGTGATCATCTTTGAAGCCTCTGATGAGCTATCAGATGATGTGAGGCATCGTGCAAGTCAGGAATTTGTTGTAGATGATACTTTTGTGTAGACTCCTGAATTTAAGTCCTTATATATGATTATAAAGGAAGAATAATAAGAGAAAGGTTAAAGGACATTGACCCTGAGAAAGAGGCTTATGCCTTGAAATAGTTGCAAGATGAAGTTGATAGGGAAATTAGAAACATGACTAATGAGAGAGGAAGAGCATTATTGCAAGAAGCTGGAGTTATGCTCCTTCCTGGGTGGGATATTAGTTTAGCCATTATGTTTGACAACTTTTTGAAGAGAAAGAATAAAACTTTGCAAATAACAGATGAAGTAGGTGACAGGGTCTATACAGGGTCAGGGTACAATCCTGATAATACCAATTTACAAATTTGGGCTCTTTACTGCCTAGAAAAGAAGCCTTCTCTTGTTGACCATGATCAGATTTTTGGACATCTCCTGGTGCAAAGAGTAGGGTAGACAGATCCCTTGGAGACTGTTGACTTGAATGTGAATGTAGCCAAATTCACCAAAGCCCATATCCAAAAGCTAGTAAGAGATAACCAGTGGCTGATAGAGGAAAATGATAGGTTGAAACAAGAATTAACCAACTACAAAGATAGGTCGCCTTCTTCTCCAAGGCTTTACTCTCCTTTAATTGAACATGAAATAAAATTGTTAGAGGCCATGTGTGAGATTGCTCAATGGAAGAATAAATTTGAAAAGGCTCAAAAGGAACATAAATAACTAAAAAGAAAATTGAAGGCTACTACTTTTGAAGTAGCATCAGGGATAATTTGTATGAAATTCAAAGATATGTGCCAACATGCAGATGGTGTCTGGTGTGCTCACAGTGGAACATACAAGGCCCTCGTGGAGCATGGAAGACTGATTGATAGGATGAAAGAAATGGAATCCCATATCAAGGCAAAAGATGGAGATAATAATTATTTTCTCCAAGAATGTCAGAGCCTCATGAATACACATGAAAACTTCCAAAATATATTGACACAAGAATTGAGTGACTTCAGCCAGCCACTATGTATGGTCATGCCATATTTCTTTGAAGAAACAGATTAGAAGGATCAGGAAACTTGGAAAAATGAGATATCAAAATATTTTCTAGGCATCCTTGATGACATCAATGATGAGGATGAGGTACTCAAGAAAACGCATAAGCAACTCAGAAGGATTGTTGGATTGGAGAATGTAATGACATACACTCTACAGAATACAAACACTTATGCCCAAGAGAAATGCGTTGATCACATGTGAAAGGTTAAATTGTTCCTTGCATGAGCTGTATGAGGAGGTAGTCAGAGTTTGGTTGTGTGGATGCATTAACATGGTGCTTAAGACTTGAACATATTCTAGGTGGTCACAGGCGCTTGTTGATGATTAATAGACTATGGTGCATCCAACAATAAACTCTTTTTAAGTTTCTATGTTATGTTAATTATGCTTTAGTTAAGAAACAATGTAACTTTTGTGAACGGATCTGAAGCTTGTTGCTCCCCGTACATTTATAGGGAAACCAAGGTCCGATTTTGATCATCATATCATCATCATTTCAATCCATTAGAATAGATACTAGACCATCTCATTCACTTATTCATATCAAAAGAACTCATGTTATGTATGTTTATATTTTGAGCAATATAATGGAGCAGATACATTATAACTCTTAATCCATTTTCAGTGTTCAATTGTTGTGTCGATTTTCATGCTTATTTATTGCTTTGCTATCTCCAAAGTGGTCTTTTCAAGTTGTTTAAATTTGCAAGATTTATCAGGGCACATTTGTTTTTACTGTGTGGATGCTTTGATTGGTTTTTGGTTAGGTGTGAATTAAATTCCTTTCAAATAATTTACTTTAATTGGTTCGTATTAAGGATTAAAGACCTCTTAGAGATTAACACCCTCTTATGGTATAAAAACCTACATTTTTGAGACCCAATAGATTGCAAATAACTCTGAAAATTTAGAAGTCTATGAAACAGTATATATTCTTGTACTTTTATATTCTATGAAACATTCCTTATTTTCTATGAAACAGTGTATATATTCTTGTACTTGTAAATATTCTTTTACTGTTATGTCTATTAAAGAAAACAGAGTTTGAATAAAAAATGCTTCACCCTTTTTGTAAGTGAGTATGTGAATTATTGTTTAAGGAATAATCTTATAGTGTTTACATTTTCAGTTTAGTAGTTTCAAATCTTCATTTGCTATGTATATAGAATTGTATGTGCTCTTTATCTCTAATGACATAAAACAATAATGTCATCAGAATCGGGGTTTTCAATTTCAGCACCATCATTGTCCACACTTTTCATATCATGTTCACTTTTAAGTACAATCATCAAAATTTTATTATTATTTCTTGTCCCAGTTAATCTTGATTCCTTTCAGCACAACATAGTAGGTTGCATGTTAAATTTCAAAAAAATTCTTTGCATTTTTTTGTATTTATTATTTTCTCAGTGCATCATTATGTAACAACAATTTCACTTCTGAGATATATAGTAAAATAAATGAAAGCACATGTTTGATTTGTCAAGGGAAATGTATGGTGAATACCCTATGTCTTTTAGATAAGTGTGCAAGCGAAATAAGACATAACTGATTGAATCTGATTTTCTACTATACAATTGTTTTTTATGTGCTTTTTACTTTCTGCATGTGGATTACCCTTAGAAAGAGACTACTTATCTTTTCTTAAATGAAGCCTTTACATTTCCTGTCTACCAAAGGAATTTACTGCTTGACAACAAGTTCGTGAACTTCATACAAATTAAGATTGGTGTAAAAGTCCATCCCCACAAATGTTGTTTGGTCTAGAATTATAATGGAAAATAAAAAAGCTTGCTAGGAGAATAAAACAGGTTTTCAATTGTCCAAGTACAACATAATATTACTAAAGCATTTCAAATTTTAGGCCATAAGAATCATCCTTTTTTAAACATGGATTGCAAATAATTCTGAAAATTTAGAATTCTTGGTCATTAACATTATTGTCTGCTACAATGTCATCCAATGTATCATTGTCAATGTTCATATGTTCTTTCAAGTATTTAATATTATCATCATCCTCATCTTGACCTGCATCATCTTCATCATCATTGAAATTTGACTGTAGACCATCTATATTGTTACCAGATGTATTTGGATCATCATTTTCTATACCATCCATAATGTTGTCTTCCATAAAATCATCTAACTCTAGATTGTTGTCTTCTTGTGCTTGAACATAACCATCTTCAACATCATCATGGATGTCAATTTCTTCGATGTTCTCTAATCCCTCTCTCTCATTTTGTTGGCCATCATTGTTTTGTTCAGTATCCACTAATGCATCGTCAAATACATGCCTTAATCTTGGATCATAATGTATGACAAATATCCATTTCGGGTCAAAAATATCTTCATAGAAAAATACCTGCACATGAACGAAATACATATATTAGACACATTTTATAACAATTTTATTGATTAATAAACATATGTATATATTCACAATAAGCTATGAATTAATAGATTAATGATCACTACCGCTTCTTGTTTGAGTTAAAGAAATGCCTACTCACAATGAATTGGTAGAACATAAGGCTCCTTATCCTCTGGTAGGAATGATGAGGAATCTATAGAAAACAATCCACTATGGGTATCATGTCTTCATGTCCTCTCAAATGCTTCATACCATCTACACTTAAAAATACAATATCTAAAAGAGCAGTAATCCAACTCAATAATTTCTTGTATTTTCCCAACATATTGTAGATTCCCTTCAATTATATTCTTATCTTTTGAGCTTGATCAACTGGATTGCTCGAAGTCAACCATGATGCCACAATCAAAGGATCGTCTCTTTACGTCTACACTTTCTACACGATAATGTTGACCATATGCCCACATTGTTGGATATTTCCTCACCTGTGAAAGACCATTTATTTCAGTGAAAACACATATAATGACAAATATTAGAATAGTCAATACTGTTATGTTTGAATCTGTACTTGCATCTTCTATTTGATTTTGAATTTGTTTAGTAACCCATTCTAGTGTGCAATCTTTGCCCCATTCCCCAAGCAGATGAGTGGGAACTGGAGTATTCCTTGGGTTCGATCTCTTAAATTGTCTCCTTGCTTCTAACACTTCTTCTCTCTTTTTATCATACAAATCAATCCATTTGTTCATAAAGTCCATTTGGTGCATAATGAACTTGTCGAGTATAGAACTTTCGTCTACACCTATTACATGTCAACATGTTTATTTAAAACTCCAAATGTCATGCTATTAATTTGACAAATAAATTATAGAGTAAATTAATGATTGCAAAAAAAAACAACGACATTGATCATGAATTTACTTACTAATTTCTATTTCAACACCACTAGACTGTGGTTTTTCTCCATCAATAATATTTGATGCTCGTTCTTCATCCCAAAAACGTGGGCCATCTTCAAAATCCTTACCAAGGAATTCACATAGGAAAAAAAATGCTTCATTCAATACATACCCTTCAGCCATGCAACCCTCTAGATGTGCCTTTTGTTAGACATATCTTTTAAGAGTTTTCATATACCTCTCAAATAAAAACATCCACCTCGTTGATACGACACCCGCCAATTCAATGTCATCGACTATATGTACAAGTAAATGGACTTGTAGGTCCATGAAACTTGTAGGGAGCTCCTTCTCAAATACACACACAATTTCTACAATTTCCTTTTCCACTTTGACACTTCAGATTCATGGATCTCCTTGGAGGTCACCCACCTAATATAAGAATAGTAAATTAGTATGAAATTTTAGTCATAAATTAAAATACAATATAATATCTCTATGTCTCTCACACATGAACATTTCATATAACCACATACCTTGTAAATGTTGACAATCGACTTATGACATTCCTTAAGTCAACTGTAAGACTGAAATCCCCCCTAATTGCCAATGGCATGATATGCTATCAAACACATTTATGAAAAGGTCATTAGTAATTTTCTCTCACACAAAAAAATACCAAAATAAATTTAGTGCTTAATCAATGTTACTAGTAAATGTTAAATGCTGATATATAATACCTTCATTAAATTATGAAAATCATGTGTTTTAAATCCTGTGATATGTCCATCAACTGTAAAAGCTTTAGCCAATGATGAACCATAACCAGTAGGTGTCCTTATTGAACGGATGACATTTTTTAGTTGGTCTACCTCTTTTTTTTTCAGAATCTATGGAGCTTCTACATATGTTTCATTTTCCATGTTTGGCCACAAATGTTTTCTATCAATTTTGGTACACGAAAGAGCAATATCTCTCCTCGAAGACAAGGTGTCCTTCTCTTTGCCTGATATATGTCAAAATATAGAATCTGGGACATTTTTGAAGACGTGCATAGGATCTAATAGGCGGGATATTAATAGATCCTTCCAGTAAGGGAGCTCATAAAATATGGATTTCCTTTTCATTCCTTCTAGCATATTGAGTAGAACTTGTTCTGGTTCTTGAATTGAATCACCCTGATAAAAAAAATCCTCCCAAGATTTCAATTCAACATATTCATACTTCTTAAGCCAATCACCTGGATCCATAATCATGGGAGGAACTCTATTTTCAACTTTTCCATCAAATTGATTCTTCAGGTGATTTCTGAACCTATGATCTAGTGGTAGAAAAACCCCATTGTTTGCATAAATAAATTTATGTAGATCTTTAGAATACTGCCCTTGAAATTGTTCTACACATCTTGGACATGCAAATATCCCCTTTGTTTGAAGCCCTGCAATTCAACAAGTAATGTTAAAAACATCAAAAAAATAGTATAAAACTAAGTATGAAAGTTGGGATGAAAATAAATTATGAGTGTAAATATGTAAATATTTTATCTTACCAGAACAAACACCAAGTCCTAGGAAATAGCCACCTAAAGGAAGAGATGATTGTATCAACGTGAATTTGCACCCCTAACAAAAATTCCCTTTTTACCCCTTACACTTTAGAAAATCGAAGGGGGAGGATTAATTCCACTTAAGCCCGCCCCTTGCATTCCACTTGGTGCTTGGTTTGTGTGTCGGTGGGGGCATTTTTGTCGGGGATGCTCGCACGACACGCAGACGTCTACACATCGCGCAAATGTCTACATGGCGCGCTTACGTCCCTGGCAGATTCCTGCGGCTGGAGACTGCAGAGGCGTTACATTTTTGATTGGAACTCGAAGAGTAACGTCCCTCTTTGACTGGCCAACCCGAATATGGTCATTTTTCACCTTCTCCTTCATATTCTCACTCCATTCTTCCATTCTCAAGTTCTGAACAAGTTGGAACACTCTCCCCATGCTTTGAGCACTCATTTCCAAGCTTTATAGCAGCACCATTCACTGCATTGCAGCAATCCACTACTCCATCACTCCAACAGGGCGAGCACAGGACAGACACTACGGCAACAGAGGCTTGATTCCCTCCCGTTCTCTCCTCCACAAGCCTTGAGCACTTTGGACAGAGGTGGTAAGCTCCTACATTCTCTCCTATTGTTTTCGATTGAGTAAGCACATACTGCTTGTAGTGTTTTGTGTTTACGTAGTTTTTAGTTTCAATTCAACATCTTCATACTTCTTAAGCCAATCACCTGGACCCATAATCATGGGAGGGCCTCTATTTTCAACTTTTCCATCAAATTGATTCTTCAAGCGATTTCTAAACCCTATGATCTAGTGGTAGAAAAACCTTGTTGTTCGCGTAAATAAATTTATGTAGATCTTTAGAGTACCAATCTTGAAATTTTTCTAAACATCTTGGACATGCAAATGTCTGCTTTGTTTGAAGCCCTATAATTCAATAAGTAATGTTAATAACATAAAAAAAATAGTATAAAACTAAGTATGAAAGTTGGGATGAAAATAAATTATGAGTGTAAATACGTAAATATTTTATCTTACCAAAACAAACACCAAGTCTTGGGAAATCATGAATAGTCCAACATAGCACACCATACAACATGAAGGACCTATTTGATGGAGGACGTGATATGTCATACATTCTTATGCCTTTCCATAGCAGTTGCATCTCATCAATAAAAGGCGCAAGATAAACATTCATGTTTTTAACTTGATGTATTCCTAGAATAATGAGAGTCAGTATAAGGTGCTCCTTTCTAATACTCATCCATGGGGGAATATTGTATACTATCAATTTGATTGGCCAAACACTATAATTTGAGCTCAAGAAAGAGAATGGGCACACTCCATCAATTGCAAGACCAAACCTGATACTACAAGGTTCATCTTTGAATTTTCTTGGCCATTTTTCCTCTATGTGTTTCATTGCTTTGGAGTCGGCCAGGATTCGCATGAATCCATCTTTACTCTTGTTCTTTGCATGCCAGCTCATCAATTGTGCTAGTGAATTGCAACGAAACATTCGTTGAAGTCTAGGTATAATTGGCATGTGATGTAAAACCTTCTTTGGAACTGTAGGACCTTGTACATTTGTATGATATCTCTTCTCTTTGCATACAAGGAATTCTACCTTGTTTTTATATTCATCTTTGTATAAAATGCAATCATTTTTACATGAATGAATTTTCTTATATTCAATTCCCAAGTCAACCAACAACAGACATGCCTCTCTGCAAGTTGATGGAAACACATTCTCTTCAGGGAATATTTTAGTTTTTAGTGCCCTGTAAGATTGTCAGAGATTAAATCAATTGAATGTTTGACTTATGATGAACATGTTTGATATGTCAATCTATACTAGGATTGTCTATATACAATATATGGTTTTAAAATCCCCTTAAAGAAATGTAAACAAAGTTGATGAACGTTTATGAATTATGTACACCAATTGACAATGCAAAGTAAGAAATAAATTTCAACTCACTTTAGTAGGGTAGTGAATCATTTGTCTGACCAACCAAATAGTGACTTGATTTCTAATAATATTAATGTGCATGCCAGTTTTGAGGTTCTACTTGCACCCAATTTGAACATGGGTGTCTTTGTTTCTTGCTTGATGGAGTCTTTGATGTTGTTATCATCAACATTACGTTGGTGGTAATTACCCCTGCTATAATCGTTACTGTTAACCATATCATCATTATTGTCATCATTGTTTCCATCCCCAAAGAAACCTATAAGAATTTCATTCAATCCTTCTTCATGCACTGCATTTTCACTATCATGATCATCATCATTAAGGCTAGGTGGCATGTCATCAGTGTATGCGACTCTCATCAGCTCTTCAAATTTCTCAGGTGGTAGTGTTCTCTTCAATCTTTCTCTTCTCGCCCTAGTGTGGTTTAAAGGATGGTTTGGATCATCTCATCCAAATCTTAATAACCCAGTTCAATCTTAGGTATTAGTATGTGTTTCATCAAAATCTTCTATCTATCAACAAACACAAACATTATTTAATGTTTGGCAACAATTGGATAGATCATAATTGTATCAATTTCAAAGAAATATAATCAAATATGGCTTAAAAAATATAAATATAAATTTTATGAACATATAAACATCAATTGAATAATGGAACACTATTTTATAGCCTACCTTTTTTATACAATAATTTAAATAAAACACAAATTTGACAACATAGCTTATAAAACATCAATCCACACTCATTTATTTTTCTTTGGTTTTAATCGATTGTATGAGGCATACTATCGACTAAAAGCTCATCATAAATGTAATTTCTTTGTACAATCGCTCGTTTGAATTGTTTCTTTCCACAACATATAGAACATCCACAAACAACAATTTTCTCAAAGTATTCATCCCATGTACTATAGTCCTGACCTACCTCTTCTTCAGTGCAATCATTTGTTGTGTCTGCAGTATCCATTGTCATATCCTCTTCCACCCACTGTCATCTACGTGATTTAATAGTTTTAGGTCTACATCCACGTACATATCTTCTTATTTTTCTAGTTGAACTCTTAGGCTCTGCATTTGCTCCAATCTCCATTTGAAATAATCAACAACATGCATTAATTTATGTCAAGATTGGATAATACATTATAAATTTCAATAATACTGTGAAAAAAGATGGACGTATCACAAAATGCCATCAGATCATTTTTTCCTAAGTTAAGTCAAAAATTGAGTACCTGATGTCTCGCTTCATCTGTTGTGTCCTCATTTAATATGACACGATTTGTTGCCATGGCCTCGTCTTTCCCCTATATTACACAACATAGTAAATAATGTTTAGTACACCAATTATATCATTTCAATGAGTATGCTATCCAACACAAAACCTCACTTTAGTCATATATTTGACATATTGATATCTCCTCTATGTTGTAGCATTTGTGAATTCATAAACACCTTCCTCCTTTGGTTGAGGTTGCTTTCTCTTCTTACCTCTATTGTATTTGCAGATTTTGTTGTCTCATCTATTTCCACCCACTTTCCTCTTAGCGATTTAGTATTTCTACGTGATCCACGTCCTCTCTCCATGGCCTCCTCTGTGAATAAAAATGTTGCCACATAAGCTTTCACCGCACTATCGTCGAGAAGGAAGAAGCAACTTGCGGGACCACGGTAAAAATCGCTCTACCGCACCGAGCTGATGAAGGAGCCACAGGACAACGGTGGTCACCACACTACCACATGCCTTTTGGTAGAAGACTTGCGGGACTCACCGCAACACCGCTAGGAACAAAAGGAAGACTCGCATACCACCACAGAAGCTTTCATCACACTACCACTAAGAAGGATGAAGCACCTTGTGGGACAACGTTAAAAACTGCTCTACCACACCGAGTTGATGAAGGAGCCATGGGACAACGGTGGTCACAAAAACAAGGCAGGTGTTGGAATTATTTCCAAGACTTTGGATCCTGTGATACACAACAATGAAAATAGTCACTATACAACAATGATAGGCAATCAATTAGGCGCACTTGGCACCGCCTTAGGCACCCCAAACAGATTACATTAATGGCCAAAAGTCGCTCCTAAAGTTGGCGTTAACTAACACCGACTAGAGTGCCGACTACTGAATCAAAATAAAAAATTAAAAAATTTCCCGTGTGAAGGAAGAAATCAAACGACAAAAAAGGGAAAAATGTCACGCGAAGGAAGAGAGCAGGGCGCTACTAGCAACTGATGATAAATTAGATTTAGATTGCGACACCATAGGTAAGGTTACAATTTTTTTTTTCTTGGTTGAATGCGTGATTGTTTACTGATCTTTGTTTTGCATTTGAATTCATGATTGTTTACTAGTTCGTGGCCTAATTTGTCCAGGAAACCTCTAAATTGTCCCATCATTATAAATTGTAAAACCTTTGAGAAACCAACAAAAATTTTTACCCTACCCACTTGAGCTTTGGCTCAAAATATTATAGCACGAAGCCAGGATGCCTTTGTATTCTTTCCCTAACCTAGGTATCAAGGAAATAGTGATCTGCTTGGCAAATCTAGGAATTGGGTCGGTCACTGCTGAGCAACTACTGAAAATAAATGCAAAAACCACTTGGTTTTTCCCAGTCGCACCATAGTCACCGATGCCATGAAAAATTCGTGCAAGATTTCATTATGAAAGAGTTTTCATGATAAGGTTATCAACACTAAGCAAACCCAATGAACATATTTGCCCTAGGTTATCAACACTAAGCAAACCCAACGAACATATTTTCCCACAAAACAAAACTTTCATACCACAAACTGGACGAAAACTTTCATACCTGACAGTGTGTACTTCATTTGCCTCCACGGACTGGACAGAAATAATTTTCCCTAGGTCACCTCAAAATGTCAAGCAATAGAAGGAAGTGAGCATTGTTAGCAGACTCTGGCCACAATGAGGTAATTCATTGTCACTTTATAGATTTGTAAATGTTTCCATTGTTTCTTTGAATTTTAATTTTTCCTTTTTACTTTTTAAATTTAAAAGAAGAAATATAATATATATATATAGGGACATGAGACTGACAAAGATAAAGAGGAATTGTAGTTTTTAGTTTTTTATTTCTAAATTTAAAAGAATAAATATAATTTAAATATATATATATAGGGACATGAGACTGACAAAGATAAAGAGGAATTGGCTTCCATATTGGGGGTAGAGGCAATGAACAAATTGGTTAATGTGGACTGGACAACGCTTGCCAAATACATAGAAAAACAATCGGGTAACGCCCCTCAAACATTGCAAACAAATCAATTGTGTGAAAGGGAATCAATTGATTCCCCAACCGGTCCTGGATCAAGCAAAAGATCCAGGAGGAAATCAGTGACACTAAACTCTAAGAATGTGTAACAGGGAGGAGAGACTTCCAGTGTCCCAGCCACTCCTGGGACACAAACTTCTTCCAGCACGCCATGTTATCAATCTTGCATTGGTAGCTACAATACGAAGACAAAATACGAGGTGGTTTCAGGGGAAGTCCGAATGACGGATGTTGGGAAAACATTTGTGAACAGGTTGAAGGAATCATGCCTTCAACGGTTCAAAGACCATTTACATTTGTCATTCTCATAGATACCCATGCAACTGAAAAAAGAAATTGTCCATGACATGGAGACTGAATTTGGCACAGGTTGGTCTGTAAAGAAGATGAAGCTACAAATGTCTCAAAACTGCAAGAGATTTCAGTGCAACCAAACAAAGAAGATAAAAAAATCCCTCTTGAGCTAAGGCAGAAAAGAAGGCCAATTGATGTAAGTGTGAAAGTATGGAAAGAGCTTGTAAAAGCATATGAGAAGTCTGATGCACGGAGGAAGTCCGGTGAGGAGAGTACGCAGGTATTTGAATTTTCTCATAAGATTATATCAAATTTATTAAACGATATTTAAATTTTATTTGTGCATAGTTAAATTGAATTAGTATATGTTTTGGGACAAGGCCTCCAAGGCTAGGCTTGAGAAACTTCGTGCCATGCATCGTAGTGGCCAGAAAGGTTTATAGGCCTTGATTTGTACATTTGTAAGTATATTTAATATGTTAAAATTTAAATGATATATTTTTTTTATTTCCTTGGAAAAAGTAAATGATTGCATATTAATTAGTTTAACTAGTCCATGTGCCATGTTTTGACAGGAGGAGAAATATGGCCACCATCCAAATCAATTTGAAAAGAATATGTTACAAAAAAAATAGTGGAACGATTTTGTAATCTGGATGAAGAATGAGGTATCAATAGTTGAGTTCTAATAACTTACTTGGATATTGTTGTGTTAGTATGTCAATTTGCATCTCTTGTGTTGAGTTGTTTATTGATGGATAGGATGAGTAAATAGAGCTCAAATCTTATGATTACAAGATGACCGTTTATGTGCATGAATAAATAGTAGAAGGATGTAGATGAAATCAATTCATCTGACTTTATGCCTCTTGGCAGGTGTTCCTCTTGAATCTTTAATATCAGGTGCTAGAGACTTCCCTGTAGCTTTTACCTTTCATTGCCGCATTTCCTGATCTTCACTGTTAGAATTCATCCCATGTTTTACCTTCCTCCTCTTCAGAATCTTCTTCTTCTTCTTCTTTGTCCTCCTCTGACTCCATAAGAGATTCATCTTTTGAACCTTCCTCATTTGATTTTGATTCCTCTTCTACATCAAAGGGTTCATATCCTTGATCTGACTCTTCTGAATTATCAGAATTAGAATCACTAGCTTCCATATTCAAAAATTACCAACCACCATCTTCAATAAATTTATCTGGATCATTAGTAATAGTCTTCAAAATTGGCCACTAGTTCAATTTCATTCCGCTTTCATAATACTTTATATCCATGGAGTTCAACCATTCCTTGATTCCATCAAGTGAAGATTGAGGAATGGCGCCAATGCAAAGTACATCCCACGTGATGTCTTTGAAAACAATAGCCATTATATCAAATGCCTTGCCCAAGTCCTACTCTCTCAAGGTTAACAATCTCAATCTCACTAATAGTGATTACTAAGAAAGGTAATTCCACCAACTCTACCAAACAGTTTACCGTAGGAACAATAAAAGCAGAGGCTTTGAAAGGAACTCCATGAAAACCAAGCTCTCTAAATGGTATATCAAAGTCTAGTTCAAAATATTTTAGATGAGGCTACTCCCATAGCTCTCTTACTCGCTTGATAAATCCTTGAAACTTTGTATTGGGGTATGTGCAGGATCATCATGGAAAAAATAGGCCCTTAAGTGGCAATAAAATTTAGAAAATTAGAGTTAGGAAACTTCACGTAAAAATTTGAATAAGTTATCTATATTATTTCAAAAATATGTAAGAATATAATTTGTAGCAAATTGAATGTAGTTTCAAAACTACTAGGTTTTTTTCTTAAAAAAAAATCTATTTGGTGAAAATTTAAAATTTCAATGCAGTAGTACTTAAATTTCAGGGAAAAAATAAGAAGTAGGTGTCTGTTTGACCACCCTAACCACAATAAAATGATAATATTTTTTTATAAGATTTTAGATATGAGTATGGTACTCATGTCTCGATGTGATGCATATTTTTTTGTATTTTGTTTCCAAGTAAATAATTAATTATGATTTTTTTATTACAAATTTTAAAAAATATTAAAAACTTGTATGTCTAACCACCTTAACTTGGTCAAAACTTCATGAAATTCATTTTTTTTTTTAATCCTACAGTATGCAAAGCATAGAATGTGACACATGTTTCAAATTCAAAAAATGTGATATCGTTTGAAAGTTATAGATTTTTTCAATCAGCCTATCAATCAAGACTTTAGTCATAATTCAAATAGAAAATGAATAATAATTATTTATTAAATTCAAAGTAAAGCATAATTTATATTGGTGGAAAATTGAGAATCTCTTTTAAATACCCTTTTCGTTTCATCAATTTTGGGTAAAAAAATAGTCGTCAGCCACATGGGCCATCATATCACTTAGATATCGCCACTTTTTGGCCCATCATGATCTTGTACATACCCATTGATTTTATTTTTCCTGTCCCTCTCTTGTTGTTCTTCCTCAATTTCATTAGGATCATACATTGACCTTCTTTCCCCTCCTAAAGTTTGGACCACATCTATTACCTTCACATAAAACTGGACATCCTTGGTGTTCTTGGTTCCCACGCCGTGATATGGTTATGCAAATGAAGATGAAGTAGAGTAATCATCTCCTTCTCCGCTCACTAGAAGAATGCATGCTTAATGTTTTGATACATGATATCAGCTATCTCTTCTACTCTCATGGTTGAATACTGAAATCCATTATGGTGGGCCTCCAGAGTTCTAGTCATCTTTCTTCCTCTTCCACCAAATGCTAGCCTAATCCACAAGTCTGCTAGCCTAATTGGCTTTGTTTTTGAAAGATGAAGTTTCTCCTGACTCACCGGTATTAGCTGTAACTTTTTTGAAATTTTATTATGGCACTTTGATATGATGTAATATGATTATGGTTTCGTCTCATATGTTGTAATATTAGATATATAACAAAAAAATAAATTGTTGCATGAAATAAATAATAACTTTTCATTTTAAATGTTTTTTTTTATAGAACACGGGTCTTCCAGAAGATCAAGATGATCCTGAACATGATATAGATCCACAAAATATTGGTTCTTCCAGTACATATCACATGGCAAAGGATGATGATGACGTAGATACGGAAGACGCCGATGCTGATGACAATGACGATGACAACAACGACGGCGATGATGATGGTGGTGATGATGATGACGATCATGATGGTGATGATGATGATAAGACAGTTGGTGATAGCAACCAGTGACATTCATGATCATATAGACTACATCATGGATCATTACTGATATATCGTTATGATGACTCTTTTCATGGTTACTATCATATGTATCATTTTCATGGCGTACAGTACTATATTGTTGAGTTGTATCATATTGACATGTATCATTTTCACTATATCATTTGGACATGTATCATCTTGACTTGTAACAATTTGAGTTACATAATTTATCAATTTTATTTATATCATTTCACTATATCATTTGGACATGTATCATCTTGACTTGTAACAACTTGAGTTACATAATTTATCAATTTTATTTATATCATTTGTACATTTATCATTTTCACTTATGTTGACTGTTGGACATGTATCATTTTGACATGTTTTTGATGTACTGGCATATTTGACTTTCACTTGTTTTAGTTATATATGATGATGATCTTATTAGTGTTGACTTGTCAATTTATATATATTAAAAGTGGTCGATGATTTTTGGATGGATATTTATTAAGTATGATGATTTTAATTTACTTCTCGGGATGGATGTTGTCAAATTCAATTAAATTATAGATATTTGACTCACTTGTTTTAATTATAGATGATGATCATGTTACAATAATTATATTGTTATTTAATCATACGAGTTAAATAATTAAATTACTTACTCTATAATCATATGAGTTATTTAAGAGGCACGATATATTTAACTAATTAAATTGAAATAAAACATATTAAATTAATAAATGGAAGTAAAACAAGAAGCATTTTTAGAAGCAAAAAAGGAAGCAACAATGGAAGCCAGACTAGAAGCAAACCAAAAGCAATCTTGGAAGCAAAATCGGAAGCAAACCCGAAAGCAAAACTGGAAGCAAATCTGGAAGCAAAGCTGAAAGGAAACCTGGAAGCAAAACCGGAAGCAAACCTAGAAGCACAACTGGAAGCAAAACTAGAAGCAAACCTAGAAGCAAAATTGGAAACAAAACCGGAAGCAAAATTGGAAGAAAAACTGGAAGCAAAACTAGAAGCAAACTTGGAAGCAAAACCAGAAGCAAAACTAGAAGCAAAACTGGAAGCAAAACCAGAAGCAAACTTGGAAGCAAAACCAAAAGCAAAAATGGAAGGAAAACCAAAAGCAAATATGGAAGCAAATCTCGAAGGAAACCTGGAAGCAAAATCAGAAGCAAAACTGGAAGCAAAACTAGAAGCAAAAATGGGAGTAGACATGGAAGCAAAATCGGAAGCCAAATTGGGCGCCTATTTCGGTGCAATTTCCAACATTGATTCCCGACGCTAACGAGGGCGTTGTGTTTTTTCGATGCTACAGTCGGTGCTCAATCCGACACTAAATCCGACGGCAACATTGACGCAAAAATCGATGCCGAACTTACCATGCATGTTTGCGTCGGGTTGACACCGGCCAAATTGTTCAATTCATGAACTCAAATACATAAAAATCCGGCACAAAAGTCGGCGCTAATTGCCTGTTGTGATTTTGGGATTGTTTATTGGAAGGGTTTATGAAGCTAGTCGAGATAAATTTATAGTTAGTGAACAAAGAAGTGGAATATCCACTCATGTTCATAGATCAACAACTCTCTTCAATCCACACTCCTTTTCTTGGAGTTCCTATTCTGGTTGGTCCTTGCTTCACTCCTAAAAGATTTAACACTTTGATACCACATGTTATTCCATGGACTAAGCAATAAGACTTGAGAATAGGACCTCCCATTAGCATGTAAGGGTGCTTTATCAACGATCTATCAATACTTTGTGGTTGATGGACTAGGTAAGACTCGAGCTTAGGGCCTCATTAGCATTCAAGAGTATGCTATCAGTGAGCTAACCGTTCTTTAGTTTTGGATTATGGATTATCTATCCAATAATTTTGTGGCTTATTTGTGATATCTTTCTCTAAAATAGTGTTAGAACTTGTGATGGATAATAAGCATGGTTGTGTGGTTAAAGTCCCACTACATTTGAGTTCACATTTTCTCTTCCAACCAGTTATTCTCGGGTCTCTTGTGCTTGAGAACATTTCCCCTAGTTAGCTAAATATAAAATAAAGTTGATATTTTTTTGTATCCATATTGTCTTGTGATGTAATGGTTAATTTGATTCTTTCATGTAATTATACATGTAGCACAAACATTTTTTCAATTGCACTTTGGTAGGCTAGTATATTTTCTTACAGTTCTCACAATTGAAGAAAAAATATTATCCCCCAACATATGTAGAAAATTTAGGTTGTTACTGTTAGGAATAAGGTGTCTCAACCTTGGATAATTCCTATTCTTATTATTTGTTTTGTAAAATGTATTTCTTGCAAATAATGTAATTAAGTGTGAGTGTACATGTCTAGTTTGCATGTTGATGTGTCACTCCACTTAATGTGTCGGCATCTTGAATTGTGTGTAAGGAGATCATGGCTGAAACGGTTATGATGGATTCCTATGACACAGTAAGAGCTATGTCTGGAAGATTCAATGACAGGTGAAGACATGTGGAAATTGATAAAGTTGAGTACTGTACACTCTTCCACGATAGTGGGGTTCGGGGCATCGCCCCGAAAAAAAATTTCGAGTTCCTATTTTCTCGGAGAATGGTAAAACCCTAATACAGTTATCTTCGGAAGTTGCCCTAAAAGGGAAGCGCATGATATAAGCGTTTTTTAGGGTTGCGAAGATTTGTGATGTGAGTGTATTGTTGGAACGTTTTTTCATGCTGCCGCATTTTGTCTTCAAGAGTTGGAAATCTCCTGAAAGAACTTGCATTGCAAGTGTGTTGTAACCGTTGTGTTGAAGATAATACATTGTGCAGGTTTTGGAGTGCTGGGGTTTTTTACCGAAAGGTTTTCCCCAGGGTAAATCATTGTGTCATTCTTCATTTTCTGTATGTATGGTATATTGCTGCAATATCTTTGTTAAGTAGATTAACGAATCTGAAATTGTAAGGGTTTAAAACGAATTTGCACCATACTTTCCTTAAGAGATTAGTGTAGGAAGCTGTTTCCGCACCTGAGTTTCCTTACAAGTGGTATCAGAGCCTGATCAACTTTTGATCCTAGTTGTTGGGTAGGGTTTTTTGAGCTAATCTCAAGTTGAGTGGGAGTTTTTTTGTGCAGAGCATTCTGAATCTTATTTGCAGATTGAGATGGCAAGTTCCTCATACAGTAGAATGGAGGTGGAGAAATTTAATGGCACTAATTTCGAGTTGTGGAAACTCAAGATGGAAGACATGCTTGAAGACCGCGATCTATGGGAGGCTACTTCACTTGATGTGAAACCTGTAGCGATACCTCAAGCGGATTGGGATATCAAGGATCGGAAGGCTAAGGGTCTCATCAGACTCTGTCTAGCAGATGCCGTTCTTCTGAATGTTCTTGATGAGACTACTGCAAATTCTTTGTGGAAACGGCTTGGGTCTGTGTATCAGGCCAAATCTCTGGTGAATAAGTTGTTCCTGAGAAAGAAGTTGTATTCTTTAAGAATGGAGGAAGGTGGATCCGTAACTGATCATCTCAATGCATTCAATTTATTGATTGCACAGTTGGCATCATCTGGTGCCAAGATTGAGGAGGAGGATCGATGTATGACCCTGCTTTGTTCCTTGCCGGATTCGTGGGACCATCTTGTGATGGCTCTCGGAAGTACTATAGTCACATTCCGTATGGATGATGTGGTGTCTTCGCTGCTGTCTGAGGAGATGCGAAGAAAGACTTCGGATTCGTCTAAGGAAGCCCTTGCTGTTCGCGGGAGATCCAACGACAAAGGAAAGCAGAATGACAATAAGTCAAAGAAGGGCAGATCCAAATCCCGTGGGAGTTCTAAGACTCTGGAAAGTCCAAGGCGAAATGTTGGAACTATGATAAATCTGGGCACTTCCGGAGGGACTGCAAAGAACCGAAGAAGAAGAAGAAAGGCTCAGATTCAGCTTCTGAAAAATCTCAAGAAGATGGAGATGCTTTTATTGCAGCTTTGGCAGCCCATGCATCTGATGATGTGTGGTTAGTAGACTCGGGTGCTTCTTTTCACATGACCTCTCATCGAAACTGGTTCTCAAAATATGAAGAGTTTGATGGTGGAAAGGTGTACTTGGGTGATGATTCTCACCTAAAGATAGTTGGACGCGGAAGGGTCACTATCAGATTTCCTGATGGACGAGTAAAGGGAATCAATGGAGTTATGCACATTCCGGGTTTGGCACGAAACCTATTATCTGTAAGTATGTTGAATGATGTAGGTGTGCAAGTTGTTTTTTCGAAAGATGGATGCAAGATGATAAGAGGATCTATGGTGCTCGCTAAAGGTACTAGGAGAGGTACTTTGTTTCAGCTTGATGCATGCATTGCTCAATGCAATAGTTCTTCTGTTTCAAAGAAGAGAGCGGCTATCACTTCATCCCCACCATCTGAACGAGCAGTAAAGAAGATTGTGGCAATGGGTTCCGATGGCAGTGCAGTAAGTGTGCCTAAGGGTGTAAACACTTTGGAAGGCAAGCTTCCTGCAGAAAAGACAATGTTGTGGCATATGAGATTTGGCCACATTGGTGAGAAGGGTCTTAGGACCTTGAAAACTAAAAATCTCGCTGAGGGGCTAAATGATTGTAATCTCGAATTCGATTTCTGTGAACACTGTGTTTATGGTAAGCAAAATCGTGTTCAGTTCTACTCTAGTTCTCACAAGTCTTCTGGACTTTTGGATCTTATTCATTCTGATGTTTTTGGTCCTGTAAAAGTTCCTTCTATCTCCAGTTCTGTATATTTTGTATCTTTTATAGATGATTACAGTAGAAGGACTTGGATATATTTCCTAAAAAGTAAGACACAGGTTTTCAGTCGGTTCAAGGAATTTAAGGCTCTCGTGGAGAATCAGACTGGTAAAAGAATCAAGTGTGTGAGAACTGATAATGGTGGTGAGTTTTGTTCCACAGAGTTTGAACAGTTCTGTAAAGAACGAGGAATCGAGAGACATAAGACAACTCCTTACACCCCGCAGCAAAATGGAGTTGCAGAGAGAATGAACAGGACACTGATGGAGAAGGCTAGGAGTATGCTTAGTGGAGCTGGCCTAGAACAAAAATTTTGGGCCGAAGCTGTTGCCACTGCTTGCTATCTGGTTAACAGATCTCCTACATCAGCTCTTGTTGGTAAGACACCCATGGAGGTGTGGTCTGGTAAGAAGCCTTCAATTAGACATCTTCGTGTTTTTGGTTGTGAAGCTTATGCACATGTTCCAAAGGAGAAAAGATCTAAGTTGGAAAACAAAGCTGTCAAATGTATTTTCATCGGATACAGTGTTGGTGTGAAAGGATACAAGCTTTGGAATCCTATGACTAGTAAGGTGTTGTATAGTAGAAATGTTATTTTCAGAGAGCTAACATCTTCTCCTATTGTGCTACAACCAGATGAAAAAGAAAAGGAAAAAGATGTTGTTCAGTTTCCTCCTACCCCTGAGAAGACTGAACAGAGAGACCATGTTGGGTCTAATGATGAGGAGAGCTCTAGCAGCTCTGATAGTTCGGAAGAAGAGGAAGAACAACCTCAACCTCAGCCCTTGAGGAGATCCATGAGAGAAAGAAAGCAACCAGAAAGGTTTGGTTATTCTATGTTAGATTCCAGTTGTGCTTTTGCTTTGATTACTAACACTGATGAGCCTAGATCTGTGAAAGAGGCTTTGGGCATGGAAGATGCAGGTTCCTGGATTGAGGCTATGGATGATGAGATGGCTTCATTGGAGAAAAACAAAACTTGGGACCTTGTACCTTTGCCTAAAGGGAGAAAATCTGTTGGCTGTAAATGGGTGTTCAAGAAGAAATTCTGTGCAGATGGCAGTGTTGAAAGGTACAAAGCTAGATTGGTTGCAAAGGGGTATTCACAGGTAGAGGGAATAGATTATGGTGAAATATTCTCTCCTGTTGCAAAGTTGACATCCATTAGATTTCTGTTATCTCTTGCTGCATCATATGATTTAGAGATAGAACAGATGGATGTGAAGACAGCTTTCCTTCATGGTGATTTGGAGGAAGAGATTTATATGTCACAGCCTGAGCACTACATTGTTAAAGGTAATGAATCCTTAGTTTGCAGATTAAAGAAATCTCTATATGGTTTGAAGCAATCTCCTAGGATGTGGTACCTTAAGTTTGATGCCTTTGTGTTGTCAATTGGATTTGTAAGATCGAAATCAGATCATTGTGTTTATTTCAGAGTTGAAAATGATCGCCTTCTTATTGTTGCATTATATGTTGATGATATGTTGCTGTTTGGGAAGGGTAAGGGTATGATTTCTGATTTTAAATCTCAGTTGTCAGCACAGTTTGAGATGAAAGATCTTGGGGCAGCAAGGTACATCTTGGGTATGGAAATCAGTAGAGACAGGTCTAACAGAAAACTCTGGTTGAGTCAGAGTAAGTATGTGAAGTCTGTGTTGGACAGGTTCAGCATGGCAGATTGTAGACCACTATGTGTTCCTGTTTCAATGGGAACAAAGTTATCTGTAGATGATTGTCCAAAATCTCCTAGTGAGGTGGAGGACATGAGTAGAGTACCTTATGCTAGTGCAGTTGGCAGTCTTATGTATGCTATGGTCTGTACTAGACCAGACATTGCCCAAGCAGTGGGAGTCCTAAGCCGGTTTATGGCTAACCCTGGACGGGTACATTGGGATGCAGTTAAGCGAGTATTCAGATATTTGAGGGGTACATCAGATTACTCCATATGTTACCATGGTAACTCTTCTGGATCTCCACATTCAGTTTGTATTCGTGGATTTGTGGATTCAGATTGGGCAGGTGATATTAACAGCAGGAGATCCACCAGTGCTTATGTTTTCACTATGTTTGGTGGTGCCATCAGTTGGATGAGTAAGCGACAACCTGTGGTTGCTTTGTCCACTACAGAAGCTGAGTACATGGCTGCTACTCATGCTTGTAAGGAAGCCATTTGGCTTAGGAGATTGTGTTCTGATGTTGGTGTTGATGCAGAACAGATTACTATTTGGTGTGACAGTCAGAGTGCTATTTGCCTTGCGAAGAATCCAACTTTCCATGCCAGAACGAAGCACATTGATGTGCAGTTTCACTTTGTGAGAGATATGGTGGAAGATGGAAAGATAAATTTGGAGAAGGTAGATACTGTGAAGAATGTTGCAGATGCATTAACGAAACCAGTGGGCACTGTGAAGTTCAGATGGTGTTTGGAGTCTATGGGCCTTTTGGCCTATAGCGGTTAATTCCTGTTATGTTCCTATTGCTCTTACAAGGTGTTCGACAAGTGGGAGAACAAGTGGGATTTGGATCTGCCCTTCTTTGACTTATTGTCATTCTGCTTTCCTTTGTCGTTGGATCTCCCGCGAACAGCAAGGGCTTCCTTAGACGAATCCGAAGTCTTTCTTCGCATCTCCTCAGACAGCAGTGAAGACACCACATCATCCATACGGAATGTGACTATAGTACTTCCGAGAGCCATCACAAGATGGTCCCACGAATCCGGCAAGGAACAAAGCAGGGTCATACATCGATCCTCCTCCTCAATCTTGGCACCAGATGATGCCAACTGTGCAATCAATAAATTGAATGCATTGAGATGATCAGTTACGGATCCACCTTCCTCCATTCTTAAAGAATACAACTTCTTTCTCAGGAACAACTTATTCACCAGAGATTTGGCCTGATACACAGACCCAAGCCGTTTCCACAAAGAATTTGCAGTAGTCTCATCAAGAACATTCAGAAGAACGGCATCTGCTAGACAGAGTCTGATGAGACCCTTAGCCTTCCGATCCTTGATATCCCAATCCGCTTGAGGTATCGCTACAGGTTTCACATCAAGTGAAGTAGCCTCCCATAGATCGCGGTCTTCAAGCATGTCTTCCATCTTGAGTTTCCACAACTCGAAATTAGTGCCATTAAATTTCTCCACCTCCATTCTACTGTATGAGGAACTTGCCATCTCAATCTGCAAATAAGATTCAGAATGCTCTGCACAAAAAAACTCCCACTCAACTTGAGATTAGCTCAAAAAACCCTACCCAACAACTAGGATCAAAAAGTTGATCAGGCTCTGATACCACTTGTAAGGAAACTCAGGTGCGGAAACAGCTTCCTACACTAATCTCTTAAGGAAAGTATGGTGCAAATTCGTTTTAAACCCTTACAGTTACGAAGTGGTACTAAAGCATACTTTGAAGCTATTCTCCTTTGGGAGTGAAGTTTTTTTGTATCTCAAAGTATTTATTATTTTTAATTGGATATGAACTTGAATTATTTTCAACATATATAGTACTAAAAACAATATGCTTATGAAGTAATCTATTTTTTTGGCAGAGGATTGAACCTTAATATTTTCAATTGTTGTAAATGCTAAAAGTTTATAATTGTAATAAAAAAGGATCGGGAAAAAAAAGTTGCATGAGTATTTAATGGATTCTGTAAGAATTATTGGAGTGAGGACAATGCCACTAATTCAAATCCACCTATCATTTTCAAGGACAAAGTGCATCGCTTATTGGAAATGCAAATTTCCAACTCATCTCCAATCAACAATTCCTAGTATTTCAACATTAACCTTGTATTTTTAAATTTTCTCGTGCATCAAACCAATTTTTTTCTAACAAACTCATTTGAGCTTTAAAATAAGATAAATAAAACAATACCCTTCAACCTAAATTAGCTAACTAATCCATAGACATTATGGCCTCACAAGATGGTTCTATTTTTGAAATAATGAAAAATTACTTAGGGTCTTCCCTGAGAATGGTTGGGAGTCTAGAACCCCAATTAAGAGGTATAAATTCCTTGCACAATAAAAACTGCCAAATGGTCTAGAAGAAACAATTAAGAGCCTACGACGGAAAATATGGAGTTCTAGAGAAGGCAAATATCAACTTTACAAAATGTTGTAATTTTCAACTTTGTCAAAGCATTTCATATATCTAGAAGCAATCATAACAATTAAAAAAGTAGTGGAGGATATGGTGGACATATGGTTCACTCTAGAAAAAGATCACAAAGAGAGTAGCGCCTCCTATTTACAATTTTAGATTTTCTTCAAACTCTTGATTGCATATATCATCATCCATATCCAAATGAGATATTAAAGAAGAAAACCACTCAAGCCACATCAAAAAATACTTTTGCAAAGCAAGGGCACTCAAGTTTGATGGTGTTAACCCACTAGGTGAAGATAATTAAGCATGGATGTTGGGTGCAGAGTAATTTGTGTTCCATCACTATTGAAGCCATGTTAAGCATGAAATTGGTATTAACAATTTGATTGGAATAGATTCCTCACAGTGGGAACATCAATGCAAGACAAAGATATGTAAAAATGGGTTGACTTGGAAGAAAATTTTCAAGATTTTTAGGAAAAAAGTATATTTTTGAACACTAATTTGGAAGGAAGATCAATATGTTCGATTATCATAAAAAAAGGTTAATGATTGTAGAATATGATAGGAAATGAATGGGATTGTTGAAATATGTACTTGTTTTGATGAGGACCTAAAGATTAATGAAAATTATTCATTAGTGAAAATAAGTGAATTTATCTATTAGAAGAAAATTTTCAACTATAGTAGAGTGGATCGTTGTAAACATCACAATAAGAAAGATAAATTTCATGTATATCATGAAAAACTGCAATTGCATGTCATTCTAAATAATTAAAATGTTTAGATTCTTCAAAAATGTATGCTCATCTTGTTCCCATCATACTTAGGACTACTTGGTTATTGATATTTTTAACCATTGACTATTGTCAAATCCTTCTATTCTTGGTTCTTTTGCATAACTTCACAATAAAATTATCATATACCATCTTTAAGTCTCCATTTAGTATAATAATTTAAAGTGGCAAGGATTGAATTAAGAAGTTTTTTTGAAGAAAAAAAGTGTCACTTGATCAAATGAGATTCAAGCAATCATCAAGTGTCACTTGGCTAATCCAAAAAATAGAATAGTAGCCAAACACCACTCATCCAATGACAACACCTTGCATTGAGTCAAGTATCACTTGAATAGGTGCACTACTCGCGTGAATCAAATGTTACTTGACAGTGATGATGATCCTCATTGCCTCAAGTAATTTATCTTAGATTTAGAGTAGATACCAATAGATAATGTCATAAAGATTTAAAAAGTCTACAAATTATTATCACATTGCCACAAAGCCAAAAAAAAAACATTATTACTTTTTGAAAATGTAGAATTCCCTTGCTTTACTCATTTCTTGTTTTTTATATTTCCTATATGATTGAGCAAGCTCCTAATTTTCTTTTGTAAGATATAAGCTACTCATTGCATATTTTCCTTTATTTTTTATGTTCCCATGGAGAGTGTATGCTGAAGGATAAAGCTTCAAGATGACATTGTACAAGGTCCATGATTTTGTATGAACCTCCTTTTGATATGCTTTTATGTATGTATATTTTCTTTGCATACATATTTGTGAATGCTTCATACTTTAATATACATTATTACTTTGGAACTCACATACACTTCAAAATGAAAACAAAATGTAATGCTGAAATTTGATTAGAATTTATATTTGAATTATGTTCTTTCAAACCAACTTCATTCTAAATTTGTCATCTCACAATTTAATGAAAGACGTCTTATATCAAACTCTCACACAATATCATTAGAGATCTTAAGTCCTAGGACTACATCACATACAATTAGAAACATAAGTAAAAGAGTATAAACATCACGGTCAAGGTATTTTTCAACAAGAGAAGAAACACATGGGTTGTCTTGTTTCCAACTCTTCATATTCTGTCCAAATTCTATTTGGGCCTTCAGACTCATGAGTTGTCTTGTTTTCAAGTCTTGATATGTATGATTACTTCATTCAACATCCCCAAGAATCGCCAGAGATCGTATGCTCACGCAGCCGTCCACAGTTGAAAGAAATTTCAAACTCTTCAAATGATTAAAAAATTCAAATCGAGCTATATATTCAATTCACCGAGTTCTAATCATTACAAATATAGCCTCCCGGGCTTGGAAAATCGCTACAAAAAATGAAAGAATAAAAGAATTTGGTGAAACTTCGCATATGTTGGTCTTTGAACTCAGTTGGATGCCTGGCGAGTACATTCAGCAGGAAAGCCCTGCGGAAATCTGTTACTGTCCGAACAGTAATCATAAATCATGTAGTTCTTGCGCACCCATTCAAGTTTCTGCTGCTCACTCGACTCCAATGCCTCTGCACCGTACCATGAATTCACAGAGCAATCAGAGGAGGCAGAGCATGTCTCTGCTTTGAAATTTCCATAAGAGGCCACAAAGGGGGATTTGCTCCAAGCGATCTTCACTGCACCGCCTCTCGTTGCCCAATCGTCTGCATTCCACAGGCTCGAATATATTCTCATAGCCCGATTCTTGGGATATGCCACTCCCAAATCCTTGTTGTTATTGAACACTCTCACTGGAGTTCCATCCACAGAAAACCTGCACAGAGACAAAGACACATATTATAACTACAATGATGATGTTAAAACTTAAAACTACAGGGCCAGGCCAAAGAGGACACATTCACTAGCTGATTTGAAGCTGCGGGGGCATCATTAACTTACATAATTTGTTGGGGATTCCAGAGCAGGGAGTAAGTGTGGAAGTCTGCGGTGGGGTCGAACCAGAGGTAGAATTGCTGTTCGCGATTGCCTTTGCCTTGAGAGAAAACATTGGTGTGCATAATGTAGGGATCTCCAGACAGATTTCCCAGAAACTCAAAGTCTATTTCATCGTGCGTATTCCCTTGTGATGAGAGCTGCGCCAGAGCATCACCATTTTATTAGACCATACTCAACTTCCCACAACAATACTACTAACATGAGGAGTAGAGAATGAATTGAAGGGACAGACTTACAGAGTATGCAGTGACAGTACCGGCCGAGTTACCGGGCACCTGTTTTAATACATAAGTAAATTCTTGTAGAAACATATATTTTTAATCATAAATTAATTATCAATAATAAATATAATAAAAAAAAAACGGAAGATACAATTGCAGATAAAAATATAAATTAATGGTTTATTAAGGGTATTAAGGGTTTTAAGATACAAATTAATGTGCGTATGGTGTATTAAAGATTTTAAGATACAAATTAATGTGCATATGGTGTATTAAGGGTTTTAAGATACAAATTAATGCGTATGAGATTGCACCGAAGTTTAGGGTGAATGGAACGAGGACTGAATGAGGACTGACGGACCAGTCTGACTGACAAATATGACACTGGCAGACGGTTAGCAGCTACGGCCATCAGAGGCACACTTAGCAAGGTATGTCAAGTATGGCAACGATCACATGTCCATCGATGGGCTGGTGCAAATTGTCACCTGCATAGACAGTGCCCCTAAAATGCAGTGTCCTAAATGTTGACGTCAAACGCCGTGTACCAGGTCGGTGGAGGATATTGGAAGAGTATCTAATTGTCAGGGTGAATTTTGCATACCAATGCTTTTTTTTAAAAGAGAATGGCTTAATTAATAAATGGTATGTTTTTATATAAAAAGTTTGTTTATATTCATTTATGTTTATATTTTTATTGAGATATTTTTAATAAATAAAGTATATAATATTTTTATTGATAAATAATAATAATATATTATTAAAAAAAGTTAGATAATAAAAAATATTCTTTAAAAATTTAGCAAAATCAAATTTAAATTATCGATAAACATTCTTACATTAAAATCATTCATATAATCACTAATTTAATTAATAGATTAAATCATTAATTATTTCATTTAATATGAATTAAATAAACTAAATGATCTTTTATTATTTAATTCATTTAAATAATCTACTATCTGTAAATATCCAAATTAATAAAATAAAAATTAATTTAATAAATCTTATAAAAGAAAAATCTTAAAAAATTAAACCAATTAATTGTTGTAAAAAATAAATAAATCAAATAAATTAAACCAATTAACTATTGGAGAAATAGTGATAATAAATCTCCACAATCCATATGAATTATTGCAAGAGTTTATGGGAGAAATAAATAATTAATAAATCATGCCAACTAACTAATTCTTATTTGCTGCACCACTCCATTTACATCCTTGAAAATCTATAAATTGAACAACATAACCTTTTCAACCTCCTTTTGCAAATTTTTGAATTCTAGAACCATGTCAGATTAAGAAAACAAATTTATTTTTCTTTTAAAACATATAGTTGATAAATAAAATGCCCTTATTCAAGATCATCATTCCTTTTGGTGAGTAGGTTTTATTGTTTTTTCAACTATTCTCAAACACTTTCTTTTATTTTATTTTTAAATTTATAATTGATAAAATAAAATGTCTCACCTTTTAAATATGTCAATAGGTAGCATATTGACACATACTCACCATTATTTACTTCTAAAAATTTAAGAGCAAAATAATTGTTGTCATAAAACAAGGAGTGTGAACCACAAGTAAGAATATTCTGAAATAAACCCTAGCGATCTAAACAAGGACCAAAGAATTACGAATGGTGAGTGAAAAACAAACCCTAGCAAAAATCGATCTCAGAGGTGGTCACTTGGACATAACATTATGAGAATAAAGGTGGAAGCCAGGCACAGTGGATGGGGGCTAAAGAATGGTGAAAATCTTGAAGGCATCGGTAAAATCCATGAAACAAAAAAGAAAAGAAAAATAGTTGTTGAGGATGGGTGGGACCAAACTGGGAACATTGGTGAAAAGACAATCTTGGCAATGGTCGAAAATGACAGAGAATCGAGTAAAATCTTGGAATTTATTCTTCTTGATCATGTTATGGGTTGTATAATTAAATGCTAACATAAATTCGTCGTTCTACTTTTTTTTAGAGGAATACCTTTTGAAACATGTTTTCACAAATGGGCAAAAGTAAACTAGGAAAATATAGGGTAGGAAAATAAAGCCCTGAAGGGTTTGGGAAAAGGCTATGTATCTTACAAATTTAAACACGTTGAACATGTACAAGTTGTTCTCCAGTGTAGAACCTGGGCTATTTGTGGTCAGGTCTGTTACTTACAAGCTTGGACTCTAGATTCTCACCTAGAAGGTCCTTGAAGGTTCTAAATACTTCTTTCATTTATAAACTATAAACATAAGGAGTTCATTGGAGCTATTCAGGATGAAAATGGTAATGGTCATACAAAATTGGAAGAGCTTCACAATTATTATGAGAAGCTCTTTAAAGAAGATTCACATTGGCAAGATGTTCAATCAATTTTGGAAGATATCATTAAAGATCATATCCCCATGAAATTGGATGTCTAGTATAGTTAGTATTTGGACCATAATTTTTCTATTGAGGACTTAGAACATGCCTTTTCTTTGGCTGCTAACAAAATTCCAAGGATTGATGGACTTTCAGTGGAATTCTACCAAACTATGTGGCAATATATTAAAGATGATTTTTATTTGTTATATTTGGAGGCCTTGGAACTAGGCTTGAGCATTAGGGCTAAATATCAATAAAGGCCTTATCAAGCCCATTCCCAAAGGGAAAAATGAAGGCACCATCTTTGGTTGGCAGCCTATTACATTGTTGAATACTTCTTACAAAATTATTGCTAAAGCAATAGCAGCTAAGATCAAACTTGTAGCAAAATGTATAGTTAGACCAGAACAAACAAGGTTCATTGGCGAGAGATTTATTCTCAATAATCTTATCCTTGCTTGGGAAAATATAGAATGGGCTCAATAATTAGGACAAAATACACTTCTTGACAAGTTGGATTTCAATAAAGCTTATGATAAAATGAGATGGTGTTTTATTCTTAAGATGTTGCAATAGTTGGGATTTGGTCCCAATTTATGTAAACATGTTCAAATGTTGTTTAAGGATGCTAATTCTCAGCTAACAATAAATAAATAGATGACAAAAATATTCTTCTTACAACGCTTAATTAGACTAGAGGTTGTCCTTTGTCTCCTTTTCTTTATGTTCTTATTGTTGACACTCTTGGTTACTTATTACAAAAATATAATCAAATGCATAATATTAAGGGTATTTTCATCCCCAATAATATGATTGTGATTAATTCTCATTTTGTTGATGATAGCATGCTCTTTTTGCAAAAAATTGAAAATGGTATCTCTAATGTTATGGAAATCCTTGATCTTTACTGTTTTGTTTTTGGTGCTAAGTTAGCACATCGTAAAACTGAGTTTATCATGATACAAGATGATTCAATCCCTTAGTGGATTCTTAAGACTAGAAACAAATTAAACATGGGAAGATTTATCGCTACCTGGGCATTCCCTTTGGGTTGGGTGTTTCACTTTCTAATATGTGGAAGTGGTATCTTAATAAAGTGAAAGTCAAACTGTGTACTTGGGAAAATAAGTTATTATCCTTAGTTGGAAAGATTCAAGTTGCGAATAAGATATTTTTAGCCTCCCATTTGTATTAATCCTCTTGTTGGATGCCTTCTAAAAAGGATATGATGACCTTATTAAAATGGGTCGCAACTTTTTATGGTCTAACTAGAGTAGTAAGGTAGGATTTAATTACACTTCTTGGTTGCATTGCATCCAACCTAAGTCTAAAGGTGGGTTGGGTGGGTTGGGTTTGTTGGATCCCAAAACACAAGGGGTTCATTTGGCAACAAAATGGATAATTAGGGCTATTGAGGGAGAAGAACCATGAAAAAACTTGGTTCGTCATCATATTATTCAACCCTTGATAAAAAAAGAAATGGCAACCAGTCAAATGGGTTGATAAAATCTTAGTGGCTCCCTTTTTCATATTAAAGCCTCATTTCCTTTACAGTCTATATGGAAGGCTTGGTAGTTGGTATGCAGATTCTTTAATTGGAAAAATTACTCTTTACAACATGGGTTTAGTTTTGGGTCTTCTTCTATTTGGTGGAATAGATTAGCCCAATACCAAGGTCAACCTCTGGTTGTTTCCTTCCAAAGACATGCTTATATTATTTACTTAACAAAAGAGCTAGATAGTTTGGAGACTTGTGGGATTTTAATACTTTGGAATGGGCTACTTGGCATATTTAATATTAAAAATAGATTTTTATTAAACAATAGGACTAAGGGGTTTGTCATTTTTATCAAATCTCTTGTCCTATAGGCTTGGTTATGAAGCTTTGTACTCCCTTACAATTTAATTTCTCCAAGGATTGGTAGCAGTTGTCTAAGCATCAGTTTGGCTTCCTTCCATTAAGAAAGGTTTATTTGAGTCTCTTTCCTACTTTGCTTTTAAATCCTAGATTGAATCAAAAGTGGAAATGCATATTCCTTGAAAAGACTTGGAAAAAGTTGAGTGCTCAAATATGGCAGTCTAAGGCTAAGGTGAATGCTTAGACTCTGGATTGGAAGGTTTTACATTTCAAGCTACCCATTGGTGGAAAATTGAAATGTCTGATGGTTTAACCAAATAAATGCTCACTTTGTCAACATAATGCAAGTATGAAACATATTTTTTGGGACTAGGCATGGACAAAGAGAAAATGGAATGTTGTTTTAATTATCTTCCTGCTATTTTTGGTCATTCTTTATGTTGGAAAGAAGTTGTATTGCGTTGAGGCCTTCAAAATAATATTATGGCTAATTTTTTGATTAGATTATTATTCTTAACATATGGAAAAGTAAATGTTTGGCTATTTTTTCAAACCATAACATTCACTAGGCAACAAAAATGCTAATATTTTATTCTGATATCATTAAATTAAAACTATTTTTTTATGCTCACAGCTATGGCGGGGGGGGAAAAGAACACGCTAAGATCAACAAACATTTGGATAGGATTAAATTTTAGTTGTTGCAACTCCATAAAAATGGCATTGTATGTTTTAAATAGCTACAATGAATATTAAAATTTAGAATTTGAGACTGTTTTGTATTGAGCTCCTTAGAGTTATTGTTTTTGTCCACGCCTTGGATGCTAGTATTGTGTTTTGGTAGCTGATTAATTGTATTTTATTATGTAACCATTTTGTTGCTTTTCTCAATATAAAAAATGACATCAAAATTTAAGAGCTATTTTTTTCACCAAATGAATCATAGGAAATAGGGTACTCCACCTTTTAGGAGATGGAGCACATAAGGATGAGGTCCTCCTATTTCACTCTTAGTTCATTAAAGGAAGCCCTATAGATCTCAACCTAATGATCCAATTAGGAAAATAGATTGCTACAAGGTCTCCTTAGGTGTGATTAAAGGGGGATTCACCACTAAATTAATGCTTAGAAAGAAGGAAATGCAAGTAATATGAAAATCTAGCTATGTAACCTACGAAATGAAACTCAAAATTAAAATAATAAACTATGAATAAATAGAGAAGTACCTGGAAGACTGGAGATTCCTGAAACAAGGTCTGCAGTCTCAAAATTATGATTCTTTATGTGGACTAGGACTCATAGGCCAGGCTGGGTGATTTAGTCCCAGTTTAGGGTTTCAGGCTGAATCTGGAATCTGCAAATGGTAAACCAGGATCTACAAGAAATGACTAAAAAGTGGTATATTGGGACTCATGCACCCAAGGTGGTGATTTAGTCCTAGTATTAGGGTTTGTCTGTTCAACTCTTGTTACACCCCAATTGTGTAGTTACTATTTACTATTACTATGTAGGGTAAAATATGAATGTAATGTGAATTCAGTGGATGAATAAATTGTGTGTGCACTTTGTTATTACTATCTTATGAAGGAATGCATTTATGTGAATGGATGAATATTGTGTTGATATTCTAACTTTGGAGATGTAATGTGTATATTGCATATTTTGTGAATAGTTGACTATTGTGTACATGTGTTAGTGTTTGTAGGTACATGTTCAATTCCTCCAGGTGGAGGGGAAGTATCACTAAGGAGTTCAATTCCTCCAAGTGGAGGGGAAGTATCACTAAGGAGAAGTTCTTGGTCGAGTAACCAGTAATGAAACCTATATGAGCTTACACACACCACAATTAGAATAATTGAGCCGAGATAATAAGTGGGAAGTTGGTAAGTCATCCTTAGTTGTTATGTTTTCTTTAGTAAAAGTCTAGTTTACTATTACGTGCATTATTTGGTGAATATTACTTGATGAGTTTATGATTTCGTTCTTGTTACCATGCTTGAATTGATATATGTATACAGGGTATGTATGCGTACACACATGCATGGCGATGATAGACTATATGCACCAAGGAACACGTACATGAGGGTACATAGGTAGATGTACCTATGCACACTCATGCACGAGTTTCTTATGCACATAAAACTATCTAATCGAACCAACAACATGCATATGTATATGTATAGACATATCGCTTGTAATCTCTTATCAAACACCATGGCAATTGTGTATTTGTTTGGTGAGTGAATCGAATGTATATATATATATATATATATAATGTACATATATCCATATGTATATGCGTATCCATATACATGTACATGGTAGCAAATGGATATTCTCATGCGAATATATCGATACATGTACACATACACATACATGTATATAACGAAATATATATATACATATATATGTATACACAATCGATATGTCAATATAACAATGTGATTGCTAAGTTGATATATTCTTTTGTATATCAATAATATATACATGCTTTATTGCTTTATTATAATATAAATATACACATTAACATATACATATATACGTATACGTATATATATATATATATATGATTGTGTTTAATATATATATATGTATGATTGTGTTTAATATATATATAAATAAGTATATATATGTGGTGATTTCATTTAAACATCATTCACTTTGAAATCGACTATTTTAAACAATAAATGACAGTCGATTATTATGCTTAATACATTGGCTTTATAGTCGATAATCTTGGGTGACTTAATAGCTAAAACTTGGAAATGAATATGACTGTATTCATAAGCCGATTTATATTTCTTTGTTGTCATTCTTTAATTTGTAATTTTCTTTATCATTTAAGTTGATATTGAAGAAGTCGACGCTGTTCGAGTGAAAATACACTGAGAGGTGAATCAGTGTTTATAACTTCTTTAACAATGTTTAACTGAAACTGAAAAGAACCATACATATGTTCTCATTTATCAATGATAGAATCATTCATGTATTTGAATGCAATCATATAAACTAAAATGACAGTAGAGTAGCATTGCATTTTAAAGCAGTAAAGCACTGAAGCAAATGAATCACAGAAACACAAATAGACACAAGATATGCCGAGTGGAAAACCCTCCTGGGGTAGAAAAACCACTCTTGAACCTGTTGCCTTTTTCAAGCTTTCATTTCAATAATTATTTTGACAATGCCTCAATGGTAGATTTTTTAGCACCGACTCAAGGAGCACCAACCCCTCTATTTAGAGACACCAATCTCAAGGAGCACTAATCCCTTTTCTGTTTTTCAATAGAGCATACAATAATACAGAGGATCTCTCTGTTTCTCTTATTTCTGTCAAGTGCCTCCTGACAAACAATGCATAGAATTCTCAAGAGTCAAGAATGACTCTTCAGAATTCCATCCATTATCAAATATTGATACAGCTTGAGGAAAATAATCTAGTTACAGTGTCAATACAACTTCTCATCAAAATGAATTACATTGATATGACCTTTTTTCCTTTTTCTCACACTTTCTATTTCAATCTTTCATGATACAAAATACAGAACAGACAACACACTGTGTTTTCCAAATTTTCAGCATCAACAAATGAATACCCTATCTCCTCTCTTAATAGAACTGTCCTTTTCACAATTTTAGGTTTTTCAGAGATGATTAAGCCCTAATCTCTCTATTTTCAACAATTTACATATTTCATCATAATTTTACACAATTCGGTTACAACTGAAACTGGTTTTTACCAAACAAAAGAAGAAATGACCTTTTTCACTCTTTTACTTCATTGACAAGTTACTGTTCAGGTAATACAGAGGTCGGTTTTTGAAGAATCTTTCTTCCAGGTATGATAGGTAAACGAAGTATGTAAAATAGAAGTGACAGAACCCTATCCGGTCGAGCAGCCTGCAAGGGCAGAGCTTGACCAAACATAATCAAGACATGCATGAGTGCATAAATAGTAACTTGTGAAAACAATTGCATAAAGAGTAACTGGAAGTTTATTTTGAGAAAATGAAGCTTCATACAAAATGTACCCAAAAGCAGTTACCCAAGAACCCAGATGAGGCTAAGAGGATATTCCATGAACAATACCCATTATAGTGGCTGCAATTCTTAAGTAACTGAAACCACAATGAAGTGCGACTGAAACAACCTCATAATAATGCAACCAAGAACTGTTATTCATGAACCCAAGTAATAAACTGAAGAGATTCGAGGATATTATAATTACCCACAACCAGAAATCACAATCCCTTTAAAACTGTCATAATAACCTTTAATAAAAAATACAGTCAAGTCTTGGAGCAAACGTTTCAAATTTTTCATGAAAGGAATAGACATTTTCCACTTTTATTTTTGCATAGAAAAAACTTAACTCGAAATAACCTTGCCTGTGAAGTAACGGATCTGAACAAAAAATTGAAAGAATAATACCTGAGAATAGTAATGGAGTTGTTGTCATGAAGAAGTTTACCAGTTCTGCAAAGTGACAGAGCAGCTCGAGCTCTTTCCCCATTCGAGCTTCCATTTGATGGCAAGAGATCGATAGGAGAAACAACCATTGTCATGGTCTTCCTATCTTCCATATACACTGTAAAAAAAAATCAGTAACCCAACAGGATTCGCAATAAAACGGCTGAAAGCAAACTGTCATGATGGCGGCTAGAGAGGTGTCCAAACCCTTTGAGCGAAAGAAGAAAAAATATGACCTAAAATTCCAAGAGAACAACCACACGAATTCCATTACCAAGAATGATAATTGTTTGGAGTCTGAAAGGACAGAAATGATAATGAGTGAACTCATAATGCCCTTTGAAGTCCACGGGCTTATCAACGACCAGCTGTCGACCAACATTATTGCATTTGTCAATTAATTGACAATGTGAAACATCGACCAAATATATGCTTTGAAGAAATTTAAATGATCACCTTACATTTCAAATGTCGATTTCCTAAGGCATGATAATTTCCAAATGATCAAAGCTAAGTCTCATGTAATGTGACATAAAGTAATCAATACCTCTATACCAGTTGACGGCCTTGAGGCCCAAGCAAATGTCAACCAATAGACCTGAATCAAATGTTAATGAGAGATCACACATTATACCTTTAACCAAAATAGATTTGCCATCACATTAAAATCCAATGCCATAGTGTGCCAAAGATAATGGCCAATGCCTTGAGAAGAGATAAGAACTAAAACAAGTTAAGTTCTCAAAGCCAATTTCCATGCATGAAGTGAATCAAGTATGAAGAGTGTGCATCTCAAAGCCCATAAGCACAGTAATGATCAATTACCCTCTGACGGATATCAAGATGCTTGTTACTGATCAAGCCATAATTAATCAACCTGTAGAAGAACTGATCATGCCAATCACTTGTAATCAAGTGAAATATTGAAGCACAAATTATCAAAATAGAAATATGTCACCTGAAAAATGGAACATAGAACCTGTAACCAGAATACCTCACTGAGATCTGCACATGGAGTTAAATTATCAGTACCACCATATATAATACCAACAATGAAGAAAATGTGCCAATCAGAAAAGCAGATCAACTAAGAAAGTAACCACCAAGTTCTAGAGTACCATATATTGTCATCAAGGACAAATTTGCACAAGAGGGATTCAACAGATGCCTTAATTCTTCTTGGACTTGGTTAAACAACAAACCATGAATTGTTGTGACTATAATAGTTGTTGAATGCTCCAAACAATCGATGACTATCAAAATCAAATGAGTTTATGAGTCTACACTCAGCATGGAATAAGTCGATGCAAATTGGGGTGGAAAGCTTTGGTTATTGACTGTTTCTCTTCATTGTTAAATCGTGCCACCTTTGTGTCTGCTTATCATAGAAGTCTACATTTGTATTTTGTCACATGAAAGTTGATTTATTCTTCAAATTGTTGTCATGAATTGGGTCGATCTGTTGGTAATCAAGATGAGTAAGTGAGGGAGAGTCTTGAGATTTAAGAGAGTTTTATCTATCTTTTGAGAAGGAGCAATTGCCAACTTGAGAGATAAGAGCTTGTTAGTCTTTGTTGGAAAGAGTTGTTGTTCTAAAGGTGTTGTGACTGCAGCTAGTCAAATTGGGAAGCTATAAATAGGCATGGGAATATTCTACTTCTTATTCTTATTTTGAATGTGTTATGCCTTGATTGATTGAGTCAGTCATGTTAGTATATAGAAGTAATGTTCACTTTGAAAGAAAAGTAGAATCTATATGCTTTGTTTGAATATTGTTTGTAAGTACTCAATGATAGGAGAGAATATTTGTCTTGGATATCAATATACTAGACATGTGTAGTCATGGGAAAGCATATATGTTTATCATAGGTATCGTTATTATACTAGATATGATCAAAACATGGACAAGCTTAGGATATGCTCTCGATACAAAATAGTTATATATGCTAGATGGCTAGTAGGTTACTCCTCAGAATGTTGTCCAATGAAGGGATGAAACTTGTACTTTGCTTATTGAGTTGTGTTTCCTTAGGTTGTGTTAATAAGATAGGTTATCCTAGTGAGTAGCTTTCCCATGGAGAGGAATTGCCTAGGCATAGATATAATGGCCTCAAGTCAAAATGAGCTTGATATAGTGTAAGCGAATGGTAGACCTTCACTCGAAGTACTGAGTGAGAATACTTTGGCCAAAGTAGTGGGGATGTCTGTTGACTCCACTGTGAAGAGTGAGTAAGTTGAGACTCCACTGCTAGTTCATTGTGTCTACTAAATGCATGAGGGATACCTAGTGCAGGTTATATAAATCCTAGTCATGTTTGATACAACACTAAGCTCAGAGTGGTATGTCACATGGGGTTACCCAACCAATACCTTCATCGAAGGGAAGGTCCATCTATCATTGATAGATGTGCAGAGGACCGCGTATGAGTGTGGTTGGCGGGAAAGTGCTTGAGTGATGCTTCTCCTCCTCAACAGGTGACAGAGAACCAAGGTTTTGAAATGTGGATTCCTGAACCATCTATATCTTATGTCATGAAGCCATTGGAGCTTTGTATGTAGTTTTATACTTTCTTGGAATAATTTACTTTGTGAATTATTGTAATGGAATGTAAATCCTTATATGTATGTTGTATAGCATCTTTGTTCATATATTTTCAATAAAGAAAATGATTTTTTTTATTGCAATGGCTTTTTACATAGTTTTATTTACTTATATAGTAAAAACTTAGGAAATTTACTACAATGAACATTTGGCATATTGCATGTGGTATCAGACCTACCAGGTTTAGCTCTAGAACCTATGAGCTTGTCATTATTTCCATCCAATGTTATCTAATGTTGTGAATTCTTGTGCCAGGATGGTGCGTCTCAAATTAACGACTCGAAAGTCAGTAATCGAAACTGAGTGGTACCTCAAGGCCAAGATGGAAAGAGAAGCCATTGATAGAACCATAGAGGGAACCAACTACGACAATGTCGTCTAGTTGAGTGACACTGATACATTTAGTCACACACTTTCTCGGATTAGTGATGTGAAGAGGAAGATGAAGATGGAGGCTATGTACAACAATCTACCTTTCATTTCACCGAAAAAGTCATTATCACTTTCCAGGGATATGCCCTCAGAAGGAAGTGTCAGCCCGACATTCATCTTTAGGGACCCTAGAGTTCTTCCATTGTCTGAAGTAATAGTAATTTCCTCAAGTAACAAGTCTAAGGGATATGTATAGGTCTAGATCAACTAGATGTGAAATGGTCTCATGAACAAAGGTTTGCAAAAAAGGTAGATTACATTGTTGATGAACACCATATTGGCACTAAACCTCGTAACTATGTATTAGATAATAAATTTGAAGGCTAATATCCATTTTGGGATAGATATGAACAATTAAGAAATGAACATAAATATAGAATTGAACATTCTCAATCTGTAGGATATACTCCATTAAGTTATGTGTCAGAGAGTGAATTCGAGGGATACTCTCCACTCAACTATCTGAATAGTCACTCCAAGTAATCAAAGGATATTGAAATCCTTGTGAAATGAATAAAATAATTTATTTATCAAAAGCATGTGCTTAATCTTATGTGGAATTCTTTATGTATGAATATTATTTTTAAATGCTTCCATAAGATAGTTGATAACATAATTTAGTCTAACATGGATAGAAACATTCAGGTAAAACCCGATCTTGTGAAGATGGTGAGGACACATACCAATCTTGGTGGTAACCAAGAGGTTGGCCAAGGACCAACAGGAATTGAAGCTAGACTTGACCAAATTTTGGCAAGGTTAGATAACCTTGAGCAAGAAAAAGCACAAGCTAGGGTTGAGGAAGAGGTTCCCATTAATGAGAATGAAGGTGAAAAATCTTCTCATGAACATGATGGAACCCATGATCATGAAAAAGAAAGATCGCTAACACCATCTAGGGATAGAAATAAGAAGCGTATGGATTTTGAACTTTCTAAGGATATGAAGAAGATTGTTCCACCCAAGTTTGAGGGAAGCACCAATGGGGATGAAGCTGAGGCATGGTTTGTTCAAATGGAAAAGTATTTTGAAATACAAAATTACACTGAGACCACTAAAGCCGCTTGGGGTGCATATTAGTTAGCTGGAGAAGCTTCAACTTGGTGGATGATCAAGAAGTTGGAACTTAGTATCAACTCATGGAAGTTGACATGGGGGGAATTTGTTGAGATTTTCCGCAATCGATGGTTGCCTCAATTATACTATGACCATTTAAAACTCATGGACTTTCAGAGTTTGAGACAAGGAAATTTTTTGGTCAATGAATATTGGAAGAAGTTTACTTGACATCCGTGTTATGTTCCTATATATCATAAGGATGAGCACTTTCATATTAGAAAATTTATAATGGGACTTAACAACCAAATTAGAGGTGAAGTGGATATGTATGGTCCAACAACTATGGATCTTGTATATGAAAAGGCAATTAAGCAGGAGCATAAGCTTAGAGCTACCTCTAGTAGGTAAGAAAATAGAGATTGTAGGAAGGATATGGAAATTTTTGACAGGCCAACTCCAAAGAAGGTGGAGGTTGCACAAAATGTATCTAAGCAAGGGGGAAAAGGCAGCTGCAATAGTGGTAAAGAGTTGAAAAGGGAGCAAAGAAGGAATGATTCCAATCGAGGAAATACCAATAATACTGGTGGAAATGCTAGTGGATCTAGAGAACTCGCGAAGAGGAAGGTACCTTTTACATGATGCTATACTTGTGGGGGAGACCATTTTTCTAGAGATTGTCCTAGTAAGCCTTTCGACAGTTCTCTACCAACTCAACAAGCAATGTTCCAATAGCTCGGATACATGTAGGGGTAGATGATCACCAAGTAGAGTATTAGGAAACTCCCATTGAAACTCTAGGTATTTTGTTTGGTTTACCCATTTCAGTTCTCATTGATATTGGTGCAACTAAGAATTTCATTTCACCTAAAGTAGCTAAACAATTATCTAGAAAGGTTGGACACATGGCAACGTCTTGGGATGTAGTGTATGCAATCTAGACAAGAGAAAAGGTGGAATAATGTTTGTTTGAGGCTAGGATAGAGAGAAGTAAACCTTTATGTCGCACCTTTAGGATCCTATGGTGTAATCTTAGGTATGAATTGGTTTTGGAGACAAAGGGCTAAGGTAGATTTCCATGCAAAAAGTGTTGAATGTCTAGATGATCTTGGTAATTGAGTTAAGTTCCAAGGGATACCTAGAGAGGTGAAGATTCGTCAAATCTCGGCAATGCAATTAGTGAGGGCTGAGAAGAAAGGGTGTAAAATCTTTTCCGTTAAGCTTGAAGAACTTGAAGAAAGTCTATAAAATACCCATTATTGGCCTCTATTTAAGTCTATAGAATGTCAGTGAAGGATTATATCAAAATGTTTATTACATTTGCATATTTTTATGGTTAGGGTTTATAAATTTTGAAAATGTCACATTTTGCATATTTTTGCATCTATGGCTCATGAAAATTTGGGAATTTTTTCTACCTTGAAAATTTCAAATATTTTGTGATATTGTATACGGATTTTTTTTGTAAATACGAGATCTGATGTTTTATGTAGAGCAAGATCCATGGATTCTTAAATGCCTCTACAATATACAACTTTAAGTTTATAATTATTCTTTTGATAATGTTCAATGGGGTGTGGATTTGTTTGAATTTTGTTGATCTGATTTATTATTTCTGGAGCAAATTTATGTTTTTGGGTAAACAGTTTATGAACAGCCGAGCACTTCTAAAATACTGTATGTTGCTAATTTTATATAGAGCTACAACAAACTCTTGAGCCAAGACAAGACAACTCTAGTGGTGTAGGATGATGTCTAGCCTAGAGAACATTTGGACATTTTGTTGTCTGAAGCGGAAGCAAACGAGCCTTTTTGACAACCAAGGATTTCCACAAATCCAAAAAATCCCTTAGTTAACTTTATCAATTTCCATGGCTGGAGTTAAATGATGCCATTTCTATGCTATTTTTGGGGATTTGGCAGACATTAATTCCAAATTTTGCAAAAGAAAATCTAGTTAAGAACCTCTATAGTTCTTCAAATAGGGTTCATATATGTTAGCACTTCACAGTCCTGTTGAAGAAATATAATTTCATTTAATTCAACTTTAACAATGGAATAGATAAAAGTCGAGTTGAGCAACGTTTTGTCGGATCACCTCAAAATGATTATTCATCTGCATAAATCATAAACAAACTAGTAAATGAATTTGTAGCTTCTCATACAAGGCAATCATGTTTCTAACATCACATCTATGACTGTAATTAAAGATTCCCCCTGTATATGAATGAAACTTTAACATCCCCAAGAAACGCCAGAGATCGTACGTAAGCTCACGCAGCCGTCCACAGTTGAAAGAAATTCCAAACTCTTCAAATGCTTAAAACAAATTCAAATCGAGGTATATATTCAATTCACCGGTATCTAATCATTACAAATATAGCCTCCTCGGCTTGGAAAATCGCTACAAAAAATGAAAGAATAAAAGAATTTGGTGAAACTTGGCGTATGTGTCTTTGAACTCAGTTGGATGCCTGGCGAGTACATTCAGCAGGAAAGCCCTGCGGAAACCTTTTACTGTCCGAACAGTAATCATAAATCATGTAGTTCTTGCGCACCCATTCAAGTTTCTGCTGCTCACTGGATTCCAATACCTCTGCAGCGTACCATGAATTCACAGAGCAATCAGAGGAGGCAGAGCATGTCTCTGCTTTGAAATTTCCATAAGAGGCCACAAAGGGGGATTTGCTCCAGTCGATCTTCACTGCTCCGCCTCTCGTTGCCCATTCATCTGCATTCCACAGACTCGAATATATTCTCATCGCCTGATTCTTGGGATACGCCACTCCCAAATCCTCACTGTTCTTGAACACTCTCACCGGAGTTCCATCCACAGAAAACCTACAGATCATAAGAAATACATATTATAACTACAATGATGATGTCAAAACTAGATGTCCAGGCCAAAGAGGACACATTCACTAGCTGATTTGAAGTTGCGGGGGCATTATTAACTTACGGAATTTGTTGGGGATTCCAGAGCAAGGAGTAAGTGTGGAAGTCTGCGGTGGGGTCGAACCAGAGGTAGAATTGCTGCTCGCGATTGCCTTTGCCTTGTGAGAAAACATTGGTGTGCATAATGTAGGGATCTCCAGACAGAGTTTCTGGGTGGGGTCGAACCAGAGGTAGAATTGCTGCTCGCGATTGCCTTTGCCTTGTGAGAAAACATTGGTGTGCATAATGTAGGGATCTCCAGACAGAGTTTCTGGGTGGGGTCGAACCAGAGGTAGAATTGCTGCTCGCGATTGCCTTTGCCTTGTGAGAAAACATTGGTGTGCATAATGTAGGGATCTCCAGGCAGATTTCCCAGAAACTCAAAGTCTATTTCGTAGTGCGTATTCCCTTGTGACGAGAGCTGTTTCAGAGCATCACCATTTTATTAGACCATGCTCAACTTCCCACAACAATACTACTAATTTCAGGACTACAGAATGAATTGAATGGACAGACTTACATAGTATGCAGTGACAGTACCAGCCGAGTTACCGGGCACCAGCTTGATTTGCATATCAATCTTGCCAAAGAGATATTCATTCTTGGATTGAAACCCTGAACCTGTTTTAATACAGCAGAGGAGGAGATAAGCATACTGTTCAGCATACTGCTAAAAACATATCTATGCAGTTGTGGTAAGCAAATGAGATAAATACCTGAAGACTGATCGAGAGTGAGCTGCAAGCGTTGGCCATTGTCGAGTATCTTACCACGATCATTTCCCCATGTGATGTCGAAGTCATTGTAGAAATTTGCAGAAACAAGGTGGGAAAATGAGAGTGCAAGGCTTAAGAGGACACATCGAATGAGGTCCATTGGGAACAGAAGGCAAGAATGTAGTGTGTAGGAGTATTGATAGAGGCAAGGATGTTGTGAATGGTGGTTACTGAGGAAAATCAATGGTATTTATACATAGGCAGGGGCAGGGTCAGGCAAAGGAACAGGAAAATAGCAAGAAATTTCCCTAAGGAGTTGCTAAATGGATGAGTTGGAGCGCACTTTGTATTTACAGTTAGACAGGGTTTTGGATTTGATTGCAGGCGGAATTCCAGCAAGAAGAGTGTAGTGTTGAGTAGGGGTATAGGTACTTGGGTGTGTGCATTATGAAACAGTTGTTTGGAGGGTGTCTTTGATGTTCACGTCTCATCGTCCACTAACCGGTCAAATGCCGCGTAGAGCGTTTTTTTTTTATCCTTTTCTTCAAAACCAGTAGTAAGTAGTGGAACGTCTACCCAGTCCCAGGAATGCACCCGGCATGGATGCATGGGCATGGATGTCATCAACTTCCTCGTTTCTCTCGTCTCGTACAAACTGTCCCGTGTTTTCTTAAATGCGTCGTTATTCCTTATTGACCGTGCAAACTTTTTAGTAATGTATTGGAATATGCGAGGAGTGTAAGAGTATAAATGTAACATTAATTTTTAAATAATAAGATTATATTTAATTTTTTTATAGGTATATTTAAATTTTATTTTTTATTAAATATATATTATATATATATATATATTTTCCATGTTAAATTTTCAATATTTAATTATAATTTTAAAATATTTAAAATATTAATAAATTTAATAAAAGAATAAAATTTAATTTTAATATAAAATATATTAAAATATTTAATATAAAAAATATTTAAATTTTCAAAAATATTGTTTCTATTAATTTAATTTAAATATTAAAATTTTGATATCTTTAATATAAATTAATACTATAAATTTTGATTAAATCTTTAAATTATAAACTTTTCTTAATATAAATTCTTTGAATAAAATTTTAGTTATTTAAAAAAAAATTCACATTTTGATAGTAAAATATATTAAAATATTACAAATGTATTTTTAATTTTAAAAATATTATAATAAAAATATATTTTTTAATTTTTTAAATATATATATTTTAATTTTTTTCAAATATATATTATATTTACAAATTGACATAATCAATAATCAATAATTCATGTTCCACAAATTATATTCATTCTATTTTGGATAATAGATTTTGATCAATATATTTAAGTATGTTAATATTTTTGAGAAACTAATATTTAGTTTTAATTAAAAAACTTTTCTTTATGTTATTTAGTTTGATTGAATCAAATATACACAACACTTTTCTTGAATTTATTTAAATTTATTAAATAAATGTACCCACAACATTTTCTTATGTTATTTAGGTTGAAATTTTTATTTAATGTAAAAATATTTAAATATTTAAAATAAAATAAGATAGAAATTAAAAATAACTAATTAACTCATTGCAATAAAATTAATAATGTAAATACTTGAATAAATATAATAATTTAATATTGATATCTCTTTAGATGGATGTATTTAAAATAACTATATTATGTTTGTCTTTTGAAATTTTAAATATTTTAATTTTTGATTTTGTAAAATGAAATGTATAAATAAATATTCTAATTTATAAAGAGAATATAAATATATTCAATTTTATTAAATATTTGGAATAGATTAACATTAAGTAAATTACAATAAGTGAAAAATAATATTTTTAGAAAAAATTAAATATTTTTAAATTAAATATTAAAAAAATAAAAAATTAATACAATTAAAATATATTAACAAAAAATGCATTCTAAAATTTTATTAGATTTTATTAATATTTTAAATATTTTAATAATTTTAAAATTATAATTAAATATTGAAAGTTTTACATAAAAAAATAAAATAAATATAATATATATTTAATAAAAAATAAAAAATAAAAAATAAATATAATCTAATACTTTATAAATAAATGCTAAATTTATACTTTGCACTCCTCGCATATTCCCATGCATTACTAAAAAGTTTGCACGGTCAATAGGGAATAACGGTGCATTTAAGAAAACACAGAAAGTTTACACGGGATGAGAGAAACGAGGAAGTGGATGGCATCCATGCCCATGCCCATACATCCATGCCGGGTGCATTCCTGGGGCTGGGTAGACGTTGCCCTTTTTAGTAGATTTATCATCTAAGATTATGGAAGAGGAACACAATGTATTCAATTCATTATTCACCTCTTCGTCAATTTTAGCAACCTCATCATCATCATCCAAGTTAATCACAACAAGAGGTCAAAGGATAATGTCCATGGAAGAGTTAACCTCTTGTTGTGGTTGTTGTATTGGATTGCTTTGTTTCGAGGTGGGGGTAGAGTCATTATGCATTGCTTAAATCAAGTTTGGATCTTGATTTTCTTTGTTTAATTCTTCATGTAACTTGTGAGCAAGGGCACAACGTCTATGCCTACACTCTCTAGTACCTCTATTTATTTGTTTTCTTTTCAAGTTGCATTTGTATAGGAGTGGGTTGATCAACCATAGGTTTCTTTTCTTCCCTAAGGGGAGGAATGGAAGGAACCACGAGAGGTTGTTCAACCAGTTTCTCTTTGACTTTGTAAACTTGTTTTATTCTAGGAGGTGTGATGGGGTTGTTTTCATTGTCTCTTGGTCATTTGTAGGAGGTAGGTGAAGGTTCTATCTTAGGTTGGTCTTGGTTGTTTGGGACTTGTGTAGGTGTAAGCATGGTTTTGTCAAGGATGGTAGGCTCAGAGGTGGATGGGGACATGTTTCGGTGGGATAGCTTTTCTATCCTTTTTTCCTTGAGCTTTTAATAAGACAATAAAAATAAGTCTTCTCTTGGTTTTATAGTTTCCATAGGCTCGGGATAAAAGAAATCGAGGGAAAATTTTCCATGGGTGGACAAAAGGTTAAAGACACTATGGTGGACAGTGAATACTTCATTTTCAAAGGGAAAATTTAAGCATTTATGCACAATTGAAGGGACAAATTTCATGGAGCAAAGGCATGGATGGGCTAGCTTCACATAAAATTGGTTTGACTGCAAGATGATGGAGAATGGGACAGCTAATGTTTTCGATCCTATTTGTAATGGTAGGGTGATTTATCCCATTGTAGGGCTAGCAAAACCATTGTGTGTCTGGATCCATACTTTTAGTTTATCATATATGTCTTGATAGAGCTCATGCAAAAGTAGAAATTCCTCGGTGATCACGTTCTCTCCACAGACGAGATCTATTAGTATCCCATTGGTGGGCTTGTGATAGATCCAACCAACTATGTAAATAGGACCATCGAATGCATGTTTAAGTATATCCTTAGAGGAGAAATCAATGCCAAGAGGATTCTTAGTTTAGCCCTTACGAGGAATGACATCTATCACTCCTACCATTTCATCCATAGGATCATTATCGATAGAATCATGTTGAATATAATCATTGTTATCATCATTTGTGTCAATATTTATCACATCATTCTTTGTAGTTTTGCTAGCTTTGACAAATGAAATATTATGTTTTGGCATGGGGTTGGTGAAAATTTGTAAGTTTTGGTTAGGAGGGGCAACAAAATTATTTTCTTGATCACTAACACCTTCAACAAAAAGACAACCGGAATCAATGAGGTCTTGCACAAGATGTTTAATATTCTTACAATATTTTGTGTCATGTCCATTTTTTGGTGATAGTGGCAATAAGAATTTGATCTAAAGCTCGAGGGTAAGGGATTATTAGGATTGGGTGTTTTGATGGGAGGCAAGGGAATCATTTTCTAGTCTAAAAGTTGGGAAATTGTGTTATGAAGGGTATTGGGTAAGGGAGAGAATTGTCTTTTCGGGTCTCCATAGCTAAAGGGTATCATGGATTTAATGATAGCTACTTGGTTATTGGCATTGAGTAGTTTTTTGAGGGGGGTTAAATTTAGTGAACACTTTATTTTGTTTTCTAAAGGGTTGATGGTTTTTTTGGTTGACGGGATTGGATTTCTAAGTTTGGGTAGAAGTGGACTTTGTATCACGACTACTAACTGATTTTTGATAATCATGGAGGGAAGTACACAAGTGCATGAAGGATGGTAATTTCATCATGTTGATATTTTCTTGGATCTTTCTTTGCAAGTTTTCTATGAACATATTTTGAAGGTGAGGGTCAGGGACCTTAACATTGATTTGTGAATAAAGTGATTGATAGCGTGAGATAAAGTCAGTTATATTTTCTTCTTCTTTTTACTTACATCTCATCAGATCAGCCTATGAACCCCTAAACTTGCAAATGCACAAGAACGACAAACATGGTTAATATTGTTAGATCAAATGCAAGCATACAAGCATGAGAGATTCCCCATGAAATCCACCTATTTAAACTAAAATTAGGAAAATAAAGAACACAATACAAGAAATGAAGTTAAATCCTAATTAAGCCAATAAATTAGTGATCCCATGGGGGAATTGGTGCCAATGAGATGTTGCAATTGGCCCTTTCCCAATTCCTAAGTTGCAATGTTGATTGGTTTAAGAAAATGGTCAAATCTCCAAAGAGATTTGAGCATAACCTTGTTACAAATCTTGAAGATGATAAATGGTTGAGTGAAATGGGAAAAATTTGCTCTTAATGTAAAGAGAGTAACTTTGCATGCAATTGTGGATGAGAAATGAGGAGAGAAGCCTCCAATTTATAACTTTCAATTTGGAAGAGAAAGTAAGATTTGAGAAATGTGGGACTAACTTTCAACCCAATGGTTGAATGCCACATGTCATGATGTGAATGGTTAGTGGTTGTGCACATTTTAGCCAAAGTGCCAATAAATGCATTTAGTTTGAATTTGAATTTGTGAAATGATTTGTTGAAGAGGGAAGGGAAATGGAGTTAATGTCACTTGGCTCAAGGCCAAGGACATGTAAGAGGCCTTAAATGCCTTGTTGGAAGGACCAAGTCCACTTGGACTTTTTGAATTCAAATTGAGGGAATATTCCCTTTTGATGCCATGTTGAGAGAAAATAGGCAATTAATAAATCAAAGTAATTGATTTATTGTGCAAGTTGCATTCTCTAGAGGATGTGACATATATTAAAATTAAATTAACCAAAAGTTAGTTAATTTAATGGAAGATTAGGAGATGTGACAATCTAGACTTAAATTGTTGAATTGATTTAAATCAAATTGAGAGGAAAGGATTAATTAAATAAATGATTTGATTTATTTAACTAAGGAGGAATATGTTAGATTAAATCAAATAAGGTTTAATTTATTTAATTTAATAAGAGGACTGCTAGAGACTTTAATCAAATAAAATAATTTATTTAATTAAACAGAAACATAAGTTAAATTGATTAATTTAATCAATGGAGAAGAAAGACTTAATCAAATAAACAATGATTTATTAAATTAAGAGACAGAATATGATGAAAAGCTGAGAGTATGATTCTAGAGGAAATGTCGTTAGTAATCAGGATCAGGTGTGCCGAACCGAAAATGTACATTTTCCATGTCTACACAGCCAGGGTCATCTTATGAGTCGTGTGCACTTGGAAATGGTTTAAAAATGCATCAAAAAGTTCATTGAATGAACTAATTAAGTTGTTCGATAAAGAGGAGAACCATTCCAAGGCAGTATCTTTCAAGGACCTAGGAATTTTTTTTGCCAAAATTTTATCATCGAGGGCAAAGTCACTAAATAAGGTAGTATAGGCATTAACATGGTTAGAAGGATCACCCTTCCCTCCATATTTCTCAAATCTAGGAACCTCTACACTTTGTGGCATCAGTTTCAATATCTCTAAGGTAATGGATTAATTTTGACATAATATGTAGGCGAGCCATATTGATTTTGGTTGATGGTGAAAATTTTATTTTGGAGGCATGAAATAGTTTGGAAGATTTGATTAATGACAGGGTCATTACTTGTGTTATGATATGGAAGTAAAAAAAGTGAAGGGGTGTATGTGTTTGTAGGACAAGTGAATGAAATGCTTATAGGTGGTAAAGTGGTAGGAGATATAATATGTGATTCCATATATGAACTAGGGATGCTAGTGAGAATACCCAAGGAAGGAATCACATTACTAACTTGTTGCATTGTTGTTGTGACTTGAGGGTTAGTATAGGTAGGTAGTGAGGCAATTTTTGTGGGAAGAGGAATTTGAGTTCCCCCTTGTATTGTGACATTGTTTGTAGATAAAGAACAACTAGTGGTTGGGAGGAGGTGTTTTCCAAATATTTGAACTATATTTTTCACAAGGTCAAGACCATATTCACTTTCAAGCATGTGGTGAATTTTGTCTATAGTATGGATGGAATTAGTTGAAATGTCATAATTTTACACTTGATGTTGTAAGTTTTCTAGATCCTCATGAATGTGAATTATGTTTTCTTGCAAGACACTATCATTCCTTATTTCAACTTGCATAATACTTGAAGGCAAAGAGTTTGTAAGGGTATTTTCCATATCTAGTGTGATAGTTTCAATACTAGGAGTGAAAGAGATAGGAAACCCAAGATCCGCAATGATTGTGCTATTCCGGGATGACATGAGTCTTGAAATTCGTCTCACTATAGTATTAGGAATATGAAACCAAATGCTCATGCAAGGGCTATTAAATCCAAGGTAAACTAAGAGAAATGAAATGCTTATAATAGAAATTCTAGAAACTAAAACAAAAAGGCAATAATAGCAATAAAAAACTCAGAAATTGAACTATAAATTACAAAAAATGTAGTGCAAAATATGCAAAGGGATTGATTCACCCAAGGTGGTGAATGAGTCATAGTAATGATTTTTTTGAGAATTTTCTAAGAAAATTATTTGATTTTTGTGTTTTCTATGCTGTATGATCTAGATCCGAGATGAAAATGCAAATTTTAAATTATTTTCAATGAAATCAGACGCAAAAATGCAAGCTAAATGATCTTTCACTAATAATTTTTTTGAAACCCTAGAATATAAATTAACCAATGCAAACCCTAATGCAATGTTAGTGCAAGACAAATCTAAGATGATAATGTAGTACAAATCAGAATTATGATGTTCTAAATGTAGGTTCACCAAAATGGAACCTACAAAAATGGGGGATAGATGATGTTTGATTATGTGCTAGTAGGGTGATCCCACAAAGCTGGTTTACAATTTCTGAGAGGAACTGATTTTTGTTGAAATTGCATATTTTTAGAAAATATAATGATTTAAACCTTTAAAAGTTCCATTTTAAGGATTCCAATTGAAGGGGGTTTGATCAAACCACCTTAGATCAAACCCCCTTGGATAGAACCTCACTAGTTTTAAACCATGTACCTATAAACGAATCTCCTTTACACCTATCAAAATGTTGATAAAAAATCACTTTTGATTTACCTTTTGGGGGATCAAATGAATTCATTTAAAATTTATTTCAAATGATTATGGTATTCCTCGAAATGAGCTATCCCACAAATATAATTTTAATATGTTTTGGTTTTATTATGTATGTGTTTTTTTAGTTTTATTAAACAAAGGTTTTTCACTGAAAATCAAGCTCTTTGTTTTGCACATGTGTAAAAATAGCAAATTATCAAAATAATTTTTAAAAAAATATGTTTGTGCTGGGTATTGGTGTCCTTGATCCATTAAAAACAATAAAATTGAATTTTGATACATACAAAAGAAGTTATGTTGTATACAATCCGACTATGTCTGAATTGCAATTGGTTTGACTTCGAAACTCTATTAAGGAAAAAATATCCAATAAAAAACTATGAGACCAAATTAAAGTGCTAGATATCGTAGTTACAGCTCTAAATTTAAAAAATTTAGAATTTTATCCTTCATACAAAAAAAGTTATGTTGTATATGGTGAGCCTCAGTTTTTAAAAATGTTGTTTTTTGAAAAAAACCAATTTTTGTGGGAGATGGAAAAAGAAGTTCAATATTATTCCAAAAATTTTGAAAAAAATATTTTTAGAATCTATAGACAAAATGTGATGAGACTCTAGTTTACATCATCTTCAAATTCCTCGCGGTTTAGCCGCTATAGGTGCCCGAATGTGAAGATTTAGTTAAAAATAATAATTTCAGTGTCCAGTTTGGCCAAAAATTGTAAACCACTATTGTGGGATCACCTGCTATCAAACCCACTTTCAAGGCTTCCATTCAAGGATAACCCTAGAGATCTTAATGCAAAAGACAAAAAAATTTTGCAATATGGTTGTCCTAAGAGCTTAATATGATCTAATAAGGGGTTCACCACCAAGTTTAAACTTGAAAAGATAATGAAATGCAAGATAAAATGAAAAACCCTAATTGAATGTAAACTAACACTAAATGACCTAGAAAAGTGAATGAAATGAAACAAAAAAATTCAAAACAAAATGTGTGCACTTGAAAATCTAGAGGAGGCTAAATGGAGGTCTAAATCACTGCAAATTTTTCTTTTACTATTGGTTGGGACTCATTCGCCAAGATGGCTGAATCAATCATGTTTCTAGGAAAGTGTGCAATAACTGGAATCTACCAAAAGGGTATCTAAATATGTAAAAACTTGAAACATGAATGGAATTGGGACTCATTCGTAAGGAGTGTTGAATCAGTCTAGTTGGGATTTTTTGCAACTTCAAAGGTTGATCCTACTCTTCTATGTCTACTATGTCCTTCTCGATTGGTTTTCGAATCTGAATCTCTGATTTGTAACTTGTAGGTCTTCTCCAATGTTCTCCAAGGCTTGATGAAAACTTTGACAACTTTGGATGATTTGCAACTTTTCTCCAATCTTGCTCGTTAGGAAATTTGCAACCTAAACTTGCAAATAACACACAAAGGAGAGGGAAAAAATTTGTTGTGTTAGTGGATATATAGGGATTTGCCTTGGCCAAACCCCTTGTTGGCAATTAAAGATTGAAATAGAATGAAAATGAATGGAGAATGATGAATGAAAAAAATACAATGTTGCAACTCACCAAACCCTAGCAATATGGTGCTGCAAATATGGTTGATATGACTACAATGGATGTGGTTCTTGAATCTTGCTTGAATGATGTTGATCTTGAGTGAAACACTTGTTTGAATCATAAACCATACATCACAATTGTTAGCACAATAACAAACATGATGGATGAAGTCTTTGACATGATGATTGATTCTTGAAGAGTGCTCTAAAATATTTGGTAATCTTCCCTTGAATTCTCTTGAATTCTCTTGTGAGTGCTTGAATGCTCTTGAGAAATCTCTTGAATGTTAGGTGAGCATATGAGTGAAAGAACCTTGTATTTATAATCAATTAAGTAAGAATTCCTAAAATTACAACACTACAAGCTGACATCAAATCTAGGAGAATAAAATCCTACTAGAAATTTGAATTAGATTTGATTTTAGCCCACACAGGACTCATTCACCCAAGGTGGTGAATGATTCCCACTAGACATAATGTATGGGACCAAAAACCAAAAGTGCTTAGAAATGATTAAGAACCATTTCGGGACCCAAAAATCTAGGTGGGACCCATTCGCCCAAGGTGGTGAATGAGTCCCAAATCACTAAATCTAGGCCACACAAGCTAGAAAAACCTAAATTATGATTGGTTAATGATTGGTGTTAGGATCATCCTCGAAAAGATGCAATAAGTGAGGCTTGTGGATGCACAATAGGGCCAATTAAAGCATAAAAAATCCCAATTATTAATGAAAATCCTAGAAAGGTGTGAAAGTGTGTTACAACACTTTAAAACACTCCAAATAAGGCAAGATTAAGATCTATTTTGATTAAAAAGAGATTTATTATGTTTAGTTCATTGATAAAGCCTTAGAAAATTGTGAAGTGTGTCACAACACTTTAGCAAGGTACCATTAAATTTCATTAGTTCACAAGGGCCCAAGACCTAATGTGAATGTGTCAACCACATTACAACACTAAATCAAGGCAACATTAAGCCTAAATCACAAAGAGAGCCCAAACAAGTCAGAAAAAGGTAGAAGGGATACTTTTTCAATGACTCCAACAATTATTTGTTTTTTCATTTACATGCCTTAGACATGAATGAGCTTTACACATTTTTTGGTTTGTATTGAATGGTTTAAGGGGATTTTTAAACATGTATTTTAAATTTTGAAATTTGTATGTATGATCAAGTTGAATGATATATGTACATGTATCACAAATTTAAACACTCGTGTACTTTGAAAATTTAACTATTTCTTGTAATTTTGTACTTGTTTTTTAATTTTGTATAATTTAATGCAGGTTCACTTATATAGATCATGGATCAATTTGATATTGATGATATCCTTAATCCACCTCCTCAGCCCCCTTCACCTCCGCACCCTCCATCTCCACCCCCTCGACTTCATAACCCCCCACCTCCACCACCTGGATTTGATGAGGCTTGCTTGCGAGCATAGATCAATGATAATGTTAGATCCATTCAAGATCAAATCAATGCTATTTAAAATGAAGAATTGATTCCACCACATTTGAGGCATTTTTCATTTTTGATACAAAATGTTGTTGATGTTGTTAGTTCTATTGATGTGGACTTAGACAGGGATCAACGATGGTGAGAGGAGAGGAGACAATTCTATTCTGAAAAGGAAAACACAAAGATATGATGAAATGTAGCAGAGAGTTGCAACACTTTGATAATACCTAAGAAAAACAATGATGATAATGAAAATATAATGATGTTATTGAATTTTGCAGTTCACATTGACCATTTAGTGGGACTAAATTAAAAGAAAAAGCTGATTTGTGGAATTATTAAAGTTAAAAGCTCCATGAAAAGATAATACCCTTTGTTCAAACCATTAAGAATTTGCATGTTAAGAATTGTTAATGGGGTTTTCATTTGATGATAAAGCAATAATTTCATGGAAAAAAATTAAAAAATAGAAGTTCACATTGTGTACTATTCATTGAATAATATATAATATTGAAAATAAAGCTATCTTATTTTTATAAAGAAGTTGGTTGGATGAATAGTTTTAGTGTTGAATTTGTAGTAAAAGTAATTAAAAATTTATGAAGATAATAGTATAATGATGAGACAAAAATTTAGTAAGAAATATTAAATAATCTATTAATAATATTGTATTGACTTTTTAATTTGTGTTGTTTTAATTCTAATTTTTAGAGGTGTAGATGATGGATTACATTCACACATTTAAAAGCTTGGGATGAGTACTCCCTCCTTCCCAAGGATGCCAAGTTTTTATTATGAAATTATGGCTACAGTTGAGATCATTCTCTCGATTGTTAATATCATTATTGACTGCATTCTCATCGCACGCTTTATGGGTGTTGTTTCACCTATTTGCTTTCTAATGTTCGTCTCTTTCCTAGGGTTTCAATTTATGGTGACTATGATCATGGTGGTTGACCATAGCAGGATCGAGCCCTATTCTTATGGAAGATGGAGAAAAAATCATAAAATTTAGAGGATTTTAGGGTATGGGAATTTTATGCCTTTTTTCTGGAAAGGCTCCATGGCCATGATCCTAAGGCTTCGGTAGATTTTGTCATATATTAGGATGATAGAAGATTATAGGTAAGCGGAATGGATTTTGTGATTAATGAGGATTTTATCGCTTCCATTACTAGTTTGTCATTGGTGGGTCATAAAATTTTCAAGGAGAGGAAGATTAATGATGACGCCATGGACTAGTTCTTCAAAGATGATGAATGGAAGAAGTTGATTAAGTTGCCTACATGGGGCTATGAAAGGAATTATCTAAAGAAAATTTGGGCTGATGTAGCAGAGGTCATTGTGTGTTATGTTACCCTAGATGGCTAGTTTACTACAATTTTAGGTCACCATTTCACTTTGTTGAATCATTTCATACATAGGTTATATATCTCGTTCCCTTTCTTTATTCTATGTTTGTTGGAATTTTTAGTGTATGCTCATCTGAAAAATAGGAGGGCTCTTGTTCTCCATGAGGGATGCATACTGCTCATAATGGAGCATGTGAGAGCCCATATCCCTGCCAAGATGATTAAAGGTAAGGACAAGGCTATTAGTGATGTTTCCCTCTTGGTTGGTTTAGATACCAATGCTATCGGTGAGGAGGAACACAATAAAGAGGATGAGGGTGTGTCTTTGTCCCCTGCAATGACCCCTTATAAGAAGAGAAATAAGGGGAATCTCAAGGGGAAACATGTTGCTAAGAAGATTGTTTTATATGATTCAAACTCCCATTCTATTGGAAATGATAATGATGTTGTTTCTAGTGGTTCCCAATCTAAGGGAAATAATGAGTTTAATGGCCAAGATTCTGTTATGGATGGTTGTAAGGAGGAGGGAATGCCTAATAATGTTGGGGATAAGGAAGCCAAGGAAATGGCATGTAGGACATCCAAGCGAATCGCAAAGATGAAAAAATAGGTTGTGAAAGGTGATTTGAAGGGTACCAAGGACCAAGGTAAGGAGAAGGGTGATGTGGATAGTGTTGTTGAAATCAATGACTCCCTTGTTCAATAGTCGCCCAGTGTGGAGCTTTTAGGTGGGAAGTCTATGCATGAGGATGAGGGGGTTAATCCGAGTCCTAGAAAGCCAGAGCCACTAAAGGTGAATACTCTCTATAAGGATTTATCATACCTAAATTATGACAATACTTCAATGTTTGAGCTTCTGGATATGGATCATTCAAGGGCTACATGCACATTTAAGCTAGCCAAGTGGACATTGCAAGAATTTAATAGGGTGAATATCATGATTAGGGGTTTGAAAGAGAAAATGCAAAATATATTGAAGGGTTCTTCCTCAGATATTTTGATTGAAAGATTAGTAGACTTAGAGTGATCCTTTATAGATTTTAAAAACCTATGTGAGTGGTGCCTCTCTAAAATGGAGGCTAATATTAATGAAACTGATACAAACATCAAGAAGCTACTACAATTTAGCCATAGTTTGATCAAGAAAAGTGTTGAGTCCCTCAAGGTCCTTTTTCACAAAATAATTCAATTAAGGGAAGATCAACTTTACTTTGCAAAGTTGATGGAGAAGGACCAGTCTTCAAAGGGGAAGGGGAAGAAGGTCAAAAAAGATGAGGCAAAAGGCACATATACAAGAGGTAAGGGTAATTTGAGGAAGACCTTTGAGGAGGAGAAGAAATAACTGATGGACATAGTTGAACTGCATCGTAACCAGGAGATTTAGGTGGCTAACACCTTAAAGAACATGAAATAGTGTCTCTTTCTTGTAGACACCTAAAAATGACTTAGGCCTGCGACCAATATTTTACCACCTTTCGTCATAACATGATTATAACATTTTAGTTATGTTTCTAACCCACATTCAGCTATTAATTAAATAATTTATAATTATTTAATTAATTCATAATATCTCTTATTCTTCATGATTATTAAATAAATAAATCCTACGTATTTAATATGTCTCTAATTATCAAAGTCTTCTTGCAATTAAGTAAAATCTTATTTATTTAATTAAATCTTTATCATTAATGTCCTCCTAATTATTAAATAAATATATTTAAAACATATTGATTTAATATGTCACTAATTCCTAAATCCTCTTAATTAAATAGATTTGATAATTTATTTAATTAATTAACTACTTCTTCTAAATTAAATAATTATTTTTAATTGTTTAATTATGGCATGTGACACTTTTATATTTTTAAATAAAACAAATCATTTAAAAATATCTCACATGGTTAATTGATTCTTCATTTAGTAATTAATTTAAAAAATCAATTACTTATTATCTCACAAAATCTTTATTTTGAATTAATTTAATTCAAAAGGGAAATATTCTTCTACAAATCAAGTAATTTCTAAAATTATTGATTTTCTAAAATCTCATCCTCTTGTCTTCTGATTTTTACTAATTTCATCTCAACTGTCACATTCAGTCTTGATTTAATTCATTTAATTAAATCTTATTCACACATATGGGTATTTTGCCCTAACCCTAATTGAGAGTTGCTTTATTGAATCTTGACCTTTGATTCTAGGGCATTCTTCAAATCTCTCATCTTGTCCGTCCATTCAAGATTGCATTTTCTATAAAATGACAATCTTGATCTCATTTTGGGATCGATCATTTTCTTAATATATTTTTATTATAGGAAATCTCACATCTTAGGCTTGTTTAACTACTTGCATACTAGGATTAAATTGCTAGTTGCACATATAGTTTATTTTTCAAATCCTTCAAAGGCTTTTGCTAAGGCTAGGCACATAGAGTTGCCCACACAATCTGAGGGCATCCATTCATCAACAACAAGCTTAGAGAGGTGCAATAGAAGTCAGACATGGAGTAGTAAATGGGTGAGATCCTTCTAGTTTCTTCCATTTCTTGTAGTTTCTCGTTTGCATTCTATTGTATGATGCTATTTAACTTGCAGGTACAACTAATCAATTGATCTATCTTGCAGGAAACTTAAATCGTCATTACATTGGTGAACCCGACATTCTAACACGCATTTGTAGGTTTTGTACGGCTGCGGATTATTTTTTTTGTAGGAAAAGTACGGAACGCCGCATTCGCCATCTTGTGCGATGCAATCGCTTTTGCTGCACCGCATTCACCTTTGCGTGCGATGCAACTGACCTGCTACACCGCATTTGCCTTCTTGTACGACACATCTGTCCAGCCGCATTTTCCATACCGCGCCGCAAACGAGTGGTAAATTTCAAAAAATAAAAATAAAAACTGTAATCTGGATTCGACGCATCTGAGGCCAAAAATTGATTAGTTTTTTTTTTTTTTTCTGGATTAAAAAGAACCAACCCTAGGATAGACATCTAATTGGAAATCTATCAATCCTAGGATAGGCAATCTAATTTGGAATTTACCAACTCTAGGATAGTCACCACATCTTAATTGCTGGTTAAAAATGAATCCCATGCATGTTGTGAAGCAATATCTTCACTTAGTTTAGATAATCTTCATTTGGACTTAAAAATTGAACATCTTTTTGTTGTGTTTGTTGGTTAATAGGTATATGCTCTCCCCTTTACTGGGTGATAAAATACCAGACTTACCCATTTTCTTTATGCATTTTCATGCTTTATTACAACCTTTAAAAGTACCCACTCTATGGGAATGACCTAAGTGGGAACAACCAAAGCCAGGTTTTCCAACCCACTATAATCAAAAGTGAATTCGGGAAAAGTCCGCAATTCGATGACAGTGTGCAAGATAACCATCCCCAAAACCTTTGTTCTAAAGGTTGGGAGGTCTCTTGAGGGAGTTTATAATTTTCCACGCTGAATGGAAACCTTGACTAAGAACCATAGTGTAGAAGCCAGCCAAGTCAGTATCTAGACATTGTCTCAATCACGGTGCAAGGGGAGGGAAGAATCTACCCCCAAGACACTCACCATATAATCACCATGGACTATTTGCTCAGGGGATTTGGTATCCACTTCCGTCACCTTGAGTACGCACCTAGAAAAGATAAAAACACGGGCGCCCTTTAGGGGGTGACAAGGTTGTGTGAGTTGACGTGATTTTAAGATGTGGGTTGTGATTGAGATGATGACCCTTTGACTATTAAGAGTGAGTCTGCTTGAACATGCACTTAATGTTTTGATTTTTGTGTTTGCCAACTATTTTTAACAGATTTCAACAAATTGAAAATCACAAATCTGAACCAGAAAAAACTTGTCAAAACTGTAAAACTGTGTTAGGTTTTTTCCAAAAATTTGTATATTGCAACGCAATTGCTCTGCTGCATGAAAATCGCCAACTACCAAGCTGCATTCGCTCTGATGTGCCGCATTTGAGCCATCCTGAGCCGCATTCGCTCTGTTAAACCACATTTGAACTATACAGAGCCGCATTTTCCATCAGTGAACCGCATTCGGTAACTTGAGCCGCATTTGACAGATATCAACCCACATTCGTCATACTATGTCGCAATTGACACTTCCTGAACCACATTCAATTCTGTGAGTCGCATTTTCTCTGTTGTACCGCATTTGCTAAAAACTGCAAACAATTCTTCACTATCAAAAATAGAAAGTCCACAACTTGTCTTCAATTCAATCAAATCTTTCTTCATTGTTACAGTCCAAACCAAACTCTGAATTGCTCAACTTTTCCTCAAACATTGCATTTTAGGTACCATTTTAGGCTCACAATAGGTTTCATTTGGCCTTTCATTAGATTGCATTGATAGCTTCACCATCTCCTTAGACACCCACTTTTGCAGATTTTAGGAGTTGACTCTTACCATTCATTGTCCAAACTTTGCATTCAATAGTAGGTTATCATTGGACCCAATTACCTTTGTCACTTTGTCAATCCTTCTGTGAATTATTTCCCACTCAATAGTCTAGTGTGGAAACTTCACTTTGTCCTATTTATAGTCCTTCTACAGTCCATTGGTCTTCCAAAATCGAATCATTGCAAAAACTTTGTTTGCCCAAGTTTGTCCTCTTTAGATCTCTCACTAGTAAGTACATCTTAGGATCATTTCTTGCATATCATTTTCCATCTCCATAGTGTCACACCACTTGCATTCACAAGCCTTTAGTCTTACTTGCATCTCATAGCATCCTTTAAAAACTCCAAAAAGAAACCAAAAACATAGTCTCACACTTAGATCATTCTCTCCATCATCCCAAGTTGAGCAAAACCTTGTATGGTTGAAACTAGATTACAGAAAAAGAAAAGACTCATGGATTATTTTAGACAAGACACCAACTTTCTTGAGTTCACAACTGGCATGGACTCATTTCCCAATACCATGAACAATCCTTGTTTTGACATGGGAAATTCCACAATAAATCCTTTCAATGAGATGAACATCCCATCATCTCCATCACATCTTTTTGAACCATTTATCTACGGGATCAAAATGGGGATGTCTTTGAAGAATACATACAAGCTGCTGCCCAAAACCCAGAAGTGGCCTCTTTTGTGGAAGAATTGGTCCTAAATGACTCATCCAGATTCCTAGTTATGCTCCTTGACCAAGGGGATAAGTTTCCAAAGGGATTTGATCTTGACACTCTTAGAGCAACTTCTCCCACTCCAACATCACACAATCCTTCCATGGGAGCTTCTTCACAAAATGTCATCAAGATAATCAATGCTACCTCCCTTGGTCGTACTACCACCACAACCAACACACCATCTATTAGAGGATCATCTTCCTAAACCAACACCACATCACAATCCATTCCACAACCCACTTCATCACAGGTTAATACCAACATTCCTGTGACCCAAAACACCAACATTCCTCAAGGTCACAATCTTTTATTTGGGCAAGGCAATCAAGGCGCTGAATCCTATACTCCATTTGGGCATCAACAAGCTCAAAATCAACAAGGCGCTCAATCCTACACTCCATTTGGGCATCAACAAGCTCAAAATCAACAAGGCCCTCAATCCTTCACTCCATTTGGACATCAACAAAATCAAAACCAACAAGGCCCTCAAATTCAGTCCAACATGGCAGGATATCACATCCCCACTTATGCTTCTCAAGTCTATACGCAACAACACATCCCTAATCGAAACACTCATTTCCAACAACTGCCTAATCAAAACGCTCATTTTTCTCACCGACAACCCATTCAAAATTAACACATCTCATCACAACAACTAGGGACTCAAGCTGCCCCTATCAACAACATAGGTGATGCTACCAACCATCCCATGGTGGAAGCACTCACACTCCAACTCGCTGCTCTTCAAACACAAGTGGAGACTTTGCAACAATCCAACAAAAAGTCATAAATGTCACATGACTTGTGTCCATATCCATTTGACACAACCTTGTATATGCCACCCTTTCCTCATGGATATGTGGTACCTCATTTTCCCAAGTACAAAGGCAAAACAAACCCCATTGAACACATAAGAGAATTCACCACTAGTTGTATAGACATTGCATATGAGAAAAATTATCTCATGAGACTATTTTCTAGAAGTCTTGCAGGTCATTCACTAGAATGGTTCTCGATTTTGCCTAAGGGAATAAAAAAATGGAATGAATTGGCAAACAAGTTTGTCGAAAACTATGCTTACAACATTGACACAGACATCGACATTGCCTCCTTATGCAAACTTACCCAAGAGGATGCAAGAGAGACTTTCATTCCATTCTTCCAAAGATGGAGAACCTTAGCAAGTAGATGTCTGGTCGAAATACCTGAAAAGGAGAAAGTTACCATGGTTGTTCAAACTCTCTTAGGACCGCTAAGGTACGGCTTACAAGTCCATTGTTGCACCACCTTTGTTGACCTTGTGGAAAAGGGTGTTCAACTCGAGAAAGCCTTGATTGCCAAGGGTGAGTTAAAGTATGGTGGCAAAACTATAAACACCACCACAAATAATAACCCAAGTAGCTGAAATGACAAAAACAAATATTGGGTTAAGAACAAGCATATTGCAAGTGACGGTGTAGTTGATGCAAAAACCGTCAATGCAACAGGTCATGTACTCACAATCAAAGGAGTACAAAATCAAAATGCACCTGTAACTACACCAACACCAACTACTAATGCCATCCAAAGCAATCATGCACAAATGAATCAAAGGCAGTTGCGTCAACCCCGACAATTCCAAAAACGCACGTACACCCCTTTGGGTGAACCAATTGAAATTGTCTTAAAGAAACTTCTTCAAAACAACATCATACAATTGGAAGAGCCAAAACCATATGACCCGAGTCAGTTCAATCCATCATGGTGGGATGACAGTTCACTTTGTGACTACCACCATGCCAAAGGGCACAAAACTTCCTCTTATCATCAATTGCGAAATCTGGTGCAATACCTCACAGAGAACCACACCATAGAATTGGGTGGTCAATCATTTACATCTAATGCAGATCATACCATACACAAGAACCCACTTCAAGATCATGGTAAAGCTTCCTCGTCTGGCACAAAGAATACCAACAATCCAACAATCCTATACTCCATTTGGGCATCAACAAGGCACTCAATCCTACACTCCATTTGGGCATCAACAAGCTCAAAATCAACAAGGCCCTCAATCCTTCACTCCGTTCAGACATCAACAAAATCAAAACCAACAAGGCCCTCAAATTCAGTCCAACATGGCAGGATATCACATCCCCACTTATGCTTCTCAAGTCCATATGCAGCAACACATACCTAATCGAAACAGTCATTTCCAACAACCGCCTAATCAAAACGCTCATTTTGCTCACCGACAACCCATTCCAAATCAACACATCTCATCACAATAGTTGGGGACTCAAGCTGCTTCTATCAACAACATAGGTGATGCTACCAACCATCCCATGGTGGAAGCACTCACACTCCAACTCGCTGCTCTTCAAACACAAGTGGAGATTTTGATCTATCTTGCAGGAAACTTAAATCGTCATTACATTTCTATGTTGTTTTCTATTAATATTTCTTTGTTGGTGGGTTTCTATTTTTTGGCTATTGTTTTTCTGCTAGTTGTTGCTGATGGTTCAATATTTTTATCTCTGAGCGTTTTTTCGTTTGTTCTGTTGTAAAGGATTTCAAGTCCCTTCAAAACTTGTTTTCCCTTATAATCAAAACATGATTATCAACATGTAAAGGGTTTCAGTCCCCTTCAAAACCTTGCTTACCTTATCAAAAACATGATCATCAACATAAAAAAACTATCATAATGTTATCATCATTAATTTTTATATAAATATTTGAATTAGAACAACTCCTTACTTTATATATTTAACTTAATGAAATTTGGTTGCGTTGGGAAACTTCACCAAATTTTATTCCCTTAAGCCATCATTTTGTCTTAGGACCTTAATTCATAGATCCCCTTAAGTCATCATAATTTCTCCTAATTTACTGTAATTTTTAATGAGACTTCACATCACATTAACAATTATTTGTTTTTTCATTTACATGACTTAGACATAAATGACCCTTACACATTTTTCATTTGTATTCAATTAGGTCATTTATATTGAATGGTTTAAGGGGATTTTTAAGAAAATGGTTTAAGGGGATTAAACCCTAAACCCTAGACCCATCATTTTGTCTTAAGATAGTTAAGCCATAGATCCCCTAAAAACTATACTTAGAACCCCTTAAGCCAACATATGTTATTAATTAACTCCTTTAAATGTAGATTTATATATATATAACTTAATGAAATTGAGTTGCCTTGGGCAACTTCACCAAATTGTATCCCTTAAGCCATCATTTTGTCCTAGGACCTTAATTCATAAATCACCTTAATCCATCATATTACAATCCCCTTAAGTCATCCTATTATGACCCCTTAAGCCATCATATTGTGATTGGATTTCTTGTTGTGGAGCTAGAGTATAGTTTCCACAAAATCAACCACTAATAGTATAGTTCCAACTAGAAATGTGTTTCTACATGTGCGAAATTGTCCATCAAGCCATCCAACATGTTGAGAGTTCTTGACATACTTTGGTACAATCTTACTCTTAAATTCTGATACGAATGCATGTACACTAAATTTTTTGTAAGTAAATCACAACGCTTTCCAAATTTTCCATCTTTTAAAGAATATTCGACATTCTTAAATCTTTTAACATCCACGAATTTTTGTCCAAAATTATTTTCAACAATTTCATGCATACAAAATCCTAAGAATGAAAGATTGCCACAACTAGTGTAATGTTAAAAAACACATGAACTTAAATAAAATAATTTCCCATTATATCTTTCACAAAAAAAACTTGATATAAATTCCTTGATTATTTTAGGTGACATATTAATAGCACATTCTTGCATAATCATGTTATTATGTAAAGTACAACATATATATTGAAAAACATCATAATAATAACGAAATTACACATGTGTTTTACAACAAGATATTTGTTGCTTATTAATTTTCACATATCAAGGTTTACATTTTTCAAAAGATCTTTGACTTATTCTAATATTACCAAGTAACACTAAATCACCACAAAGTTTTTTATAAAATTCACTTTGATTTGTTTCTAATAGGTTTTTTGGATGAGAATTGTGAACTTTGGACCCCACTCTTAATTTTAAAACATCTCTAGCATTAGATGATACCCTAATATTATTATGCCAATATTTTTCAATCAAATATTTGATTTCAATATTCAATTTCATGTCAGACCTCGAGAGTTGACCACTAAGACTCCAACATTGGTTGATTGGGTCATTTTCTATAATTTCTCTTCTTTTTTCTGCTCTTACCAATGATTTAGGATGTATTTTTAGAATTTCACTAATAATATTGCTTAACGTTATTTTATTCAAAAAAAAATTATTAACTATAGCAGACGTTATAGCTCATTGTAATGCATTCTTATCTTTAGACTGGCTATTCTTTCCAATAGACTCAATGGCACTAGAAATAGTAGACATAACATGTTTTAGTGATTGATATTTTCTTCCTGGTTTAAAAAAATGCCTAACTTTTTATTAATTTTCTTATTTTCCACATTCTCATCAATTGCATCATGAGTTGACATTGAAATGATATTTTTTTATGATAAAAAAATTCTTTGTATAATCTATTGGCATGCATTCTTATTTGTCTCCAAGAAATCTTACCAGGAAGATAATCCAAAACATCTCTTTCAATTTTTATTTTTTTAAATCATTTTCAACAACACAACTTAGATTTTAATTTTCATTTTCAACTTCAAAAGGATTTTCATTTTCATCGACAAAATGGTTTTCATTTTCATCGACAAAATGGTTTTCATTTTAATTTTCAACAAAAGGATTTTCATTTTCATTTTCAACAATAAAACAATTTTTATTTTCAACAACAAAACGATTTTCATTTTAAACAAAAAAATGATTTTCATTTTCATTTTCAACAACAAAAATATTTTCACTTTCATTTTCAACAACAAAATGATTTTCATTTTCATTTTCAACTACAAAATGATTTTCGTTTTCATTTTCAATAACAAAATGATTTTTGTTTTCATTTTCAACAACAAAATGTCTAAAATTTTCATTATCTCTATGATTTTTATCAATCTCAACATTGTTAAATCCATCTTATTTTAAATATTTTATAATCAAAGTTTCCATATCATTCAAAGGTGGATTTGAAGACATACCTAGATTTGTGCCGATTAAAACATTCTCTAGAGCATTGAAAGGCGGATTTGAAGACATACCAAGAGTATTTTGTATAATCGTATTCTTTTCCACATTCACCTCTTGCAAATTTGCATCATCTACATCCATGGTCTCCTCAATGTTTTTATCTTCAATAGTTGTGCAATTGGATGCTTCAATATTATCCATTGATTGAATCCTTATTCTTGCATCTCTTTGTATTTTTTCCTCCTCTCTCATTGCTTCCATTTCTTCAAGGGTCAATACCTTCCTATCTTTCCTCTTATTGCGAGCTTGTGATCCCATGATTACAAAATTATGAAGCACAAATGAATGTCAATAGTGAAAGTCTTCCTCCTTTATCCCTCCTTCAAACAAGTAGAAAATGAACACAATGCCACTCAAAAATTGTCCCCATGATGCCTCCTTTCAAAAATTCAATTCAAATTGCAAGTTCAAGACCTTGTAGAAGACAAAATTTGATAGAAAATAGGTGAAAATGTTGTTGTGGGCTGGACACTGTCATGTTGCAGAATTGACAACATTTTTTTACTAGTAAAATAAAAAAGGGTAAAAAATGAAACGAAATCTCATTTACATCCCGTTTTGTAATCAGGATCCCATAGTAAACAGGATCTCATTTCTTTTTTCAACGGTTAAAATAATAAAGGAAGGAAATAGGGTCCCGTTTGTACAAACTGAGATCTCGTTTTTTATAATTTAGAATTTTGATCATGTTTTTGCCTTGTTTTTTGGTTCAAGAAAAGGTTTGGGGACCCGAACCTAAGCTTTGGACCTGGTTTGACTTGCAACTTGAAGGTCATGTCAATGTCAGAAGAAAATAGTGACTTTGGACATATGTTTGCAGACCTTTTTTGCATAATTTTTCGATGAAATTAAAAACCATTATAGATGAGATTGTCTAGATTCTAAATATGTAATTTTTTTACAATTGGATTATTTTTTCTATTTTTCAATTAATTTATGATGAAACTGGTCCATAAACTTGAAATATCAGGGTTTTTAGTATTTTAATAACTTTTTATTAAAATAAATTTTATTAAAATGAATTGTACAAAAATGTACTTCAGACAATTCTTTTCAATTTTCCAAAAAAAATGATAAGTTTAGGTCATCTTATGTGTGACGTACATGATTTTTCAAAACAACAAATATGACCAATAAAAAATTAACAAAAAAATATTCAATAGAAAAATACACAAAATATAAAAAAACGTACTTAAGTGAGTTACAAATATTTTCCCAAAAGTATTTAGAAAAATATGATTATTTAGGTCAAAATATGGATGATGTACACGTGCATGGTATGGTAAAAAAAAAACTCACTTTTAAATAATGGTTTTTAGAAACGCCTATGAAAATCAATTTATATCATTTTTGGGTATTAAAATAGATTACATATTTGGAAACTAGACTCTGAGTAATACATTTTATGATTAGTGACATTTTTAAGATTCCATCTCTAAGTGCTTCAAATTTAAGGGAAAATGTGAAATTTTTTGAAAATCAGGGAAAAAAACTACCACTTTTTGGCCAAAAAATTGACTCAACTTCTTGCACACACCCAAGTGTCTTAATCCTATGTCATTAGACAACTAACTCATAAAATATTAAATGACCTAGGAAACAATAATTAAATTCCATGATAAGATAAGATAAGATAAGATAAGATCACATGACAACTAAGGCTTCTAGAAATATTCCTAGGACCTAAGTAAACATGTAAATATGACCTATAAGTAAAATAGATAGATAAAATATCTATTTACACTAAAACCTCCGTATAAGTGCAACTTATGGAGTATGTTACAATGAAAATGATGCAAAGATGGGTCCTGGATACTAGGCCATGTTAGGTACCCATATACAAATGCAATCTCTCACAAAATGAGAAAAGGAGAAAAATCAATGGGATAAAACTCCCCAAAAGAGATTAAAATAAAATTCTCTCACTAAATAATGAGAAGGAAAAAACCCCATGCAAGGAAAAAGACCCATCTCCATTAGAGAGCAGATGAGAGACCATGCAACCCCCCTCAATATAGAGTCACCTGCAATGATGATAGAATCTTGAAATTGAATGCTAAAGATGATCCAATACTATCAAACAACATTCCTTCCCTTAGGAAGAAACAAAACCAAGATATTATGTGAGATGCCTTCCCATTATTGAAAGGAAGATGAGGGAAGAATAATGATGAGTGATGTCTTTGAAATATGCTCAAGTGTTTCCATCTTTTGAACATGCATTTATTGATGCTTGTGTTGTACCAATACAACAAGATATACATCATCATCTAGATATGGCTACATGGGATGAGTACTTGACATACATTGTTGGTTTGTTTGTTGAGACCCACTTTTCATATTTGGGAGACACCATTGCTTGCATTCATATTCTCTTTGATGGAGATGATCCTTCAATTTTTATGAGTAAAAACTTTGACCCTCTTGTTCATTCTCTACCTGATCATTCTTCATAATTTGACATGAGTGTGGATTCTTTTGAGAAAACTTTGAATGATTCTTCTCATTCTTCAGAGGATACATCTTTTCTTTGGATTGTGTTCTACATTCATCTCTACTAGATTATGGGTTGTAATATTTAATGGTGTGGCCTAAAATACCTATTTGGAGTGTGAAAATACCTATTTACACCAACATTTCCTACAACATTGAACATGACATCACCATGATGGACCTATGCAACATAAAACAAAAGAGTGGTAAAATATTTTCATCTTTCATATAAATATGGAGACATCTTGCTAGTCACTTTACATGGCCCATACTCGAAAAATAACTTGTTAGTATATTTGTCCAAAACTTGAATTTAGAAATGGGATTTTATTTACAAATACAATTTTCTCACTCCTTAGATGAAATAATAGAAAAATGAGTTGCCATAGAAAAATCACTTTTAGCCAAAGGACTAGTTAAGATGTATAGGTAGAGCAAAGACAATAACCAATCTAGTGAAAAATATTTTTTTGGAACAAGAATAAGAACATAGCCAATGATGGTGTGATCCATTTCCAACATGTCCAAAACATTCACATATCAATTCCATCATCTCCCCAAAATCATCAAGGTACCCAATATAATTCGGTTATCCCAAAAAGTTAACCTAAATGACATAGTAGACGCGAATACACTCCATTGGGTGAACCTATCAAAATTGTCTTTAAAAACTAATCAAAGAAAATATGATCCAACTTATATATATTACAAAAGCCACTTGGTGAGGACATTACTAAGCCCTCTTTATATATAGAGCACGAATTTTGTGAATATCATCATGTATGTGGACATAAAACATCCAGTTGCATGAGACTTAAAAACTCAATCTAAAATCTCATAGATTGAGGAGAAATCACTAGTGAAGGCCAAAAGTCCCTTAATGAACAATTGGGTATATATAAGCAAACCTTCACTCAACATAATTATGGTAAATATTTTTCTTCTTATAATACAACTCCCTACACCTACAACAATAATATCTCATATGATTCTATTACCAATCACATTGAGAAAAGTCCTTCCCAAGTAACCATTGTAACTATCAATGTTAGTGTAATTAATATTTAACTACAATTGCATAACTTAGGTTTTGCTTAGGTAATAATTAGTTTACTTAATTAATAAGTAAGCTTTATTTATTTGAGTTGTTTTTAGGTCAACATTAGGGTTGCATACTTTGCTTTTATAAAGAAAATCATCTCATTGTAATCATTGAATTCCTCAATATATCAATTTGCACATCTTCATGCAAAGCTCTTCTTTTTCATTATTTTTCTCTTTTGTGGAAGGTGTTTAGGTTTGCATGTCTGATCTTGGTTTCTAACATGGTATCAGAGCCTTGACATGCAACCCCTTCTCAAATTCTGGAGAAAATCATTGCAGAGTTCGTTCGGGGTTCCTCGAGGGTATCATGTCTTGAGTTCATTTGTGTAGTGTCTTGGATCAGATTGGGCTTCACCATTGGATTCAGAGCGTTGGAAAAAGTCAAGATTGACTTTTATTTTGTAGACTTCGGTCATCATTTGCCAGATCTATAAGGGTTACAAGTATGGTGTCTTTTTGTAAGCTTTGGAAGTAGCCTATTTTTCAGAGCATCTTGGAGCAAAATAGACACTGCCATCGTGTTCGTAGCACCCCAAAACCCTAAGATCGCCATTCGTTTCGTTGATTTTGGCGAAGTTGATCCGAAAGGCAAAAAAAAATTGCCAGGGAGGCCGTACGAAGTTTTTTTCATGAAAATCGAGAAAAAAATCAAAAATTGCATTGATTTTTGCGCCGCCCGCATAGAAGGAAGGCGCCACTAGGCAGCCACCAGCTTCCTCCACCATCTCGCTGCCGGCCTCCACCCAGCCCCCGTGGGCTTCGAAAGGCTTAGCCTCGGTCACATGGAGGACCGAGGGCCCTTCGCCAGCCCTTGCGGGCTTATTTACTCCTGCCACGGTTCTATGGGGGATTGGGAGCTCCACGCCCAGCCCCCGACCAACTCCAGCCCCCGCCTACGGTCATATGGCAACCAAGGGAGGAATTTTTTTTAGCAAGGGACCGAAATTTTGCGGCGATGGCCAGATGGCCGTCAAATTTTTTGTAGTGAAGTGCTAACGTCATCGGCCGTATGGCCCCTCCTTGCCCCTCCTAACCCTAGTTTGCCCTAAAAGAGCAGCTTTTTTTCTTCTTTTTGGCATAACTTGGGCGTACGGTATCAAAATTGGGCAAACGAGATATCGCCGAAAAGCTGGTTTTGAGCACTTTCCTGTGGTACAATTTATTTTACAATATTTTTCTATTTTACTGCATTTATTACTGTTTGAAGTCAGATGTACATTTTATGCTTCCGAGTTCATAACTTTTTGCCACGATGTCCGATTTTCACTATCTTTGCGGCATTGGAAAGGTATTGAGGATATCTATGTTGTTGTCTAGGCACTTTTTTTATATCTATCCTAGATTGATCGATTAGTCCAGATTTGGACCGATGGGTTGTTTGGAGATTACTTGGATATTTTGGCAGTTGGGAGGGTGCAACTTGCATCTTTTACTTCGTATTCAGTAATACATCATTCATATCATCTATTGTTGCTTCATGGATTCCAGGGTTGTTCTAGTTTGGATTTTTTGAGCGTTTCATGGCATCGGGTCTATTGTTGCATTATTATGATTCTGATATGGTTTCTTGTAAACAGAAGTATCATTCCTTGCTTGTCAGATTGCGGTTCCAGTGTTACTCTACAGTGTTCTTCCAGTGCTTCTTTGCAACAATTATCTCATTGTAGGGGGGTTGTCCCACGGGGTTTTCTTTCTCTACCTCATTATTGTATTTGTACATGGTTACCTAATCAGGCCTTGTTGTCGAGACCCATTCATGCTTTCTTGCATTCATCTTAGTTTTAGGTGCATGCTTATTTAGTCTCCCTAAGTTGCACTTATGGGGGGGTGTTAGTGTAATTAATATTTAACTACACTTGCATAGCTTTACTTAGGTTTTTCTTAGGTAATAATTAGTTTACTTAATTAATAAGTAAGCTTTATTTAGTTGAGTTGTTTTTAGGTCAATATTAGGGTTGCATACTTTTCTTTTATAAAGAAAATCATCTCATTGTAATCATTGAATTCCTTAATATATCAATTTGCACATCTTCATACAAAGCTCTGCTTTTTCATTGTTTTTCTCTTTTGTGGAAGGTGTTTAGGTTTGCATGTCTAATCTTGGTTTCTAACAATCATATCATCTAATTGTGTCATCACTACAAATTATGGCTGATTCACCATCTAAGGAGCCTCATCATCCTCTCGTTGACACACAAATATAAAATCCTTGAACTACTTCACATGTCAGCCATGCATAAGAATCTCCTTGAAAATGACCTTCAAGAATATCGTGTCCCTAACAAAATTAACATTGATCAATTCCAAGCCATTATAGGTAGCTTATCTTCTCCACAATCTCTCATGTTCACCTCTAAATATTTTCCTTCCATCAAACTATCTCACAACAAACCACTATACCTAGTCACCCATATCTATAAAACCACAATCAAACATACCCTAATGGATATTCGATCAAGACTTAATATTTTCATCTTGAACCTAATCAAACAATTGGAATAATCTAATGATGATTTTGATCCTCAAAAGAATATTACCATCAAAGCTTATGATGAGGTTGAGTGTGAATCTAAAGGTACCATAAAGCTACCCACCTAGGTTGGACTAGTCACTATGGACACTAGATGTTTTATTTGAGACCTTGATATCCCATAAAACATCCATATTGTCCATCCATAGATCCATGCCATGTAATCTACCCCGTACACATATCATTAATGCATCAAGTTCCCACACAACAAAACTGAACTGACTATTCTTACTAATTAAAATCATTTTCAATATACAAATTCTTAGAAATTAGTCATGGCCCTTCATATCATTATCTAAGCAATGCCACATCATATCCATCCCCACACATTGATCCTTTCTCATTATCGGCTTCCTCCACTTCTCAAAGTATCTTAGAGATCAAAGCTAAAATCAAAGTCATTGGATGAAAAGAGTATGGGTTACATTCATTTCACATAGTAAAATTCCCACTATTTCCTAAAACTTATGGTCAACCTAATCCAGTTGTATCATTATGTCAAGCTACAATACGAAGTGCACCTAATCCCTTACAATGTTGGGGTACAATGGAAAAATAAACAATTGAAGAGGACATCCCATCTTAGTTGTGTAAAGATGAAGAAGATAGAGAAAAAAAGTGTAAATGATATCCACTTATAAATATTTATCCTAAAGTTTCTAGATATGCCAAGGCATGGGATACAAAGGAAAAGGTCTTGGAAAATAAGAACATGGTATATGAAAAAAATTGAATCTGATACACAATGCTAAGCATCAAGTGTTAGGGTATGAACCATCTAATATTGTCCCTATTTGTAATGTCATAAAATTGTGCCCCTTGCAATTTCACCTATATTTTTGTATCCACTTTAGTGTCCACTCCCCTAGTATTTGTGTAGGCTCATTTTAGCCCTTGCATCAACCTTTTCCCTTCTTAGGATGCTCAAGATCCCTTTTCAATAGCTAAATTTTCATGTCAACTTTGTGTCAAACCTTGTGTTTCTTTGTTCCCACCATTTTTTAGTGTGATTTATCTAGACACTAGTGCGTTGCACAGATGTTCATGCGCCACGTTAGAATCTAGCATCATATTTGGGCCTTTTTCCACTTGTCACTTAGCTTTTTTTCAGTGATAATGCCTCGAGACACCTTGTAATTGCTTGAAAAGCTTATTTTCCCTCCTATTCTCTCTTTAAAATCTATCTTTCTAATCCATTTCTTCTTCTTGGTCTCTCCTCTTCTCTCTTGAGTTCTCTTGCTCTTTTCTTAGAAATCTATTTCTCCCACTTTCTCAATCTTGCACAAATCTCTTGTTTTCCATAGTGATATCAAGCTCTCACGTTCTCACAATTCTCTCTATTACTCTCTTGGCTCTCACAATTGTCTCTCTCTATGTCTCTCTTTGGCTTCCTCGAGCCTTGCAGATGATATCTATTTACTTGTCTTGTTTCTTTGAGAATCTTGGGATTCCTCACATCCATTGTCTATGTATTCTATTATATCATCTATTTATCTATTTCAAAGTCTATTATTTTCTATATCTATCTATCTAGTTGTCCATGGAGGTGGGAACACTGAAATGAGGGTTTGACTGAGGCAAGACCTTAAACAACCCCAACAATTTTCCTTTTTCTTATGTGTGTAAATATTTTAAAGATATTCATTGCTTGGTCTACTATGAGCGCCTTCTTTCTCTCCCTTTGTTATATCATTTACATTCTTCAATTTATATCTCATTACTTTACATTATTTCAATTTCATTATACTTTGTTATTTTCCTGCATTTTAAAGATTTTTTAGCAGTCAGAGTAGAAGTAGCCACTAAGCTATTTTTTGAGACATTCTTAGTTTATAGTCTATACGATGTCCACTAGCATTCCTTTAGGACACTAGTGTGTCACATTGTCATTTGTGTTCCGTGTTTCCATCCTTTGGCCGGGATATTGTCAGTTTGTCTAGAAAACCTTTGTGACCTACTCTTTGATTTTGGAACTCTCACCTTTTTAACTTGTCACTTGAGGTCTATTATTATTAGGTAGTCCAAGGTAGTTTAGAGTAGTTCATTCCTTAGGACTCTCTTGGTAACTAAGAGACTCATGAGAATTGAATCCCCCTTTTCTACAATTTGGTGAACCTGTCGTGAACAAAATCCTTCACAAAATGGACAAATCCAAGGTTTTTTCTTCTAATAAAATTCAAAATGCACTTTCTATTTTTCTTCCTTCTATCCCTTTCCCGTCTTGCTAAGAAAATTCAATAAGTTCTCTTACAAGCATGTGAAAGTGAGTTCTTTTCTCCTTTCATATTATTCTTTTTTGACCACTCTCCTAAAATTAATTTTCCTTGTAAGGATATTTTTACGCAAGAGGATGAAATCATTGATACCTTTCTTGATTTTACTCTTCCTTCTCTTCATTCGAATGCACTCTCTACTAGAGATGATGCATTAGCAAATGATGGGTCTCTTCTTACATTAGATCCTCCAAGGATAAATATTGAGCATCTTTCTTCAAACAATTCCCTTATTAGTCATGATGCATATGTAAATGTTTTCATAGTCTTTGTCACCCCTCGACAGCCTAAGAAATCGGTTATGTATGTGACTTTGGCTAGCTCTTCTCCTACAAGGATTTGTTCTATTTGTGGGGTCCCTATTGAAAGTGATGCATCAATAGCTAACACTTATAATACTAGAAGGAATAACCTAAATTTTTATTAACCTACTTCTTTACCACCTTCTCAACCAATTCTTCCTCAAATACCTAGACCTACAACTTAGCCACCAAGTGAGTACAATCTTGCCAAGCAACTTCATGTTACTTCGACTATGATCTCACTATGGGATTTTCTTTAGTTTCCTCTGGTTTATCAAGGAATGTTGTAGGAATCCTTGCACAAGATCATATTACCTTCTTCTACTAGGCTAGAGGTAATGCATTGATAGCTCATATTCGTGTGGATTCATTGAATATTACATTATATCTATAGGAATTCCAACCCCCAAAAGTGCAGAAGAAAGCGATCCTTTGATGATATTATTAAAATTAATAATATTGGCATTAGACGTACTTTTATTGACATCGACACTCAATGTATGTAGCATTGATCTTGTAGTAAAGAAAAGGTATCCCTTTTTCCTTAGTTTGGGAATAATTAATATTAAAATAAGCTTAATGTTGCATTGATTTAGTGTTGTAATGTGTTTTTCACATTCACATTAAGTTTAGGGCCCTTTTAAACTAAATGGACTTAATTGTGCCTTATTTAAGGTGTTGTAAAGTGTATCTTTACACTTTCACACTAATTTAGGTATTTTTTAATTAATTGAGGTTATTTTCCCTTAATTGGCCCCTTTAATTTAAATCCAAGCCTAATTAAATGTAAATTCTGAGGGGTAAAACCCAACATTCATAAATAACATTACACAACACTTAATTTTAGGTGTGTGTCTTAGTTTAGTGACCTTGGACCCATTGACCACATGACGAATGGGTCCTCACTAGGTCCTAGGACCCTATTTTCACATGACATTTCACATTTCCCGAAGTGTGTCCTAGGTCCCATTCGCCATATGGAAAATGGGTTCTCACTTAGACCTAGGACCCCTCTTTGAAATATGTTTTTGATAGTATTTTAATGATTTTAAATCGAAGATTTGATGTCGGCTTGTGATATTTGAATTTCAGGATTTAATGATAAGATATGTATAAATACAAGATTGTTTTACTTAGTTTCACCTAGAAATTTTAGGATATCTTCATAAGCAATCAAGAGTGCTTTCACAAGAGCATTATAGGAGCACTTCAAGAGAATTTTTAAGGCATTCAAAGGAAAATTATTGAAGATTATTGCAGCAATCAAGATTCCAATCATCATGTCAAAGGAATAATGCATCATGCATGTTGTTGAGTTAATGTGTTGGTGTAGCATTCAAGATCTATCAAGAATATTCAAAGATATTTCAAGATCTACATTCATTGAGGCTACTTCTTGCAAGATTGTAGATTTGTTATCCAAGGTTCAATTGAGGATTGGTTTGTTGTGACATTGCATTTTGTTCATTCATCATTCCTTTATGCATTGTTTCATTACAAGGTTTAATTACCAAAATGGGGTTTAACCAAGGTAAACCCCTATTCCCTAACAAAATAAAAAAAATATCTCTTTTGATGCGTGATTGTAGGTTTTAGTTTGTAGATCATTTGGAAAGAAAAATTGCAAAAGTTCTGAAAGTTGCTAAGAAATTTGTCAAATCACGAAAACTGAGCTATAGGATTTTTTTTTGGCTTTCGGAGAAATCTCAACTAGAATTTGGGAGTGCAGACTAATAGAAATAGAACCTAGAAATCGATTTTCTAGAGCCCTATCCAAGACCCATTTTCCATAGGGTGAATGAGTCTTCGGTGAGGTCTGAAAAAGATTTTTTTGCAATAGGTACACAACATTTGACCCTCTTAAAACTTCCTTTTGATTTTTAAATCAGTTAGGTTTAGTTTATGTTACTCATTACAACACACATATTGAATGAAATTGATAGAAAAATGGGTGAATCATCTAGTCTCATTTCAAGACAACACACTCTATTTTCTTTCTTTTCATTTTGGAAAACCTGACCCTTTGATCATTACATTTTCTGATTTCGGAGTCCATTTTCTATTGATTTGTTTTTTCATTGATGTCAAAGGTTTATAATTGATGGAAATAGATTTCAAACAAAGGGTTTCAAAGGTGCATGTGATGTCAAAGGTGTGTTCAATATCACACTAATTGATGGTGTTGGTTGCTTGTTTGGTAAAGTGAAGTCATTGATGCTCAAGTCAAGTGTATTGTAGTTCATTATTTGATGCAAAACTTTCATGTTGTTGATTCCATCTCATTTTGATGATGCTTGCAAAGGAAAGGTTGGTACAAAGGTCTATGCAAAGGGACTTGCTCATTTTCTTGTCAAATGTGGATTGTGTATGGTGTTTATGGAAAGTTAGTGTTGATGGAAAGGTATCTCATCTTGATTGTTCATTCATCTCATGGTTTTTACAAAGATACTTGTTCACTATTTGTCAAAGCTATCTGCACTCACATGATGTTGATGCAAAGGTTGCAGAGTGCAAAGGATTTGCTTCATGGTAAAGTGTTTGTTACTCATTCCTCAGATGTTGGTGCTCTTAATGTTGATCATCTTCACATGGTGCTCATGGTGTTGAATAACTCATGATTTTGATTCATTTCATGGTTACTTGGATTCCTGATCTCAAAGATACATGTTCATGCAGAGGACAAAGCACAAAATTGCTTGATCATTCAGAGTGTTTCTTTTTTATTCAAAGTGAAGAATTTCATGATGTTGATGCTTGATATATATTCTTGTGATTGAAGTGTCAAGGATGTTAGAGAATGGTTTCCCATAATTTTTTTCAAAGGTAATGTTGTTATTATTGATACAAGTGAGTTACTTTAGTGGTACTTAAGGAGAAGATTTGTATTAATCCTCCTATGATAGTTCTATTGTTTGAGTTTTAAAGATAAACACAATTCTCAAGATGCAAGAGGTATTTGTAATGGTTCTCTTTCAGTTATTACAGTTTGGTTATACACTCTCAAGATTATAACTAAAATGGAACCTAAAATACTTGAAACACTAAGTCTCTAAATCTAGGGTTTATACTTTATAAAGGATGTCAATTCTTATTAAACATTATGTTATGACTTAAAGGTGACTTGATACCATCAATCAAATTTAATTTAAATCATGACTTAAGAGGGTCACTCTCATGGAATAACCAACCCTTCCTTCATGTGTTACCAACTAGACAGGTTAGAAGTTTGTCTTCTATCGCTTAGATTAAAATAAATGGCTTTATTAAATTTGTGTGTTGGTGGGTATTAAAGGATCAATGGTGCTGATTTAAAATTGATGAACAGTTATTTCTCCATGTTTTCATAATGACGAGCAATTGAAGTGTCATGGATTTTGGTATTCAATTATGCACATTTTTCTAACTGTATTCAGGCGACGATAGATTTAAAGAGGTTTCAAGTGTATTGTGTGGTTTTCAATGGTGGTGAAAACTCTGTGAGAATGTATTGAATATCAAACTTTCCATGATTTTGTGAAGATATGCATAATGAAAGAGATTTCAATGACAAAAATAAAATATGTTATATGATGTCTGAGATAGTATTCATGATCTTCATTTGATTTGCATTGACAATTTTTCTATAGCATATGATTGCAGTCTGATGAAAAAATCTCCATGTTATTACAATGCTCTGAATGTGCTAATCTCCATGTGATTGAGATTCAGTTTTGTCTAAGATTTTGTCTACTATAGCAATGGCTATATTTGTGTGAAATTCCTTTTTATGACATATATTTGTGTTGTAAATAAGTTTAGTATCACGGCTTTGTGTTCACATATATATCAGTATAATGGTCATCCATGTATGTAGGGTTGGAGGTTGATAGGTTGTGTGTCAAACAAGTGAGATTGATAACCTGGTTTGTATTAGAGTTTGATTTGAAGATGAAATGATTCTGGTTAGAATGGAATGTATGTTTTTGATTGAAAGATGATGATAGACAAATATAACAATTTTCCTTTTAGAATTCAAGGTGATGCTTTTATGATCATAACATGGAGATTGACAGTGGATATAGTAATATTTTAGAACTGTGAATTTTTGGATTGGTGAAATATTATTACATAGTAAGGGTGAAGTTTTAACAGAGCAATGATATGTATGGAAATGGAGTAACCCTCTGGTTTGTGCTTAATATCTTTTGAAGTGATGTTTTATTGCCAATGAGGCATGATGTTTTCTAGTGAGGCATAGTTCTTTGCTAGTGAGGTAGGTTGAGTATCCAGTAAGGCTTGTTGTATTGTTGGTGAGGCAGATTGAGTAGCCAATGAGGTAGATTGAGTAGCTAGTGAGACATAAATTGTAGCTAGTGAAGCTTATTGTTTTTCCAGTGAGGCATATAACTTATAAGCAATGAGGTTTTGGCCAGTGAGGCTTAATGAAACTTATTTTTAGAGTGGTTTTTCACCCTTTAGGTTTTTCCACTCATAAAACTTGTGTTATGTATCCTCTTAGTGGTTTGCTATATTGTTCTTGACTATTTATCTTTGTTCAAGTATCATGTTTTGATTTATATATCATTGTGACTCCCTCAACATTAAATATATATATTGTTTGAAGTGTATTCCATAGTTCTTTTTCCATAATACAAGTGAAATAAGTTTAAAATTTTGGTTTCTCATTAGACCATTGATTTGCCTCCTCCCCTCTCAATGGTCTTGTACTCCAACATTTTCACCCTAGATTTAGATCTTGCATTCATTTGCATTCCATTTACATTGAATTAGGTCTCATTTAGGTTGTTTAGTTTGCATTCAAATTTGATCTATTAAGGGTTTTAGGATTGCATTGTTTTCATTCTTTAAATATTGAAAATACAAAAAAAAATAGTCATTTTTCATATCATTCACATCATATAAACTTGCATTTGAAAATTGAAACAAAATTGCATATCAAACTAAGTCATTTAGGTCATCATTTAGGTCATCATTTTGTCACATTTTGCACTTAAATTTTACATTGCATTCTATAGAAAATCAAATTGAAACTTGTTGTAACCCACCTGAATTTGAAAACCATTAGGAAACACTTAAAAATCAGTAAAAATCAGTTTCAAAACCCTAATCTAGGACCCACTCACCCTAGGGTAAATGAGTCCTTGATCAAATGATAATCTGCATTTTTTAGCATTAAAATCTTAATTTTTGTGCTTTTGTTTGCTGCTTTTAGATTTTTGTTATAGTTTGCTGAATTTTTTTTCATCAATTTCATTATATCTAGCCTAATTTGGTATATTTAATGCATTGTGTGATTTCAAAATCACATTTACAAGAGTGTAATAAATTTTTTACCTTGTTTAGAATTTGAAAGTTGTATTTATTCTAGGTCATTGCATTGCATTTTAAGCATCTTTCCATTTTGGGTTTGTACATTAAGTTTGTGAACCTTGTATGAGATTTACAACTTGGTGTCCTATAAGCAATACTATTGTGAGACATAGTTCGAGACTCATGTCATCCTGCAATACACCATTTGCCATGGATCTTAGGTTTTCTAACTCTCTTTCTAATATTGTTGATAATCAAGCCCCAATGGATCATAGTATGCATACCTCATTTCACATGATTTCACTTCCTACAACCAATGTGCATGATTGTTCATTTTTCACAAGAAGACATAAAAATACTAGATGAAAGCCTAGAAAAGTTACAAGAACTTATACTTAAAAAAAGAATCGACATTAGTATGGTTCCCACTTTACAAAATCTAAGGAAAATGCTTAAAACTACAAACAAAACACAAGTTATCAATAGCCTCAACTACTTCCTTCATGAGAACTTAAACAAACAAGAAAATAATAACACAAATGCCTCAGTCAACTTTATTGAAGCTAAACCTCGTAAGGGCTCAACTAAAATTCCCCTTGATATTTTTTTCTCACGAAAAGACATACTTAAACATGCACTCGATGGTCCTCTTTATATAGCTAGAGGAATCAATGACAAGCCTACTTATGGGATATTAATTTATCTCGTATGTGTAGAGAATTTAATCATTGAAGAATTCATATTTGTGCATGAAATCTATCAAGATACATATGAAAGACCGAAAACATGGATCAAAATGCATAATAGTTTTGCTTGCACTGTGATTGGCTTGATAATTCTCCATTTAAAAGTTGGACCAAAAACATTAAATGTATCATTACCATCATCTCGTCGTTAGACCAATTTCATGTGAAGCTAGGCTATCCATGGCTTCGCTCCATAAATGTCATCTTGTCAGTTGTGTATAAGTATTTGAAGTTTCTCTTTGGAAATGAAATATTTATTGTACATCATAGTGGCTTTAATCATGTGTCTTCCTGAGGGAAATTTTCATTGGATTTCTTTTGGATTGAGCCTATTGAACCTATTAGACTTTGTGAGGACTAATTTTTCAAATCATATAAAAAGTTTAAGGCAAAGCACATAGTAGAATTATCTCTTAGAAACATGTTGAAACCCATGATTGAGCCACCTATCCTTGATGAAACTATGATTGAACCAAAACCACTACCAAATATCCAAGAGCAACCTATGACAAATTCTCCTACCATTTCCTATAAGAGACCATGAGACAACCAAAACAATCATGTTGGGCCTCCTAAAATCAAACAAGTTTACAAAGATAAAGAGAAAGTGGTTGAACAACCTCTAGTTCCTTTCATTCCTCCCCTAAGGGAATAAAAGAAACCTATGGTTGCCAATCCCACTCCTAAAAAAATGCAAATTAACAACAAATTGAAATGAAAACAAAATGCCAGAGAGTGTATGCATAGACATTGCGGTATTGCTCGTATGTTACAAACTAAAGAAGAAAAGAACAACATAGAAAATAAAAATCCTAACTTGTTTGAAGCAAGGCATGATGTCTCTTTGCCCTCGCCACAACGTAAACAAGAACCTTCAACAGACATTATCATTCGACCTCTTGTTGTGATTAATTTAGATGATGACATTGATATTGCAAAGATTGATGAACAAGTGCATAATGACTTAAATTCATTGTTTTTATCTTCTATGATCTTAAATGACAATTCTCCTAAAAATAGTGTTGAATTTTGTGCTTCCCCTAGTTTGACATTTTTCATTGTCCCTTTGGCTAGTTTTTCACCTTTTGTATATATCAATCAATATTGGGATGCAGACGACCTGCTATAGGTTGAATCACATGTGCCTTACTAGTATTTTGCATTATTTTCTTTTTCATGTTCTTTATGTGATTGCATGTGCATAATGTGATCCCCTGTGTTGTTTTGTTTGATTTATCTCTTTTTGTGCATTCTTACATATGTATCTACATTATTTTCTATGTCATAATTTTTTTTCTTTTTGTCTGTATTGTGTTTGAAGGGAAAATGTACATGAATCTAATGACCCAATAGTGAGGAATACATTCCCTTAACACTAATACAACAGAGGAGGAGAGCTAAAAATAAGTTCCAAAATCAATCTAATATTACTTGAGATGAATACAACCAGTAAAATAGAGATTACACAAAAAAAAGAATTCATAGATAACACAGGTATTTAATGTGGGAAAACCTTTTTAGGTAAAAAAAACCCACCACACCAACCCAAGAATATTTTGTATTACAGTAATAACAATATTACATACAAATCATAGTCTTGCTTCTATTCAGCTCACAACAATCACTTTCTCCCTCATTTTATTTTCTGTTACAATGTTCTTTATAACATACAGTTTGAACACACTCAATCAATCGCTGATCACAGGTACAATTATCTCTGATCCAATCGCACCAATGATCTTTCCATACTGATCTAATTGCATCAAGCCACCCAGACAATAAATTTTTTACCCAAAATGGGTCATGTCCGTCACCCTGAGTTGACCTACAATAATTGTTGCTACCACTTTGGCCTCTAGCCAATTATCACTCTGACACAGAGCCACGTGTCTGCACTCCAGTCAGCTATCGCTTCTAACACTGAGTCCAACTCGGTCAAAATAGCCAACGAGCTCATCTGAGCTCTCCATAGTCCTTACCACGCTACCACAGACCCCACCGGATTAGCTTGCGGTATGGCGGTAAGCCAACCGAACTCACCCAAGCATTGTCACTCCAATCTACTGCGCTACCACTGCAGCTCCAAGACACACCGCGGTACAACGGTAGCCAACTTGGCTGACCACTGGCAATCTTATTGCGGCCACTGCGGTCAGCCTCTTGGTTGGCTGCGATATGGCGGTAACCACCAGCCAGGCCGCTGGCGGTCTTACTGCGGCCACCACGGTCAGCCTCTTGGCTAGCCGCGGTATGGCGGTTACCGCCAGCCAGATGGAAAGATCGATACCACGGCCACCATGGTTAGGAAGAAGATAGCGCGTGGTAAGGCGGTAATCGCCAGACCCTTCATCGCGGTACTACTAGAACAAATAAGAAGACCATCGCGGTATGGCGGTAAAGGTAGAATTGAACATTTTTCGCCAAGTCTTTTCTGACAGAGGTTCAAGCTAGCAATTGAGGCATCGTTTCTCAACAACCTCCCACTTGACGAAGATTCCTAGCTTCCTCCAGACTCTAAAAAAATTAATGTCTCTCATAGGCCCCAAGGCCCATCGATTTTGTGCACCATCTGAACTTGTCTGTGCTAACAGGTGTTTTCAAAGCGTTGGCAACATTCTTCAAGGTGTCCACCTTTTCCAGACTGACCTTTCCATCTTCAACCATATCCCTCATGAAATGATATTGCACAACAATGTGCTTGGTCTTGGCATGAAAGCTTAGATTCTTTTCCAAACAAATGGCACTCTGACTGTCACAATAGATTGAAATCTGCCTAGCATTGAATCCGATGTCTAAACACAAATGGTTTAACCAAGTAGCCTCTTTATAGGCATGATTTGCAGCCATGTACTATTCCTCTGTCATGGATAAAGCAACTACAGCCTATCGCTTGCTCATCCAACTGATTGCTCCACCATTAAGCATGAAAGTGTATCCACTGGTGGATCATCTGTTGTCAATGTCCCCCGCCCAATCTGAATCAACATACCCATGAATGCTGAGAGCCTTTTGTGATGCAACCGAATTTCCATGGTAACACAGTGCATAATCTGAAGTCCCCTTCAAATACCTAAATACTCTCTTCACAGCATCCCAATGAGATCTTCTCGGATTTGCCATAAACCGGCTTAGAACTCACACTGCTTGGGCAATGTCTGGTCTTGTACAAACCATAGAATACATCAAACTACCAACTGCACTTGCATAAGACACACTAGACATGTCCTCCATCTCAGTAGCAGACTTTGGGCAGTCTTCAACAGACAACTTAGTTCCATGCATGATTGGAACAACAAGCTACTTGCAGTCTTCCATGCTAAACCTCTCCAAAACTGTCTTCACATACTTACTCTGACTAACCCAAAGCTTTCTACTTGTTTTGTCCCTGGTAATCTCCATTCCAAGAATGTACCTTGCTGCACCAAGATCTTTCATTTTGAACTTTGCAGACAACTGAGATTTTAGATCAGAAATCATAGTCTTGCTATTTCCAATGAATAAAATATCATCCACATATAGGGTAATAACAAGCACACGATCATTCTCAGATTTATAATAAATGCAATGATCAGATTTTTTTCTCACAAATCCAATTGACAACACAAATGTGTCAAATTTCTGGTACCACATTCTAGGAGATTGTTTTAAACCATAGAGAGATTTATTTAACTTGCAAACTAGATTTTTTTTACCTCTTTCAACAAAATGCTCAGGCTGGGACATGTAGATTTCTTCTTCCAGCTCACCATGTCTTCACATCCATCTACTTAATTTCAAAATCATACATAGCTGCTAGTGACAATAAAAATCTGATGGATGTCATCTTTGCTACAAGGGAAAAAATCTCTCCATAATCTATTCCCTCAATTTGAGAAAATCCTTTTGCAACCAACCTAGCCTTATACTTCTCATCACTTCCATCAAGGCCTGTCTTATTTTTGAATATCCACTTACAGCCAACAGGCTTTCGCCCTTTAGGTAGTGGTACCAAATTCCAAGTATCATTCTTTTTCAAAGAATCCATTTCTTCATTCATGGCATCCAGCCAAGAATTTGAATCAGCCATGTTGATTGCTTCTTTAACAGTCCTAGGTTCATTAGTGTTGGTAATTAAAGAATAGGCACAATTTGAATCTAACATAGAGAAACCATACCTTTCACGTTTCCTTTTCTCTCATGTGGATCTTCTTACAGGTTGAGGTTGTTCTTCATCATCAGAACTTCCAGAGCTACTTGAGCTCTCCTCAGTCTTAGGTCCACCATGCAGCTCTTCCCTTTCAGGAGTTTGGGGAATATTAACTGCATCCTTTTTCTTCTTATCACTCTGATCTGTCCCAAGTTGTTGATCACTTACTAAAGGTTTTAGCTCATGAAATATTACGCTTCTGTTGTACAAGACCTTCTCAGTAACAGGGTTCCAAAGCTTGTATCCCTTCACACCAACTCCATAGCCGATGAGAATACACTTGATAGCCTTGTTATCCAATTTAGATCTCTTTTCATTTGGCACATAAACATATGCCTCACATACAAACACACAAACATGCATTAGAGAAGGCTTCTTACCAGACCATGCTTCGAAAGGCATCTTGTCAACAAGAGTAGAGCAAGGAGATCTATTTATTAGATAGCATGTTGTAACCACAACCTCAGCCCAAAACTTCTACTCCAGACTAGCGCCACTCAACATACTCCTTGATTTTTCCATCAGTGAATTGTTCAACCTTTCGACAACTCCATTTTGCTATGGAGTGTAAGGCGTTGTCTTATGCCTTTTAATTCCATGATCAGTGCAATACCTTTCAAAATCTGTAGAACAAAATTCACCACCATTGTCTATCCTCAAACATTTGATTATCCTTCTAGTCTGATTTTATACCAAAGATTTAAACTCTTTAAACTGACTGAACACGTCTGATTTACTTTTAAGAAAGTATACAAATTCCCTTCTCGAACAGTCATCAATAAAAGAAACATAATATCTAGACTTTGATAACGAATGAAAATTAACTGGACCGAACACATCAGAATGGACATAATCTAGTATACCAGAAGATTTATGAGGACTAGAATAAAAAGAAACATGGTGTTGTTTTCCATAGATGCAATGTTTGCAAAAGTCAAACTCAAGGTTACAATCATCAATCCCTTCTACAAGATTTTTATTCTTCAAGGTTTTTAAACCTTTCTCACCTATGTGACCAAGTCTGTGATGCCACAACATAGTCTTCTCAGCTGGGAGTTTTACCTCCATAGCATTTGCAGCCAGAGAAGTGTCTTCATCTTTCTCTACAGGTGCGGCATTGCATGAATTTACATAGGCACTGTTACAAAGAACAGGACATGCATCCAGCTTATGCAGAGTGCCAGTACAAACACCCTTCCCCAGCACCATTGCACCTCTAGCCATTTTACAACCCTTACTTGAAAAAGAAACTTCTACATCAACATCATTTAACTTACTGACAGAAAGAAGATTTTGAGCCAGACCTGGTATGTGAAGTACGCCACCAATACCTTTGACTCTCCCACCAGGAAACTGAATTTTGACTCTTCCTCTGCCAACTATCTCCAATGTTGAATCACTTGCCACGTATACCTTTCCACCATCATACTTCTTATACTTAGAGAACCATTCTCTATTGGACGTCATGTGAAAAGAAGCACCTGAATCAATTAGTCACACATCATCAGATGCCTGAGTTGTCAAGGTTGTTGCAATGAAGGTGTCTGCATCACTTTGAGAAGATTCATTGTTAGAGACATTCTTCTTCTTCTTCTCCTTGCATTTCTTCCTGATATGACCAGGTTTCCCATAGTTCCAACATCTCAACTTTAATTTTTTACCAGGAGACTTTGATCTCCCTGCAAATTTAGATTTTGACTTCTTGTCTTTCTTCTTGCCTTTCTCCTCTGGTCTACCTCGAACATCAAGAGCCTCTTTGGCCATCTCTAAAGACTTCCTCTGCATATTTTCAGATAGCAATGAGGCAACAACGTCTTCCATCTTGAAAGTAGTAGTAGTGCTTCCAATGGCCATCACAAGATGATCCCAACTATCAGGTAATGAACACAATAGGAGCATGCAATGATTCTCCTCCTCTATCTTTACACCTACAGATGCCAGTTGAGTAACACTCATATTAAATGAGTTCAAATGGTTTGCAACAGATGCACCTTCTTCCATTTTCAAGGAGTACAACTTCTTCCTTAGGAATAACTTATTTACTAGAGACTTTCCCTGATAAATATCACCAAGCTTCTTCCACAATGAAGCTGTAGACTACTCCTCATGAACGTTAAGGAGTAAAGAATTAGCTAGACTCAGTCTTATTAAACCTCTTGCTTTTCTATCAGCAAGATCCCAAGCTTCTTGTGTTGTACTTTGTGGCTTAGTTCCAGACACTGCAATCTAGAGTTCTCTATCCACAAGCAAGTCTTCTATCTTGAGTTTCCATAACTCAAAGTTACTGCAATTGAATTTTTCAATGTCTACTGTACTAGATCTACTTGCCATCTCAAATAGAAACAAGTTTTAACACAACAATACTCCCACTGAAACAATATTAGCACAAAAAACTAATCTTTTCTACAAGGATAACACAACTGGCTTAACTCAGATACCACTTGAAGGGAAAACCTACATGAATCTAATGACTCAATAGTGCGGAATACATTCCCTTAACACTAATACAACAGAGGAGGAGAGCTGAAAACAAGTTACAAAAGAAATCTATTATTACTTGAGATGAATACAACCAGTAAAATAGAGATTGCACAAAAAAAAAGAATTCACAAATTTCACAGGTATTTAACGTGGGAAAACCTTTTCAAGTAAAAAAAACCCACCACACCAAGCCAAGAATATTTTGTATTACATTAATAACAATATTAAATACAAATCACAGTCTTGCTTTTTTTCAACTCACACCAATCACTTTCTCCCTCCTTTTCTTTTATGTTACAATGTTCTTTATAACATACAGTTCGAACACACTCAGTCAACCGTCGATCATAGTTAAAATTATCTCTAATCCAATCACACCAATGATATTCCCATATCAATCTAATTGCATCAAAACACCCAAACAATAACTTCTTTAGCCGAAATGGGTCTTGTCCGCCACCCTGAGTTGACCTACAATAACTGTTGCTATGACTTTGGCCTCTAGCCAATTATTGCTTTGACATTGAGCCACGTGTCTGCACTCCATTCATCTACAACTTCTGACACTAAGTCCAACTCGGTCAAAATAGCCAACAAGCTCATCTAAGCTCTCTAGAGTCCTTACCGCGCTACCGTGGACCCCACCTGACCAGCTCGTGGTATGGCGATAAGCCAACCGAACTCACCCAAGCACTATCACTCCAATCTACCATGCTATTGTTGCAGCTCCAAGACATACCATGGTACAACGATAGCCGACTTGGCTAACCGCTGGCAGTCTTACCATGGCCACTACGTTCAGCCTCTTGGCTAGTCGTGGTATGGTGGTAACCACCAGCTAGGCTATTGGCGGTCTTACCACAGCCACCGCGGTAACCGTCAACTAGGTTGCTAGCAGTCTTACCGTGGCCACCATGGTCAGCCTCTTGGTTGGCCGCGGTATGGCAGTAACCGCCAACTAGGCCGCTGGTGGTCTTACCGCAGCCACTACAGTCAACCTCTTGGTTGACCGCGATATGGTGATAACCGCCAACTGGATGGAAAGACTGATAATGTGGCCACCATGGTCAGGAAGAATACAAAGCATAGTAAGGCAGTAACCGCCAAACCCTTCACCACGGTACCGCTAGAATAGATAAGAAGACCGCTACGATATGGCGGTAAAGGCAGAATTGAACATTTTTCACCAAGTCTTTTCTGACAGAGGTTCAAGCTGGAAATTGAGGCATCATTTCTCAATAGTGTTTTCCTTTTGGGGATGATGCAAGGTGTCAAGATATTTAGGTCTCTTCCATGTTGACCCTAAATATTTTTCTTTATTTTCTCTCTCTATGTGTCATTCTTATAGTTATAAGAGTATTTGGGGAACAATGATATTTGTGAGCTCTATAACAACATTGTAAAAAAGATATACTGACCCCAAATCTATAGATCCCTTATGTATTTTTGGGGGCAACCCCTCCCTCCTTTTTCGTGTAGTAGCTTTATTTTGGAAACATATGACTTGGTATAAGGCTTTCCGAGTAAATCTCTCATGCCTTAGGAGTAAACATCGACTACTTCAAAGCAGCTGCTCACACCAATGGTGTTAGCAACCACTTTAAAGTGGGGGCATACATCAATGATACCTTTCAACTTTTTTGCATGTTCCATGGTGTGATTTTCTTTTTTCTTGTGATGCATCCTTTTCTTGTTGGTTTCATTGGGTTTGATGTTCTCCAAGAGTGTGATATTTCTTAGCATACAACTTTCCTCTCAGTGGTGATGTGACACACTACATTCCCTTAGTTGCGAACCTTTTACTCTTGACTTGTCCTCTCTTGGAGACATTAGGCATGATGATCCCTAAGAAGAAGACCTTACATGAATGAAGCAAGATCCCCTTGAAAATAATCCTATACATATTTTTCATAGGTGTTTGACATAACATAGCTTGCTGACCTTGTGAAGCTCAAAAACCCTAATTCAAGGCCACCTAGCATAACACACCTTGTCTAGCATTGTGGTGCCTCATTGAAGTTGTTAGGAGGATAGCTTTGATATGGTATGGAAGCCTAATATGATTCTCTCTTTTTCCACCCCTTAGTTTTGTTGTACCTTGTGGTGCCTTATTGAAGTTATCATAGGGATAGCTTTGGTATGGTTAGTGTGATGGGAGCCAATGCATAGGCATAAATTTATCACTAAGACTCTTTATTGGAAGACTCACCTAGTGGAAAACCTAGAGTTCCGCTACCTTTGAGTGAGCACAAAAGTGATAGTCTAGATGTGTTCCACATCGCATTGGGCAATCTAGGCTTGACTCTTCTTGGTCTTTGATGTTGTATGATTGTGTCTCTTTGTAATTTTTTCATACATAAGTGTCTTGATTGTCTACTTTAGTGTGAGTTTGACATGGGTTCATTCTCTCACTAAAGTGGGGAAAAAATGTAGTAACGACAAAAGTATCCCTTTTTCCTTAGTTTGGGAATAATTTGTTGAAATGCACAAGACAACTGAGAGGGGGGTGAATCGGTTTTATCAAATCACTTTACTTCTAAACTTAATCTTCTCACTTCAACTTCAATATGTTATTAAGTGTAAACATGAAATGTAAATAACAGAAAGAAAACACCAGAGACACCTGATTTACATGGAAAACCCAATGAGGGAAAAACTACGGTGAGGATTAACTGACAATGTAGTAATAATGCAATATTGGATATAAAGGATCATTGCCAACATAGGACTCACTGTCTAGAAGGAGGCTCACTATCTACAAAAGAGGAAAAGATAAATGAAGATCCACCACTAGGGTTCCACACATTCACAACTTGATAAGAAGATTGCCAACACCATCAACTCATTGCTTTCAAGAATCTAACACCGTAAAGTATTGTTGCCTCAATTCTCTCTTCCACTCTCTACTTTTCGCACTTTTTTGCACACTTTAGTTACTTTCTCGAATCGTGGATGGATGGATATCAAATTTTCCACAACTTTATTTTCTTTTAGACCATTTTCAACCCTAGAATTTTTTTTCAAGGTTGGCTATACAATTCCATTTACAAATTCAAAATAGGTTGGCTACTCAACATTCCCACGGTGGATAAGAATGAGAAAGGACCAATTACATATTTAATTTAGGACCCAAACAACATCCTGGATCAATCACATGCTTCCTCAAATTGATGCAAAATCTTAATGTAACATGTAGGCACTAGGTCAGCCAAACCTAATGAAAACACCAATGATATTTGAAGTGCATGCTTCTCCAACAAGATGATCACCCTTGGATCACTCAACATGCTTCACCAAAAAATTTACCAACTCTAAGAATTCCTCAGGTACATCTGCAATGAGTATAATAAACTTCATTCACAGAGAACTTTTCAACAGTCAAACTGGACCAACTAGCAAGACACAGTGGCTCTAGAGAAGGTCCTTCGGAGCACCAAACCACAAGAAAGTTTGTTAGAACATAGAAACCATAGAAAAGGAATCATCTCCCAGATCTGCAAGATCTAAAACCAAATATTAGAAGATTGCGGTGCCAAAACATTTATCCCAGTCCTCAAATAGATAGTTCTTCCAAACCAGTTCACACAACGGTGAACATATCTTTTACTCTCCATCGAGCAAAAAGCTAAAAATTTGGATATATTATCCATTGAAGCTCATGATCACACTTATAGATCCGCACAAACATAGGATCAATACAAAAAAAATGCAGAGCATAATACCAGAGAACGCTTAGAACACACATTTCAACATTGCCTTCATTATTTTTCAAATTTTCTCAAAAGCACTTGGAAAAAACACAACTAAAACTTTAGAAATATAGCTCCATGTACTCTAAGCACTTCTACAGTATCTCAATTATACAAGTACCATATGTACTCAAATTGAACTGTGTTGACATCAATGACAACATTAATGACAACACCATCAAACACATCCATACTTGCAACAATCTCCCCCTTTGTCATTGATTGTAACACATGATGTGAAAAAACATCAAAGATAGAATACATGATTTCAAAAGCGACAACCTGCATAAGCATAAATTTTTTCACATGATTCTCTTTCCTCCTTTGACATCAATGACAAATGAAATTTTTTCCATATAAAGATCTATTCACTCCCCCTTAGGAGTACACCCACATCACATATTGCAACAATGCACTTCTCTATTCCCTTGAGGAGTAGGCCTCAATCATCAGTCCAGATCAAAAGAGTTTGTGAATCCACTGGTCTGATGCACCTCCATCTGCACTTAGTTCAAAGAAGGAGGGGCAGTAACCCCTAACTTCCCTCTGAGATAATCAAAGGTATCCTTTGAAAGGGCCTTGGTGAATATGTCAGCAATTTGTTCCTTGGTAGGTAGATATTCAAATCTAACTTCATTCTGCTATAACTTCTCCCTCAAGAAGTGATACTTGATAGATACGTGATTTGTTCTAGAATTCATCACTAGATTCTTCAAAAAAATTATAGCACTTGTATTTTCACAAAATATAGAAATAGGTTCATTGCTCACCACACCTATTTTCATCAAGGATTGCATCATCCAAAGTACCTATGTATAGTAGGATGTTGCTGCAATATATTCTACTTCTATAGTGGATAGAAAAATTGAATCTTGTTTCTTACTCAACCATTAAACTAATCTTCCTCCAAGGAAGAATGCACCACCACTTGTACTTTTCTGGTCATCTAAACAGGCAGCCCAACCTGCATCTATGTAGGAATTCAATGTGATTTCATTATCCTTCAAATACCATAGCCCATAATTTGGAGTTCCTTTAAGATATTTGAATATCCTCTTCACAACTGTAACATGTGCGTCCTTAGGTTATGCTTGAAATCTTGCAACTAAACATACTGTATGCATGGTATTTAGTCTATTAGTAGTAAGATATAGTATTCCACTAATCATGGATCTGTACATGCTCTCATCAACTTTAGTAGATTCACCATTCTTACTCAGCTTACATCCAGTTACCATAGGGTTACATACCAATTTGGAGTCATCCATTCCAAACTTCGTTGACAATTTCTTAGCATACTTGGATTGTGAAATGAATATGCATTTTTCGGTTTCATTTACTTGAAGTCTAAGGAAGAAATTCAACTCACCAATCATAGACATTTCAAATTCATTTTGCATCTCTTCAAAAAAACTCTTACAAATACCTTCATTTCCACCAAAGATGATGTCATCAACATATACCACAATTATCAATATCTTGTTTTTCTCAACCTTGAAGTAAAGATTGTCATATGTTGACCCTTTGTTGAATCCTTTCTTTGTCAAGTATCTATCCAATTGTGCATACCAAGTTCTGGGAGATTGTTTAAGTTCATATAATGCCTTCTTTAACCTACAAACCATGTTTGGTTTTTTTGATAGCTGAAAACCTTCTAGTTTCTCCATATATACTTCTTCTTCTAGTTCTCCATTTAGAAATGTAGACTTGACATCCATTTGACATACTTTAAGTCTTTATGAGCTAAAAATTCCAAGAACATATGAATGGCCTCTATTCTTGCTACAGGTGCAAAAGTTTCTTCAAAATCTATTCCTTCAACTTGTGAATATCCTTTACATACAAGTATAGCTTTATTCCTTACCACTTCACCCTCTTCATTCAACTTATTTCTGAATACCCATTTTGAACCAATTACATTCTTGTTTGTAGGTCTAAGGACTAGTTCCCATGTCTCATTCTTCTCTATATATTGTAGTTCCTCTTTCATTGCTCTAACCCAACTCTCATCATTACATGCTTCACTCACAATCTTAGGTTCTATCTTAGAAAGTAAACACAAGTTTACCTCAACCACTTTGCTTCTTGTCTTCACTCGTTCACTTATGTCTCCAATTATTTGTTCCCCTAGATGATTTCTTTGTACATATTTAGGAGTCTTAGGTGCAAGTTTTAGAATCTCCTCTTCATCACTTTGTTCTTTCTCTTCTTTTTCTTCTTCTTGTACTTGCCCACAGATAGGATCATTAGGTTCAAACTCATTTATTTCCATTGGTCTATACATAGCCTCATTAACCTTGACATTATCCCTTTGAATTATTTTTCTCAGTCTCTTATTAAAGTGCATCTATGTGCTTTGTTGTTATTTGAATATCCAAGAGAAATTCCTTCATCAAATCTAGCATCAAAATTTCTAAGATTTTCATCATCTCTTCTAATGTAGCATCTACTTCCAAATACCTTAAATTATTTAACAATAGGAGTCTTACCAGTCCATAACTCATAAGGGGTCTTGGTGCTATTACCTCTGATCTAAACTTTGTTAAGAATGTAAACAACAGTGTGGATTGCTTCTCTCCAATACACATCAGGAAAATTTGCTTCTTTCATCATAGCTCCGGTAGCCTCTTAAACAGTCTAGTTCTTTCCTTTCAGAACTCCATTCTTTTGTGGGGTTCTAGGAGTAGAATAATTTATCTTTATGCAATGTTCTTCATAGAATGCATTGAACTCACTTGATGCAAATTATCCGCCTCTATCATACATTAAGCATTTGATCTTCAGGTTTTCCTCATTTTCTACTCTTACCTTAAATACCTTGAATCTATCAAGAGACTGAGCCTTTTCTCTAAAAAATGTAACCCATGTCATCCTAGAGTAATCATCAATCAAGAGCATAAATTACCTGTCACCATTTAGGATTCTTGTTCTTGTAGGACCACAAAGGTCTATATGGATTAATTCCAACATTTCGATAGATGATTGTTCCTTTCCTTTAAAACCATTTCTTGTTTGTTTTCCAAACTGGAAACTTGTGTAAATTTAATTTGAAGGCTTTGTGATTCTAGGTAGATCTCTCACAACTTCCCTAGAACTAATCCTAATCAGATTATAAAAATTCACATGTGCCATCCTCCAGTGCCAGAGCCAACTTTCATTAATCTGAGAAACAAAATACTAACCATTACCACCCTTAAGTTGATATATGTTTCCATGAGTTCTTCTTTAATTTGCTACCATAGTTTTGGATCCTTTGTTGATCTCACAAGTGTTATCCTGAAACACAAGCTTAAAACGTTTGTTTCACATTTGTCCAACACTTAAGAGATTATGCCTTAAACCCTTTACATAATAAACATCATTAGTATTATGTTTTCCATGAAGACTAATTGTTCCTTTACCAACAATATTAGCACCATAGTCATCTCCGAACATAACTATTCCTCCATCATACTTCTCAAGTTTAGTGAACTTACTCTTATCTCTAGTCGTATGATTTGAACATCCGTTGTTAATTACCCAAAAGTCTTCATCTTGTCTAGCATGAAAAACAGTCGCTAGAGTGCCTTCTAATTCATCCTTCTTGTTCTCCAGACCAGATTCCTTTGCACACATTCCATGGTGAGTAGATACAACTTTATTTTCTAGGTCTAAAAACAAACATTCATGTTTATCCTCCTCAAAGTCAAAATCATCATTAGAAATTCCTGCATCTTCCTTGACATGATACAATTTCTTGAACTTCCTATATTTTTTGTCTTTGTGATTGTTATTATTATCCTTATTCTTATTTTTTGTAGCTCTATTAGGACATCTTGATGCATAATGATCAATATTTCCACAATTGAAACACTTAAAAGGCAACTTACCTTTGTATGTACCAGTTACTTTCATCAATCTCCTTATGAAATTTGCTTTCGGATCTTCTGAATCATCTTCATCTGAGTCATCTCCTATCTTCATTGCTTTAAAAGTTGTTTCAGTCTTCTTCTTCTCTCTTGCAATTTTTCTCATCTTGAATGTAGTCAAGACACCAAATAGATGCTCCTCAGGAAATGTCTTTGGATCATATGATTCTTCAAGAGAAAACACTTTGTCACTATAATTGTCTGGTAGGGTCATCAATATCTTCTCAATTATATCTTCATTTGACATGGTACCATCTTGATTCTTGATCTCAGTTGCTATAAGTTCAACTCTCTCATAATATCTTGCAACGTCTTCTCCATCTTCAATTCTCAAGTTCTCAATTTTTTGCTTAGTAGTTAGTTTCCTTGACAACTTTACTCTATCATTCCCTTCATAAATGTCTTTCAATTTTACCCAAACTTCATGAGTAGTAGCTAGAGAAATAAATTTTGTTCTTTAAGTTTTAGATAGAGTAGTGAAGATAGCATACCTTTCTCTTTCATTCTCCTCATAAGTTGCAATCTCATCAGCAGAGGAAGGACTAGCTGTTGGTATGACATAATTTGTCTCCATAGCCTTCCAGGTATTGAAACCAAGTGAAATCAAATAACCTCTCATCTATTATTTCCATTCATTGTAATCAAATCCATACAAAATAGGAATTTGCAACTTGTGCACAATTTGATCTACCTCAAGCGGCTAACCTTTTGACCGAGGAACCAGAGCATTGATACCAATTGTTGAAATGCATAAGACAACTAAGAGGGGGGGGTGACTGAGTTGTATCAAATCACTTTAATTCTAAACTTAATATTCTCACTTTAAATTCAATCTATTATTAAGTATAAACATGAAATGCAAATAAAAAAAACAAAACACTACAGACACCAGATTTACGTGGAAAACCCAATTAGGGAAAAACCACAGTGAGGATTAACTCACAATATAGTAGTAATGCAATACTAAATACAAAGGCTCACTGCTAGAGGGCTCACTTCCTAGATACAAAGGCTCACTACCTACAAAAAAAGATAAGATAAATGAAGATCCACCACTAGGGCTCCACACATTCACAACTTGATCAGAAGATTGTAGACACCATCATCTCACTTCTTTTAGGAATCTAACACCTTAAAGTACGGTTGCCTCAAATCATGCTTCCACTATTTTCTTTTCACACCTATTCACACACTTCACTTACTTTCTCAAATCATGGATAGATGGATATCAAATTCGCCACAACAAGTTATTTGATTTTATACCATTTTCAACCCTAGAAACATTCTCCAAGGTCAACTATACAATTCCATTACAAATTCAAACTAGGTCGGCTACTCAACATTCCTGTAGTGGATAAGAATGAGAGAGGATGAATTACATATTTAATTTAGGACCCAAACAACATCTTGGATCAATCACATGCTTCCTCAAATTGATGCAAAAGCTCAATGTAATGTGTTGACACCAGGTTGGCCAAACCTAATGAAAAAACCAATGATATTTGAAGTACACACATCTCCAAAAAGATGATCAACCTTAGATCACTCAACATGCTTCACCAAACATTTTACCTACTCTGAGAATGCCTGAAGTTTATCTGCAACAATTACAACAAACTTCATTCACAGATAACTCTTCAACAGTCCAATGAGACCAACCGACAAGACACGGGGGCTCTAGAGCAGGTCCTCCAGAGTGCCAAACCAAAAGAAAGTTTGTCAGAACATAGAAACCATAAAAAATAATCATCTCCCAAATCCGAAAAATCTAAAACCAAATATCAGAAGACTACAGAGCCAAAACATTTCTCCCAGTCCTCAAATAGATAGTTTTTCCAAACCAGTTCACACATTAGTGAACATATCTTTTACTCTCCATCAAACCAAAAGCTAAAAATCTAGATATATTATCCATTTAAGCTCATGAAAACACTTATAGATCTACATAGGCATAGGATCAATACATAAGAAATGTAGAGCACAATATCAGAGCACACTCAGAACACACATTTCAACACTACCTTCATTATTTTTCAAATTTTATCAAAAGAACTTGGTAAAAACACAACTAAAACTTCATATGTATAGCTCCATGTACTCTAACCACTTCTACAATATCTCAACTATACAAGCACCATATGTACTCAACCTTAATTGTGTTGACATCAATGACAACATTAATGACAACACCATCTAACACATTCATACTCGCAACATAATTAATATTAAAGTGAACTTAATGTTGCCTTGATTTAGTCTTGTAATGTGTTTTTCACATCCACATTAAGTTTAAGGCCCTTTTAAAATAATTGGACTTAATATTGCCTTATTTAGGGTGTTGTAAAGTGTATATTTATACTTCCACACCAATCTATGGATTTATTAATTAATTGAGGTTAATTTTCCTTAAATGGCCCCTTTAATTCAAATCCAAGCCTAATTAAATGAAAATTGTGAGGGATAAAGCCCAACATTCATAATTGTCATTGCACAACACTTAATTTTATAAGGTGTGTGTCCTAGGTTAGAGACCTAGGACCCATTCTTCACATGGAGAATGGGTCCTTACTAGGTCCTAGGACCCTATTTTCACATGAAATTTCACATTTCTCGAAGTGTGTCCTAGGTGAGTGACCTCAGACCCATTTTCCACATGGAAAATTGGTACTCACTTAGACCTAGGACCCCTCTATGAAATCTATTTTTGGCGGTATTTATATGATTTCAAATCCAAAATTTTGATGTCAACTTGTGATATTTGATTTTTGATATTAATGATAATATTTGTATAAATACAAGGTTATTTTAGTTAGTTTCAACTAGAAATTTTAGGATATATTCATAAGAAATCAAGAGTACTTTCACAAGAGCATTATAGGAGCTCTTCAAGAGAATTTCTTAGGAATTCAAGCGTAGATTATTGAAGATTATTGCAGCAATCGAGATTCCAATCATCATTTCAAATGCATAGTACATCATGCATGTTTTTGAGTTAATGTGTTGATTTAGCATTCACAATATACATTCATTGAGGTCACTTCATGCAAGATTGTAGATTTGTTATCCAAGGTTCAATTAAGGATTGGTGGTTTTTGAAATTTCATTTTGTTCATTCATCATTCCTTTATGCATTGTTTCATTACAAGGTTTAATTACAAAATTGGGATTTGCCCAAGGAAAATCCCTATTCCCTAACAAAACAAAAAAAATCTCTCCTTTTATGTGTGATTGTAGGTTTCAATTTGAAGATCATTTAGAAAGAAAAATTGCAAAATTTGTCAAATCATGGAAATTGACCTACATGATTTAATATTTTTGGCTTTCTGACAGAGCCTGACTAGAATCCAAGAGTGCAGATTGAGAGGAACAACACCCAAAAATTGATTTTCTAGAGCCCTAGCCAGGACCCATTCACTATAGGGAAAATTAATCCTTAGTGAGGTCTAAAAAATCACTTTTTGCAACAGTTACACAACATTTGACACTTTTAAAACTTTTATTTTTATTATTATATTAGTTAGGTTTAATTTTTGTTACTCATTACAACACAAATATTGAATGAAATTGAGAACAAAATAGGTGAATAATCTAGTCCCATTTCAGGACAGCACACTCTATTTTATTTATTTTCAGATCTATTACCCAAAATTAAAATTGATTCATCATCTCTTGCTACTTCTTCTTTGTGTGTTCATGGATATGATAATAATGGTCGACAAGCCCTAGGAATGGTAGTCTTGCCTTTGAGGTTGGGACCTGTTACCGTACCCACCATTATATATGTTACGTCAAAAAATTACCATATAATCTTCTTCTCGATAGACTATGAATTTAAGCTATGGGTGCAGTTCCATCTACCTTTCATAGATCTATTAGATTCATTCATAATAATCAAGTAGTTACAATCAGGGCTAACCTTGATGTCAAACACTTATGTGAGTTGGTAGTTGTTGGTCAGGCTTTGTTGTGCCTACTCTTCAAATTCTTGTCCCTTCAGTCTCTTCCAATGTTTTAACATCTACTCCAATAGTACTTGTTATAAAGGATACTCTTGAGATAGATGTACTTGAAGAATATGCTCCTAAAGAAATAAATTATGAGTCTTCTCCTTCTATTTCTTCTCAAGAAAATTCATGTCTCAGTGATGATTGGGGTTCCTTAGACTTTACAAACTCCTTCATTGGGGAATATAAATTCCAACCAATCCACTTAGATATCCCAATAATATCATTTACACCCTCCATCAAAGATGTTCATTCTTTTGTATCATGGGATAATGTGCATAGTAATTGTAATGCCTTTAATGTTGATCCTCCCCCTTCTGAGGAGTTGCAATCATTTTATGGATTTAGATTTAATATTATTTCCAAGAATGGTTATAAAGGAAATGGTCTTGAGAACATGGAACAAAGCGTTAAGGTCCCTTTGGAACTGACATCTCACTCTTTTGCAAGGGGTTTAGGTTAAAATACTTCTCATTTGTCTCCACCCCCTCCTCCATTATTTGTTGTCCTTGCATCTTCTTCTTGTGAGCAATATAAATTTTCTCCACAAGAGAAAGGGTTACTTCCTAATCCTCATTCTTGATCTAAGAAAGAGCATATTTTGTTGAGGTTTCTTAAATCCCACTTAATTACTCTTCCTCCTCCTACACATAAGAAGTGTCATGAGCATGATAAATAAAAACATTCCTTCTATGCATACCATCGAGTGTTCGTTCATTCCACTAGTGAATGCAAGGCCTTGAAGGACAAAATACAACTTCATGATTCTAGTGTCATCACTCTTCCATCGGTTGATGCATTTGTCTCTTCTTTACATGACCAGTGATATAGAGGTTTACCTCTTTCAAGTCCATTCTAAGAATCTTTTCATAAAGTTATTAAACCTCCCTTCTATTGTGTTACTGCCCACTATGTGGCATTCGTAACTTTTCCTGCTCATTGCCATTCATGGTCATACACTATTGTGTGCAACCATACTTTTTCTATGGTAGCAACACAATAGTATCTAGCATGGTTATCCTCTCCTATACACTTGGGGCTGAGGTGACTCATTTTGGAGGCATGTTCCCTTCATAAGTACCGCCTCTCATTTTCGTCTTGATTTCATTGTCTCTACTTATCTTTTCCTTGATGTCATGGTTTCTACATGTTGTCCCTCATGTGTGTGACAATATACTACAAATACATCTCGCCATTTATCTCATGCCACAACATCTCTCTAGCTTTCTTCTTCTCCTTAGAATGACATGTTATCCTCTATGTAGTCCACATCATTCTAAGGGGGGCTATCATATCTACTCAATTTTCAACAAGGATTATTCCTTCAAGTAGATTCCTTGGTGAAAATTCTTTCAAAAATATTCCTCGATGGAAGAATTCCTCACTAAAAAATTCACTTTTTAAATAGGAGTATTATTTTAAAATTATTCCTTGATGACAAAATTACGTACAAAAGATTTAATGTCTTTCAAAAGGAGTGTTCTTTCAAAAGGGTTCATTGGTGTCTTGATGTATTATGAAAAGGATTCACCAATGAAGGAACCCCTTTGTGAAAATTTATTTCAAAAGAATTATTTGGTGTCTTATACTTTGTGCCTTATTTCTAATATTTGACATCCTTTTGTCTTGATGTTTGGATGTCTTATAACTTGGAATCTAGCTTGGGGACATCCTGACTAGACCTGTCTTATATCTGATATTTGAAATCCTCAAGTGTCTTGGTGTTTGGATGTCTTATATCTTGGCATTTAGCTTTCAGGGACAACCTAACTAGACATATATTTTTTTGTGACTGTCATGCAAGGTATTTTGCAGCAGCCTCATGCCTACATGCTTATTGTATGGACTCTAGCCATGCTAGCCATACCTATTAGCATTGTCTTATATTTGATCAGATTGTGTCTTGTTGTGTCTATGAAAATTTTCATGGTGTCTGTTATTTTTTGCTTCTTCACCCAACTTTTTTGTCTACAACAAACATGTTTGTGATGAATTTGTAGTTAGCTTTGCAAGATAGAAGACCCATTTACTCTTCATGTCCTAGATCAACTTTAGGATTATATAATGGATCGAAGACCTGCATCTTCTTCATCCCGAGTATATACTCTTTCTCTCTTCAACATTGGTTGCTTCTCTGTCTTTTGGATGCATTCTTCTCTTGAAGCAATCAATCCTTACATTCTTCTCTCCATTAAGAATTGTTCTATGTTTTTTTTTTCAATTTGGGGATGATGCATAGTATTGATATAAACTTCTACATCAAGGTCTCCTTCACTTTGTTGACTCAAATATTCTTAGTTTGATTATTATGTGCATGTGTGCATGTGTTATCCATGTTTTTATTTCTAATATCCATGTGTATGTTCTAACCCCATGATGTAATGGCATTTTATGTTTTAACCTTTCTTTCTTGTGTAGATCTTTCTTGTCTAATACGTTCATCTTGTAGGTCTTCACCCTAGGGGCATGCTTCCTTGGTTTGAAGAGCTATCTGCTTTCTCTATAGTATCCTTTTGGCACTTGATGTTATTTATGTTTAGTATAATTCCTTTAGCGTTCATATTCATGTAAATTCATAAGCCCGCTAAAGTGGGGGAAAAATGTAATGTAAAATTGCACTTCTTGCAATTTCACCTATGTTCTTACATCAACTTTAGTGTCCATTCCCCTTATGTTTTTGTAGGCTCATTTTAGCCCTTGCATCATCCTTTTCCCTTCTTAGGATGCTCAAGACCACTTTTTAGTAGCTACCTTTGCTTGTCATCTTTGAGTCAAACCTTGTGTTTCTTCATTCCCACCATTTTGTTGCCTAATTTGTCTAAACACTAGTGCACTGTGTGGATTTCTATGCACTATGCTAGTGTCCCACAACATTTCAACTTTCAAATGGTCATTTTTGGGACATTTTCCACTTTTCACTTACCTTTTTTCGGTGGTAACGGCTTAGGATGCCTTGTAACATCTCAAAAATATTATTTTCCCTCCTATTCTCTCTTTAAAATCTATATTTTATATCCATTACTTCTTCTTGGTCTCTCCTCTTCTCTCTTGAGCTCTATTTCTATTTTATTAGGAGTCTCTTTCTTTCACTCTCTCAAGCTTGTACAACTCTCATGTTTGCTACAATGATCTCAAGCTCTCATGTTCTCGCAATGCTCTCTAATACTCTCTTGTCTCTCACAACTCTCTCTTTCTCTGTGTCTCTCTTTGGCTTCCTCAAGCCTTGCAGTTGATATCTATTTACTTGTCTTGTGTCCTTTAGCATCTTGGGAGTTCTCAAATATCTTGTTTATGCATTCTATTATCTCTTCTATTTTTTTTTATTTTAGTGTATTATTTTCTCTATCTATCTATCTATCTGGATGTCTGTGGAGGTGGGAACACCAAAATGGGGGTTTGAGTGAGGCAAACCCCTAAACAACCCCAAAATGTTTCCTCGATCTTATGTGTACAAGTATTGAAGATATTCATTTGTTGGAGGATTCATTTCTTGTTCTAGGTAGAGTAGAAGTAGCTACTATGTTGTTTTATGAGACATTCTCAGTTTTTTATCGATATGAAATGTCAATGTACCTCTAGGATGCCAATGTGTCACATTTTCATTTGTGTGTCATGCTATCTCCTTTCACTAGGAGCTTGTTAATCTGTCCAGAAAACCTTTGTGGCATGCTCTTTGATTTTGGAACTCTCACCTTTTTATCATGTCACTTGAGCTTTGTTCTTATTAGGTAATCTGAGGTAGTTTAGGGAAATTCTTTCCCTATGACTCTCTTGGTAACTAAGATACTCATGAGGAATAAATCCCCCTTTTCTACACTATTAAGCCTAATTTCAATCCCACTAATGTAGCACAAGCACCCCTTGATATTAACATTAATGATAAGGATATCCATGAAGACTTCATCGAATATATCACCAACCTATTCTAATATTCAAACATCCTCACCATCTCATTCAATTTGTCCACTTCCACTCTTCTCCTAGACTTGGATCAACAAGTGTCACCTATTATTGATACATCTCAAAACAACAAGGATATCAATAGAAAGTACAAAAAACTAAAGTCATTTAAATCAATTGTAGATCAAAAATCAAGTCCAAAAATGAAAAATCATGTCAAGTCCTCTAGTAAAAAAAATCAATCAAAAGATACTATGCTAAAACAAATTAGTCAAAATAAAATCAATCAAAAGTATAATAATTCAATCTCCAAGCATACCCTATTATCCAAAATAATTGATGTGCACTTTTTGATCACAAGTATTCATCATCATTGACTCCATACAATCCCTCCATGTCACCTAACTTATTTCATCCACAAATCTCCATGCATCGATTCTCTCACTCCATCCCCCTTGCTGAAATATCGTATTGATGGATCTTTGATTCCAACTCCTTGAAGTTCTTTAATACAAAGGTTTACCAAGCTTCTTTACATGAGATGCATGGTGACTTTGGTAGTGCATGCATTATTGATTATACCTTATCTCCCCGCTTCTGCATGACAAGATAGCATTCCTCTTCACTGGGGAAACATCAACGTCATTTTTTTAAGAATCGTCAACTAGGTCAACAACATGCCAATTTGATCACAACATCATCGAGTCTCATTTGTTGAAAAAATTAGAAAAACAATAAAAAAAAATTCAAAATTTCAAAAATAATAAAGAGAAATAATCCATCCAAATTTTAAACCACTTCAATGGTGCCTTGGATAATTACCATGGAAAAAACTTGGAAACAAGTGTCATGTGTAGTAGTTTCCTTTCTACCATCTCTTAGGATGCGATCTCCTTTACCATTATCACACCTATCCTCCCATATCATAATAAAGTATCACCCATCCATACATCCTTAATAAATCTATCATGTCTTGTATTTCTCATTGATTAGTGCCACCCATCATCTTCTCCATCATCACCCAACATTCCTCATTTATCCCCCTGTGTTAGATGTAGAAGTTAGACCTAAATTGTGTCAAGGATTTAGCCTTGTATATCCTTATTATTCACTACATTTTCCTTCAATCCTTATACATTTACATTTTTCATCACATCCATTTCATTATATATGAAAAGATTCATCCTATAATAAACATAAAACCATCTATCTCCTATCTCCCCATGTGATACAATCCCATCTCATCCCAAATCTTGTTCATAATAATCTTTGGCGCTCCTCAAACTTATATTTAAACAAAGTAAAACGCTACATGCAAACATCCATCCTTATCACAAAATCACATCATGAGCCTAGTTGTTAAACATTAACTAGTAATTATGAGCATTAACCAGTCATTATATCCTTTTACCTATTATCTATTTGACCATCAATACCCTTTGGACCCCTATTTCTGTCATAATCTAATAATTGATTCCCTTTGGACCCTTGTTTCTGGCATAATCCAATCATCAATTCCCTTTGGACCCTTGAGTCTATCATAATACTAATCATCATCTTTACCATATCTTTGGAAAGAGATATATAGGTTGTATGACATGTTTAGCAATGAATCTTTTGTTTGATTTATCTTTTGATCTTATCTTTTAACCCATGACAACACCTACTCAAGGCCACCTCAATCTTTCTATATCTTGGCTTGTTTTTACTAGTGTATACTATGGCATCATATTCATCTTGTATGTCATATTTGTCTTGTTTGAGTATCAATTACATGCAAAGGTTACCTTGTTGCCTTGGTTTCTCATACCTTGGTGCATAATCTCCTTTTCTATATCAAATCTTAGGATTTTATATACATACTAGCATAACCAAATTCCTTTTCCTTTTCATACTCTTCCATCCCATTTCATCTTATTCTTTATCTTTATCCCCAATCTTTCCTATAGTGTAGAAAATGTACCCCTTTACATTTTCAAACATGTTTGGGCCCTCCTAATTAAAATGGACTTAATAATGCCTTAATTTAGTGCTGAAAAATGTATCCCTTTACATTTTCACATTTATTTGGGCCATCTTAGATAAAATTGGACTTAATTATGCCTTAATAAGCCCTATTTTACATTTACAAGCCTAATAAATTACACTTTTTGAAGGGGAATCCCGACAATAATTAATGCAAACACATAACACTTTACCTTGAGCAATGTGTGTTCTAGGAATAAGGACCTGGGACCAATTCACCCATGGGTGAATGGGTCCTCCCTAGGCCTTTGAACCTAAATTTAAAATATATCTTTGAAGTTATTTTAAGGTCCCCAAATCCATATTTCAATGCCAGCTTGTGATATTTGAATTTCGGGAAATTAAGGATACATGCCTATAAATACAAGGTTATTTTGTCAATTTAAAAAATATAGGAAGAGTTGAAACTTCATATGATAAAATACTATTATCAAGGCATTCAAGAGTAGATATATCAGAGATTTATTGCAGCATACAAGATCCAATCATCATGTCAAAGTCTTCTTGCATCATGCATTTTTTTGGAGCTAACATTCTGATGTAGGTTTCAAGATCAAGTTCAAGCATTCAAAGAATTATTTCAAGTATCAAGATCCACATCCATTGAAGCCATTTCATGCAAGTTGAAAATCTACATTCAAATGTTTATTTAAGGGTTTGTTGAGTGGTAATATAGCATTGTTCATTCATCATTCCTTCCATGCTTTATTCTTTCAATTCAAGGTTTAATTACCCAAATGAGGTTTGACCAAGGTAAATCCCCATTCACAAAAAAAAAAAACATTTTTTCTCTCTTGTGCTTATGTTGCGGATTTAGGTTGAAGAACTATTGAAGACCTCTTGAAGTGCAAGATTGGAAAAGTTGTCAAAGTTTTCAAATCATGGAATCTAGCCTACAGATCTAATTTTTGACTTTTTGACACTAAAACTTAGACAAAGAAGCTACAGATCAACATCAGAGGCTCTCGATAGATTTTTGAAAACCCTCAGAAAAGACCCATTCACCCATGGGTGAATGAGTCCCTGATAACTTCCAAAAAGTGACTTTTGGTGACTAGTAAACACCTTTCTGCCCTTCTCAGATCTATAATCAGTTTTCTATTTTTTCTAATATTGAGTTTTATATTGGGGTAAACCCACAAAAATGGTTTACAATTCAAGTGAGGAAGGAAAACTTGCAAAAAATGACTCCATGCAAAAAAATTGGTTTTTGGGGTTCGAATGAACCCATAGGTTCGAGCGAACCACAAAATGGTTCGAATGAACCCTGGTTTGAGCAAACGAGTTAAATGCAATGTCCCACCATTCCCGCCAAAAAAATAAAGAAAAAATGTTTTGAAAGGGAGTTCATTCAAACACCCCATTACCCTCCTCCCCTTCAAGCACCAAAAAATTCTATAATTTTGTGCTTTGAAGCTCGAGTTGAGGATGAAAATGGAGGAGACTTCACAAACCCAACTAGATGATGGTATTCCTTGAAACGAGCTATCCAATAAATATAATTTTAATATGTTTTGGTTTTATTATGTATTTGGTTTCTTAGTTATATTAAACATAGGCTTTTCACCGAAAATCAAGCTCTTTGTTCTCCACATTTGGAAAAATAGTAAATTATTAAAAAAAATTAAAAATATGAGAACACCAGATATTGAAGTCCTTGATCCAACAAAAAAATAAATTTTGATACATACAAAAAAGTTACGCTGTATACGGTTTGCCTATGTCTGAATTGTAATTGGTTTGACTTTGAAACTTGATTAAGGAAAAAAATATTCAATAAAAATCTATGAGACCAATTGGAAGCACTAGATATCAGAGTTACAAATCTAACTTTTAAATAATTATAATTTTATCCTCCATGGATAAAAATCTATGTTGTATACACTGAGTGTCACTCCTTAAAAATGTTGTTTGTTGAAAAAAGCTAGTTTTTGAAGGAGACGGAAAAAGAAGTGTAATCTGATTCCAAAAAAATTGAAAAAAAATATATTTAGAATATAAAGACAAAATTTCACAAATCACTAGTTTGCGTCATCTTCAAATTCCTCACGATTTAGCTGCTATAGATGCCCGAAAGTGAATATTTAGTTAGAAAAAAATATTTTAGTGTCCAGTTTGGCCAAAAATTGTAAACCACTATTCTGGGATCACCCATTGTTGTTTCACGCTTGAATTGGCATAATTAGGTTGATTTTCTATTTTTTTTTTCTCCCAAAAATGTTGTTTAAACCTAACCCTCGTCCTCAAAACATAAGGAATTTTGTAGATTCTCACATTGGGTTGATTCACCTAAGGGTTGCTAGTCAATTCTTTGTGGGGATCTCATTTCTTAATGAAATAAAGGAAAATAGGTTCATCGTAACCCTCTTGTTATCATTTTATATTGATTGGTGAACCTCATTTTTTGATATTTCATTTTGGTGAACTTGGCATTTGAGCATGATAACTTTATGATTTTGGAGTCCATTTTCAACCCTAGATCTAGGGTTTGCATTACTTTGCATTGCATTGCATTGATTTGTATCTCATTTAGGGTTGTTTGCTTGTATTAGTTTACATCTCTTTTAGGGTTTTATGTTTTCATTTTTGCATTCTTTAAAATCTAGAAAATTCAAAAATCTTAATCATTTTGTATAGTGTTTCCATAACATTGCACACTTAGTCATTTAAATCAAAAAATTGAATCTAAATTGCATCTCAAATTAGGTCTTTTTGCCTATACTTTAGCATCATTTTGCGCTTGCATTTAGACCTGATTTTTCTTAAATTTGAAATTTTAACCACTTGTTTGAAACTAGAATCTAAAAACCATAGAAATCAACTCAGAAATCTGTAAATTAATTTTAAAAACCTTGAAGCAAGACCCATTCACCCATGGGTGAATGAGTCCTTGATAAGGGCTTTTTCTGCATTTTTGAGCATCAAAAACATTGTTTCTGCCTTTTGTATTCCTACATCTAGTCTATTGTTTCAGTTTCTAGAATTTCTATTTTCTAAAATTGTTCATATTAAGGTTAATTTTTCAAATTCACAACATTATTTAAATTCAAATTTACATTTAAAAGACATCATTTTTAGGTTTTTTCATAGAATAATCAAAAATTTATCTTGTTTAAAATTGGAAATTACTTTTACATACTTATATTGCACTTTACATTCTAGGTTATTTGATTGCATTTTACCTATTCTCCATTTTGTGTGCACCTTGGGTTTGTGAAACTTGTACGAGCTTCAAAATTTGGTATCCTATTGCCAATATTTTCATGAGACGTAGTTCAAGATTCATGTCATCTCACAATACATCACTCGTCGTGGATCTTGGGTTTTCTAACTCTTTCACTTAAAGTGTTGACACTAGTCAACCCACTATGAACCATACCCTTCACACTTCATTTCCTATGACTTCCTTGCCAACAAATAATGTTACTAATGTTGAATCAAGGGTTGCTAATGTCCCTCAAGAGAACCTTACAATAATGGATGAATAGTTAGAGAAATTGCAAAAACTTTGTAAGTTTTGAATACATCACTGGTAATGCGGTTCCTATCATAGATAACATGAGGAGAATAATTCATAATGAACTAAGAATATAATTTTTGCATATGTTAAATCACATCATTACCAACAACATTCCTACAACGACTAGTTGTGCTCAAGCTTTGGGGTATACTCAAAGTCAAGGTGGAAATTCAATTACTCGTTCCACAACCATAACCTCTATTCCAACATGCACTAATCCAACTATTACTACAACCATACAACCTACTAGAAATTGTTGTCCATGTCATTGCACCAAGAGATCGACCTATCAATGCCTGATTCAAGCGTTAGTTAAGATCCACAAGAGGCGGTTAGACCATGTCACGAATCCGTGGTGGGCTAGACTGGCACCAACCTTCCAACAACCCCCCCAACACGACTGTGGGATTCAAACCCATGACCAGCTCTGATACCAATTGTTGGAAATGGAATTACTCTGAGAGTGGGGCTGAATCAGAGTAATGTATAAAAACTTTTTAACACTTCAAATGCAGATTTGAACAGTTTGATCTTGAACAAATGAGTGACTTATATATGCAATATGAATACTGAATTTTGAACGATTGTTTTCCAATGACTTAACCAAATATAACATGAATGCTTAACAACTCATATCAAAGCATGATATGAATTTTTCACATAATGTTGAATGAACAACCTTTTAATGCTTTCTTTTACACAGGTCATCAAACTCACTAATGGCAAAAATTAACATTCATACATTGAACAATTAAACTTTAAACTTTTAGACAACTTGGAACTGTGATAATGCACCAGATCATTGCATGAACCACTTTCACAAATGATTGAATGAAATATTAAGAAATATAAGCACAAACCACAAAAAAGAGAAACACAAAACTTTGACGGGTGGAAAACCCTCTTGGGGTAGAAAAACCACTCCAAAAATGCCTTTTATTATTAGAGCACCAACTCAAATAGGAGCACCAACTCCATTATTACAAGAGCACCAACCCATTTACAGTTTAGGATGACCAAATCCTTTTATAGTTTAGGAGTGTCAACTCCTTTTATCAATTTTGAATAATATCATTGATTCAAAGGGTTTCTTAGTTTCAATAAAACCTTTTACAAAAACTAACTGGTATACACAATACCTTAAGAATTCAAAAGAAGTTTAGAATTCTTAAGATATCAGGTATAGCAGTATAATAATTTTCCTCTCAAACATTTTCAATTTTTCAAATACATATAATCAGATTGGCTTAACAACAGTCTATTTTTCTTCTCTCCCATTCATGTTCAAAGACCTTTGTATATATATATATATATACATAAATAATGTCAAACTGATTTCCAACTGTCTTCAACATAACTAATTTTCATATCTACGAATGCCATTAGGATTTCCAAACAACCCTTTACAATAATAACATTTTTCTTTTCAAAACAATAATAATTTTGTTTTCCCCCTTTTCAGATCTTTCTATATCCAAGCAATGGCTAAAAGCAATGCTTATCAATGTAAACTTGTGTGAATCATTGAAACACACAAGCTCAAACTCGAGTAAACAAAAAACTCAAATGCAGTTATTTGCAACTGCTTTTATATTTTCTTTTCAAACCAAGATTTTAAAAGAATACCGAACATATTTACCATTTTTCAAAATGCTAAACCAGAAAAGAAAGAATGAGAGAAAACTGAAAAACGTTTTGTAATCTTCTTGCAATCTTAATCTCAAAATGACAAATATTTTACCTTATTTTATGTTGGCCAGATGTCAAACACAAATCTGATACAATCTGTCACATTTACCTTCATTTCCAGCTGCAAGTCAACCAACATTTTTCCTATACTGAATTTCATTCTAGTTGGGTCAAGCAAATCATTCACCAACGCCTCAAAATTGACTTTGCAACTTTAGATGGTGGCTAGGGTTTGTTTATTCAGAAACAAAATGATAACAACAAAATGTCTTCACCCTGATCTTCTTTTCCTTCGAATACTTTATCCAAGTTTACAATCATTTCAAATCCGACAAAAAAAGAAATGATAAACATCATTTGAAATCCATACCACCGACATAATAATGGCCCACTCAATTGCCAAGTCAACCCACAATTGAGACCTAAAATGATGATGTGCCTATTACACATCATTTCCACGTTGTTTAAAACATTTTTCTCATGCCAAAACATATTCCACATGGTTGCAACCATACATGTGACTCAATAAAACACCGACAACCATTTATATGGTTAGATTTGTATACAAATCGATAGTCATAAAATGACTTAAACTTTAAATCAAGGTTGGCTAAAATATATATGGCATAAGCAAGCTGATAGTCATTCTTTAATGACTTAAAAAATTATCAAAATCCAAAAATCATATGTATATATGACTTTAAACTTAAATATTTCCTTTCAACCAGTGGTCATAAACTTATGTGACAAATAATGTTATGTCAAATATAAAGAGCCTGATAAAAACCAAGGGCAAATACAATATGTCCCCTCGTGAAATATGTTAACACCAAGTAAAACCAAAGTGAAGCCAAGTAACCAGTATAATGCAAATGATAAAATATTGCCTTGGTGAGAGATTGAAACCCAAAGAACCAAGTGCCAATATAACCTGTAGACACCATTTTATAAACCTGTTACTAGCACATGTGAATGAATCTCAAACATATCCATGATCACTGCACATAATCACACAAGATTAGTCCCGATATAGAAAATTGGCATCAAGAATCAAGTAATCATCAAAAGAGAAGAATATCGTCAAAGCATTGTAACGAACCAACTAAGTATGTAAACACAAATGCCAATAGCCAAAAGTATCAAAGTGGATATGCCATGTAACCAGTACCAAACAACAATGTAATCAATTAGTTTTGACATCAAGAACAAACTAATCTCAACTAGAACCAAACTTTGCATTGTAACCTTGAAGAACCAACCTTGATAGCAATGGAAATATTGAAACCAACTTCTTATGAATTCCAATCAATATTGTAGCATCTCAACATCAAACCATTTCTTATTATACAACTTATATGTAGATTCATTCAATAACTTATGATGTAAGTCACATCATACCTGTCTCCACAATGACTAATCTCATGAGCACACCAGTAACTTTTGACATCAATGACAAAACATGCCAAAGACCAACAAACTCCCCCTTTGGAATTGATGTCAAAAACTATCTCTTCGTTCTCCCCCTTTTGACAACATATGACAAAGGGATAACCAGGCTCTCAACTAGCTCCCCCTAAATATGCAAGAAACCTCTCCCTATGATATAGCACTGTTCAAACAAAAACCAATTGCAGCCAAATATATCAAAACTGGGATCATAACACCTTTCTGAGTACCACTTAAACAAGGAGAGAGATAATTCAACAATTAGAAACACAATTATCCAAGCTATTTCAGATGTATCACTGATTAAACAACACCACACTATGTGCATTATAAGCATAGATTTTTGAATACCATGAAGAATATGAACATTGTCAACTAAATCTCATAAGATCCTCATATAATGCCAAAACCAACTTCCTTGTGTATAGAAAAAAATCACTATGAAGCATGAATCAAGGAAGCATATCAAAAAATATTACCACACTGTCAGCTATCATATCAATTATCCTGAACCATATCAACCAACAAAGTACTGTAACTTGCAAGCTAAAGACCACGAGTGTCAAAATACTAGTATTGCTACCATACCACTACAAGCACCTTACTTTTGTTTCCATTCAGCAAATGATGCTTTCACTGATGTTGTCCTGAATCAAAAAATTATCTTACCAATCTAAACATTGGACAACTGTTATATTAACCATAATATCATCATGCACATAATACCATCCAGTGGAATATTCAGAGATGAACAATATTTAAGGAAACAAATGGTGCAAAAAAATAAGAATGTATCCCCCAAAGATCATGCATACTTTTAAAAGTATTCAGACAAGAGTGTTTCGAGAAGCCTTGAAACCCTATTCAACATTGCTTCATGAAAAAATGATGAAATTCATTGGAAAATGAAAAATTGAAGTATACCACTACCAAACCAGATTTATACACATCAACAAGCAAGTAGAACCTTGTTCTTCATAAAAGCATCTTTCATCTTAACTACATAATGACACAAAGCAGCCAAATCTGTATCATATAGTCCACACAACATCTACACACAAGACTCAAGTCACAATATAACTCCAAACAATCAGTATTCTGTAATAATCAACTGTCAAAAGAAAATATTGATCATTAGATGCATATTGAAATCTTCATCATCCAAGAATACCCGAACTTCTATCAATGTTGTTTGACTGTTCTCAAGCACACATATCCTATACCAACATAATCAATGTAAAAAATGGTACACTTGTAACCTCAACTCTAGAAAATTGACTTTTGTATGGATATAGCAAATGCTTAGTATGTTGGTCATTATTTCCAAGCACAACACTACAGAACTCAACATTTACCATTAATATTTTTCAACTAATTGCCTCGATCATTATTTCAATTAAGACCACAAAAAATTCACTGTCTTAACATGCTTTGTTGCTGAAACATCATTCATATAGATCAAGGCACTGTATTGTATCAAGCTGCTATTAGATATGGTTTCAATATATCAAACAATGATGAGACAATATAATAAGATGCCAAAGAAAATGAACATTGCTTCACTGTTCAAGCATCTTAATCTCATGTATCTCTTGAGTAACACAAACCATCACCGATTCTATCAAGTACAAAAAATATTATTCCTTCTAGGACAAACAATACATTACAACAAAGTAAGGTTAATAACAATTTGTATGCTGGCCCTTCCAGGGAACTGGGTAAAACCCGGGTTGCGTTTGAACCCAACTGTCCTCCTCCTAAGATCAGCCCTGCTGGCAAGACTACCCAGGCTAAAGGCCTTGTCTCTTACACCGTGGATTCCTTTGAGTTGGAGGAAGCTGATACCAACATTTTTGTGCACTGTGTGGATCCTTTATCGGACACACAAAATATCGACAATTCCCTTGTTAACACTGGTAAAGAGCCCTCCCTGGATTTTCTCAACCTGGCTAAAACCAATTCTGAGTCCCACTCTAAACTCCTAGATTGGACCTTCTCTGAGATCAATAAAATTAAAAACATGGCCCTACAAAGTAAGATCGAGGAAATGGAGGTTAAGATTGCTGAATTGGGTAATAAAGATTCAGTGCATAGTAACAGGAACACTGATACCGATGTTGAGTGCTTAAGGAATAACATCAGAATTATGGCGGAACAGAACAATCGTATAGCAAGACACAATGCTATAATTATTAATGCAATGACTGAAAAGCTTGACAAAACTCAACAGGGAGCTCTGGTGGTTGATCTGGAAGAAACAGAAGATAAAAGCCAGGACACGGATGGAGGCATTTCTAGAAGAACCCGCGCTAATTTGAAGCGCAAGGTTCCCTTAACCCTGAAAATGGTTCAAACCTTCAAAAAGGGGGTGAAAGATATGCAGGATATGGAGGCGGAGACAAAGACTGTCCTTAGGTCTCTGAAGTAATGGGTGTTCTTTCTACTGTCCTTTCTTTTCTGACCCTCTTGGTCCTTTTTGCCTGATTGCTACTAGATTTTTCTTGGGCAGCTATTTTTTTAGTGGACCTTTGGTGTTCTCTTCTCTATTTTGTAAACTTTGTGGTTTCGGGTCCCTGTAAAACCCATTTTACCCTTTTATCAAAAACAATTTGTCCACAAATGGTGGAAAGCGTAATTGTGTCACAAGTATTTTTTACTATGGACACTCCCAAAGAAACAAAAAGCATCAATTATTGACACATCAATCGTCATATGAGAAATCATCTTCTAACAAAATGATGATATATATGACCAGCATTAAGATAGTTATCATCAACTCATTGTCACTATTATTCCCAACATAGAAAATAAAACAAATATGTGTCTTGCATTTTGATGATAAATAGGTTATGAAATAACAAGATTCTACTACTTTTTCTTTGATATAAAAAGGGGTTTATTCAAAATTCATTAATCATCTCCCCTATCTTCATACTGCCTTTTAAGTGCTTAGAAATGATTCTTGTGCAACATGCACAAGATTTAGTTCTTCCTTTTTCTTTTCTTGCTTCCTTCTGTAGACCCTCAATGATTCTTTCCTTGACTTAAGCAGATTGTGAAATTCTTTTTTTTTCCAGATGTTTCCTTCCATTGACCCCTACAAAATTTTTATTTATGTCCAAAACCATTACATCTATAACATATAGTCAAAGACTTATAATATCTTGTGTCACCCCTTAGAGATAGTTTATCATAATTTCTTGCAATATGACCTAATTGACTACATTTGAAGCATGTGAAACCACCATAGTTTCTTTTCTTATCACTTTCTTCACTTTGAACACACACTCAGATGCTTTGTGGCCATACTCAAGGAAATAATAACAATAGCCTGAAAAAGAACAGTTATACCTTATCAATTTACCTTGTCAGGCAGAGTGAGATCCTGTGAATCTGTTTGTTCTATTTCTTCCTTCTTTGTTGATATCCTCATGTTGTTTTTTTCCTACGGTTTCAATATCAGTGGCATGAAAGTTTAAATCTACCTTTGTTCTAGGTGTTTTTCTAACTTTAGAGCACTATCCATCTTCTAAGCCAAGACCATTTTTGTCACTTGGTGCTTTCTCTGCACCAATAATTTTATCCAAAGACATAGAGACATTCTCATTAATTTTCTCATGACTTAACTGCTTTTGTGCTTTATCAACATTCCTCAGTAAAACCACTTGCCAATCAAGTTTTTCTATACTCTATTATTTTACCTTAAGTTGGTTTCTAACTTCTTCCTCAATTTTTCTAGCTTCTTCAACTTCTATCTTTGCTTCTATAAGATCTGAACATATCTTATCTTTGATATCTTTTTTCTTTTTGAAGTTGCCTTTTTAAATTTTGATTCTCTTTTCTCAACTACTTAATTGTATCTAAAGCACACAAGAGTTCACCTTCCAAATCAAACCCTCTTTCTTGTTCCTCATATTCCTTTTCAGAGTTAACTTCTCTAAAACAATAATCTTCTTTTTCATTAATTTCTTGTCCATTTGAATGTTCATTGGAAATCTCTATAGATTTAGACTCAATTTGATTTTCTTCAGAACGATAAAGACTTGCACAACCATCACAATCAGATGACTCACAACTTATTTTAGTACGTAAATATATCTCCTCTTGCAACTCACCATTCTGATTCATTTCAATCAACTTATCCCAAATTTCCTTTGCACTACTATAATCAATTACTTTTTCAATGAATTTATTTGGCAAGTTATTAAAAATGGCATCTATAGCTCTAGCATTGAATTCAAGATCTTTCTTCTCCTTAGGTGTGGAAGGAGATATTGCACATGCAATGCAATCTCTTTCGACTATAGCCCAAACTTCAAAACCTAAAGAAGATAAATAAGTTTCCATCCTATATTTCCACAAGATAAAATTTGTACCTTCAAACTGAGGTGTTCTAGATCTAACTCTACCATTTTAGAGTTACTATTTATGACCTCTTCCTCATTACCCAATTCCAAAAAACTTAAGTCAATTAGACTTTATTAAACAAGGATTTGGCTCAAGTCAGGAAGCACCTTCTTGAACTCAAGACATGATTGATAGACTTCCAAATACTAGAATCAATCCTAGATATGAAACCTAATGCAGGACCCTACGCTCTAATAAAAATTTTTGGCCCTATCGTTGCACCGAAAGGTCTACTTGTCAATGCCTGATTCAGGCGTTAGTTAATATCCACAGGAGGTGGTTAGACCATGTCACGAATCTGCGGTGGGCTGGACTGGTACCAACCTTGGTGGGGTGAAGGCACCAACCTTCTAACAACCCCCCGCAATGCAACCGTGGGATTCGAACCCACAACTTGCTCTTATACCAATTATTGGAAGTGGAATTACTCTGAGAGGGGGGGGTGAATTAGAGTAATGTATAAAAACTTTTTAAGACTTGAAATGTAGATTTGAACAGTTTGATCTTGAACAAATGAGTGACTTATATATGCAATGTGAATACTGAATTTTGAATGATTGTTTTCCAATGACTTAACCAAACATAACATGAATACTTAAAAATTCATATCAAAGCATGATACGAATTGTTCACATAATGCTGAATAAACAACCTTTTAATGCTTTCTTTTACACAGGTCATCAAACTCACTAATGGAAAAAATTAACATTCATTCATTGAACAATTAAACTTTGAACTTTTAGACAACTTGGAACTGTGATAATGTACCAGATCATTGCATGAACCATTTTCACAAATGATTGAATGAAAGATTAAGCAAGATAAGCACAAACCACACAAAAGAGAAACACAGAACTTTGACAAGTGGAAAACCCTCTTGGGGTAGAAAAACCACTCCAAAAATGCCTTTTATTATTAGAGCACCAACTCAAATAGGAGCACCAACTCATTTTATCAATTCTGAATAAGATCAATGATTCAGAGGGTTTCTCTGTTTCAATAAAACCTTTTACAAAAACTAACTGGTATACACAATACCGTAAGAATTCAAAAGAAGATTATAATTCTTAAAATATCAAGTATAGCAATATAATAATCTGCCTCTCAAAGATTTTCAATATTTCAAATACATATAATCAAATTGGCTTAACAACCGTCTCTATTTTTCCTCTCTCCCATTCATGTTCAAAGACCTTTGTATATATATATATATGTGTGTATATATATATGTGTGTGTGTATATATATATATATGTATATATATATGTGTGTATATATATATGTATATATATATATGTATGTATATATATATATGTATACATACATACATATATATACAAAAATAATGTCAAACTGATTTCCAACTATCTTCCACATAACTGATTTTCAAATCCATGAATGCCATTAGGGTTTCCAAATAACCCTTTACAATAATAGAATTTTTCTTTTCAAAACAATAATAATTATTTTTTCCCTTTTACAAATCTTTCTATATCCAAGCAATGGCTAAAAGCAATGCTTATCAATGTAAACTTGTGTGAATCACCGAAACACACGAGCTCAAACTCGAGTAAACAAAAAACTAAAATGTAGTTATTTACAACTGCTTTTATATTTTCTTTTCAAACCAATCTTTTAAAAGAATACCAAACATATTTACCATTTTTTGAAATGTTGAACCATAAAAGAAAGAATGAGAGAAAACTGATTTTTTTTTTACAATCTTCTTGCAATCTTCAATTTGAAATGACAAAGATTTAACCTTATTTTATGTCGGCCAGATGTTAAACAAAAATCTCATACAATATGTCACATTTAACTTCATTTCCAGCTGCAAGTCAACCAAAAATCTTCCTATACTGAATTTCATTCTAGTTGGGTCAAGCAAATCATTCACCAACGCCTCAAAATTGACTTTACAACTTTAGATGGTGGCTAGGGTTTGTTTATTTAGAAACAAAATGATAACAAAAAAATGTCTTCACCCTAATCTTCTTTTCCTTTGAATACTTTATCCAAGTTTACAATCATTTCAAATCCGACAAAAAAAGAAATGATAAACATCATTTGAAATCCATACCACCGACATAATAATGGCCCACTCAATTGCCAAGTCAACCCACAGTTGAGACCTGAAATGACAATGTGTCTATTACACATCATTTCCATGTTGTTTAAAACATGTTTCTCATGCCAAAACATATTCCACATGGTCACAACCATACATGTGACTCAATAAAACACCGACAACCATTTATATGGTTAGATTTGTATACAAACCGATAGTCACAAAATGACCTAAACTTTAAATCAAGGCCAACTAAAATATATATGGCATAAGCAAGATGATAGTCATTCTTTAATGACTTAAAACATTATCAAAAGCCAACAGTCATATGTATATATGAATTTATACTTAAATATTTACCTTCAACGGGTGGTCATAAACTTATGTGAAAAATAATGTTATGTCAAATATAAAGAGCTCGATAAACACCAAGGGTAAATACAATATGTCCCCTTGTGAAAGATTTTAACACCAAGTAAAACCAAAGTGAAGCCAAGTAACCGGTATAATGCAAATGATAAAATATTGCCTTGGTGAGAGATTGTAACCCAAAGTACCAAGTGCTAATATAACCTGTAGACACCATTTTATAAACCTGTTACTAGCACATGTGAATGAATCTCAAACATATCCATGATCACTGCACATAATCACACAAGATTGGTCCCGATATAGAAAATTAGCATCAAGAATCAAGTAATCATGAAAAGAGCAGACTATTGTCAAAGCATTATAATGAACCAACTGAGTATGCCAACTGAAATTCCAATATCCAAAAGTATCAAAGTGGATATTCCAAGTAACTAGTACCAAACATCAATGTAATCAATCATTTTTGACATCAAGAACAAACTGATTTCAACTAGAACCAAACTTTGCATTGTAACCTTGAAGAACCAACCTTGATAGCAATGGAGATATTGAAACCAACTTCTTATGAATTCCAATCAATATTGTAGCATCGCAACATCAAAGCATTAATGCTTATACAACAACTTACATGCAGATCCATTCAATAACTTATGATGAATTCACATCATACTTGTCTCCACAATGACTAATCTCATGAGCACACCAATAACTTTTGACATCAATGAAAAAACATGCCAAAGACCAACAACAATGTCCATACTACCTTAGGTATTTCCAATGGCAATCCCTCTAGCTTTATGCATTCAAATCTCATATCTCATCAATCATCACCCCTCACAAATTTACAATTAACTTGTCCTCTGAACACATATACATCTCCACCTTATTCACCTCCATCTCACAAAAAAACAATGATCCCATTCTTAACTGAATCTTGCAAAGTGTTTATGTTGGTGTGAATATTATTCACCTTCTTAAGTTTAGTTAGGATTAATTATGTATTGGTTATTCGGGTGTTTTTTTCCTATGTGGGTAGTTTTTCACATGTGTATGTTTCTCACGGCTTTAAAATCCTACACAATATGTAATTTTTACATCTCATTTTATTCACTCATTTTTATGGTGAAATAGCTTGTGTGCTTCTCTCTATTTCGTGAAGGTTATTTTCTATGGATGGTGCTCCTGGGAGGAGAATGATACCAAGATGGTATCAAATCCAACCATTCCACAACCCTTCCTTGAGATTTTTCATCAAGTGTTTGAGATCGCTTATTTTTTTAGCATTTGAAATTCATTAAATTTTAAAGTTACCTTTTATTCTTCTTTTTCTTGTTGTTCATGATTTTTTATCATGAATTTTATCTTTGAAGGATGTGATTTAAATTTCTAGGCATGATCTCCTGTTGTCAGCATGATTTGCTCGATCGAAAAAGTAGTTTTTGGAGGTATTCTTCCTTGCTACGCCAGACGTTGTGAGCCCATTTTTGTGTATTGTTGTGAGTGATTTCTATATGGAGGGGATGTTTTACCTGTTGAAGGAAGACATTATATTCTTTAGAGGCCATGTGGAAACTTGTGAATGCTATGATTTTAGTTTGGTCTGATTCCTTTCTTGGAGGCATCCTACCCATATTCAAGGCATTTTTTTGTTTGAAGCCCAAAATCTTTGTGTAAAGGGTCTAATTCATGTAAGTAGAGGGCTCGATCTTTGTCTATTGTGTGATTTCTCATGACTATACTGCCAGAGGAGAGGCCCATTTTTGTTGCCTTTGGGGGATGTGTCATTTATCTAATCTAGGAGGGGGCACTCATTATTTTATTCAACTAGGGATATTAGAGTCTTCAGATAAGCTTGTGAATTCAATCGCTATTTTTGGTATACTCTGTAGGGGTGTGTAGGGGTATATTTACTCTATCATCGACACCAAGAAAAGGCCAATTTAATCCTACATTGAAGGGAATTTTTTTTTTCTACAGCGTTGTTGGAAGGCTTCATCATGCCCAGACTCATGTCATTTGTGCATTTGAGGCACATTTTCTTCATCTTGGTGCGAATGAAGGTTTGGAAGCACTATTCTCAATGTGGAGGTGAATTTTTGCATTGGAAATGGTTGAAAATGATGTGATTGGCATTTGAACATGCCTTATTTGCCAAGGTGAGACTGTGAGAAGTTTTTGGGCGCTATACCATTATAAGAGGCCATAATTTGGAAATTGCAAGCCTGGTTCTATTTTGGAGGCATGATTGTCTGAAGCTCGAGTCCATTGTTGAAAGGGCATAAATTTTTTGTACTGTGAGGGGCGAGTTCTTGGCATTGGAATCTTGTGAAAGTCCGTCAATTTTTTGTTTACCCTTAAAATTTAGGGTTCAAGTTGTTGTGTAGAGTGGAGTGGGCCTTGTTTGAAGTTGTCTCTAAACAATTAATCCCACTTTGGCAGCATGGGGCACTTTTTTACTACTTAAATATCATTGAAGTTCCTTTGATTGTTGTGAGAAAGTCTCATAGGAGGCTCTCTTTCTTTTGTTCTTGGCAAGTGATTTGGCATGAGTACCTAGTAAGGTGTTTAATTTTTTGCTCAAATTTTCTCAACCCTTCTTTTGCATTATTGCTTCTTGAAGTATTTTGGGAAGGATTCATTTTCAATATTTGGGAGTTTCTAACTGTTGTTAAAGGTTATGTCTTTGTATTCTTGGAGATTTGTCATAGTTGATTATGGGGTTTTCATTTCATCTTGTTGTGATTATCTTGAAAAGGGGAAACTGTAAACAATGGAGAGATGGTATCATAAAACATCTCAAATGGCTTCATTTGTTGCCAAATTTATATAATCTTGTTCCCCTTCCTGGTATTGATAGTAATAAATTTGCATGGAATTACAAAAGGGATCATGTCCTAGGAGTTATTGCAATGCATATTGATGATGCCACTTTGAATGTTATTGAACATTTTGAGTGTCCTCATAATATTTGGACTAAAATTTGGGAGATACATGCAGATACTGATACTCAACTATTCCCAAATGATCCAATTTCAGATTGTCTTGTGCCTCTTCATTTTTCAGATAGGATATGCACGAGTTTGAAGTTTTGGAATACTTTGAATCTTCAGATGAGGATGATGAGGGTTCTCTGAATTATCCTTCTTCTCCATTAGAGATAGTTGATGTACCTTCACCTTCAGTGATTCATTATGCAAAGTCATTGATTGAGGCTCTTATCATTCCTATTCATCAGTACCATTCATCTTGTGTCGGTGATTCATTGAGAACATCTAGTGAGTCATCATAACCAGTATCTCATTATCTTCCCGATTGGGATTCTTATTTGCTAGACATTGGTTCATTATTCGTGGAATCTCACATTTCTAACTTGGAAGAAAAATTTGAGGGTATACCCCTCCTATTTGATGATAGTTGTGGTACAACTATTGTCACTCCATCTCAATCTCTAGAGAATGTTCATAATCATTTTCTAGTGGTACCTTGTTTGTCACCTCCTATTGTGATTGGGCATGTTCTTGATTGGTTCATCGCATAATCTTCCAAGGTTTTTGGCAACACATGAGCAGATTTCAGAGACATCATCATACATCTTCATGCTTCTTTCTTTCAATTCCTATCTATCATGGGATGCATACCTACATTTGTATTTAGTTTTGTTCCTTCCAAAAGGGTGGCAAGTTGTTTGTCAACATTGCCAGATTATGTTTTATCTCCAAGCATTTACCATTTTTACAAGTGATTACACATTGTGGGGGGGATACATAGTCTCTCTCTTTCCCTCGTATGGGGGGTCATTGAGAGTATATACATGATGTATATAGTCCTTGGGGGGAGTGATTGAGTCCTCCATCCATGTATCATTTTTCTTTTCTTTTCTCTCTTTTGGAGAGGGGATTTTTCCCACAAGGTTTTTCTCCTTTTCTCTGGTTGTGAGAGATTTATGTTTTGCATTGTAGTTGTAAATGGGTACCTAAGATGGTTGTTTAGTCGGGACCCATTTTTGCATCTCATTTTGCATTTTTTAGTTTCCCCAAGTTGCACTTAATGAGGGGTGTTAGCGTGAATATTATTCACCTTCTTAAGTTTACTTAGGATTAATTATGCATTGGTTATTCAGGTGTTTTTTTCTCATGTGGGTAGTTTTTCACCCATCTATGTTTTTCATGGCTTTAAAAGCCTATACAATATGTAATTTTAGCATCACATTTTATTCACTCATTTTTATGGTGAAATAGCCTATGTGATTCTCTCTATTTCATGAAGGTTATTTTATGTAGATGGTGCTCCTAGGAGGTGGATGACACCAACAGTTTCATCCCTCCAACAACAAATTGTGAAGTTGAATCAAAATCAAAATGGCCAACCTTCACAATATGTCAAAAGAAACCCCTTATCCTTCGAGATATTTAGAACACAAATGCCACATGGTATAGAGATTCCTAGATTTGAGAAATATGGTGGAAAAGGAGACCTTGTTAGCCATATTTTCACATACACAACCTTATGTAGTGACTTCATTCTTGAGGATAAACTCTTGGCTAAACTCTTCCCTAGATCCTTGAAAGACACTACCTTGGAATAGTTTTGTTCCTTATTGAATAAATCAATACGTTCATTTAATGAACTTATTTATGCCTTAATCATTTTCAAGTGCACATGGGTCCTAAGATGACCTTAGCAGATTTAATGAGATGTAAGAAAAATTATTATGATAAGGTCATCGACTTTATCGCTCGTTATCAATTTCTTTATTGACAAATCAACATTAAGATTCTCGATCCTAATCTTCAATGAATATTCATTGAGAATTTGTAAAATAAACTTCAAGATAAGATTGGGATGATGAAATTTCCCTTCTTCACATAGTTGTGTACTACCCTTCATCATTACCAAAATTCTATTAGTATTTGTGAAGTGAAAACTCCCTCTAGCTGTCCTGAAAATATAAATTTGCACCTCAAAACAACTATAACCATTCAAGAAATAAAATAAGGGCTTATTACAACTTATTCCCCCTCAACCAACTCAACATATTGATATGCAAGTGGCTGCTAGAAAGTGTTGGAAATATGTGCCTCAACATGCTAGCTTGAACCTTTGTTAAGACTTGGAAAAATTAACTCATGTTCGAGCCTTTACCGATGTACCACTGGGAGCTTTAGCAGGTGGTGCGAATGTGCGGTTTACCGCCATACCGCGGAGGAAATTTCACTATCTGGCAGTTGGGTGGTGTTACCGCTATATCGTGTAGTCCTTTACCTTCCCTGGTGGTGGCGCGGTGATCCTTGGTGGTCTGGCAATGCGGTTGCCTCCTTATCTCAGAGGCCTTTGGGTCATGGGGTGGCTGCACAATGAGCTTGGTGGTCGGCTTGGGTGTTTATTGCCATATCGCGGCAGGCTTTTCTCTACCTCGCAGTTGGGTGGTGGCACCACCATAGAGCAAGGGACTTTTGTCCTTGGCATGGTGGTGCAATGTGAGTACCGCCATACCGCAAGGGTCTCATGGTTGTCGAGTGGTTACGTGGTGGACATGGTAGATAAAAAAAAATTCCTACTACTATACTGTGGAGGCTTGTTCTTGAAGCCACGGTGCCACAATTGATAGCGATGGTCAGGCGAGTGGGTTGTCACCGCCTTATCGTGCATGTCTTCTTGCTAGGGCGTGGTAGTGCGATGTATATCACCTTACCGCAGGCATATGATGAATGGCGAGTGGTAGCGGAGTAGAAGGAGCTTAGGGCTCAGTTGGCAGGTCTGACTCGAAGGTCAAAGTGGTGGATGAATAGTGCGATAACACATGGCATGACGATATTCGTTGATTTTACATCGTTGTTGTAAATCAACGCCAGTTGGCCAAAAGCCTTATTTCTGATTTGCGATATATTTGTATTAAGAGTATGATCTAATTCGGTGCTTGACGGAGGGCATTCTTGGCAACTATTTTAATACGGGGCGACCTGAAGCGTGTTGTAGGGTGGTGAAATCAGAGAATGATGAAGGCTTGTCGGTGGGGTAATTAAATACCCTGTTGGTTGTCAATTGGGATGGTCAAGCAGTTGATCAATATGTGGGTTTAGATCGAGCAGTGTGTGGGTTCAAGCGGTATGCAAAAGAATTGTAACAGTGAACACTGAGACATACAGAGTAGGGGAAGATGTGAACCTAAGTGGCCATGAGGTTGTGTTGGCTGAAAGGCTAGCAATGTGAGTGGGCTGGTAAGATGAAATGAATCTGCACTATATGTTGTGTGAGAACATTGTAACAGTGTGAGGATTCTGTATAATGTTGTTGCCTATATTTTCCGATAAAAAAGATGTAACTGCTATAAAGGCTATGAGCTTGAGATTGTATTGTAACTTTGTTTTTTGTTGAATAATACAATGGCTAGATCTTTTGGAGGGTGGGGTTTTTTATCTAAAAGGGTTTTCGCCATGTATATTTGTGTGTTCATTAGTTTGTCTTCCATTTTGTTAGATTTTGTGTTTTGAATTTGTGTATGTGTTGAATCTGTTATTTTCTACATGTACTTTTCTCGGAAGGATTAATGGGGGAAACAACTATGCCTATTTCCGCTTTATGGCATAGTGGTTTTGTGTCTTTGAGGTGATTTGAGGAAATTAAAGTCACTAAGGCACTGTTTTTCTTAGATGTTTCATTCTAAGATGACCCGTTTCTTTCCCCAACATAAAGATGACAAATCCATACACATTTGGAAATAGAAATAGACAATTCACCCCTGTACCTAATACCCTTCATAACAACATGTTGCAGCTCTTAAACAAGAACTTAATTTCCTTAGCTCCTGTTAGAGTTCCCAATCCTACTAATTTTACCTCCAAACTATAGACAAAATTCTTTTTCCATTATCACCGAAAAAATGGACATGATACGAAACATTGTAAGTGTCTTAAAGATATTGTGTAAAACCTCATTGATTCTAATCATATTCAAATTGGTGGTGTTAATGATCAAGGTAATAAGTCTGTAGCCCCTCCTAACCAAAATTTGCAAATATTTACTAATCCCATGCCAAACCATAACATCTCCTTTGTCAAAGCTATTGAAACTAAAAATGATGTGATGAATGTTGACATGGATGATGAAAACATGAAAGATAATGAGGAAAGTTCTATGGATAAGATAGTTTCAACCATTGAAGTTCAATCTTTTAAGGGCCAAACTAAAATGCCCCTTAAAATTTCTTTATCACAACATGACATAATCAAACATGCACCTGAGAGTCCTCTTTACATAGCTGGAAGAATTAATGACAAGCCTACTAATGGGATATTAATTGATCTCATCTGTGTAGAGAATGTGATAATTGAAGAGTTCTTGTTTGTGCATGAGTTTTATCAAGATACTTATGAACAACCAAAAGAATGAATCAAAATGCATAATGGTTTTTCTTTCCCTACGATAGGTTTGAGAACTATTACTCTAAAAGTTGGACCAAAAAAATTAAGTGTCTCATTCTCCATCATCCTGTCATCAGACCAATTTTGTGTGAAGTTAGGCTACCCATGGCTTCTCTCCATGAAATCCATCCCGTCAGTAGTGCATAAATTCTTAAAGTTTCCATTTGGAAATAAGATATTTACTGTGCACTATAGTGGCTTCAATCCTATGTCTCCCATGGGAATTTCTCATTGTATTTCTTTTATCTTGAACCTATGCAACCTATTAGGCCTCATGAGGAATTATTTTTCAAATCTTATCAAAATTTTAAGGAAATGTGCATAACAGAATTACCCCTTACTAATATGGCTCATCCCATGATTGAACCAAAAGCCCTTCCAAGTAACCAAGACCAAAAACATAGCAAATCCTCCACCTATTTCCTATAAGAGATTATGAGATAACCAAATAAGTATCGTTGTGCCTCTTAAAATTAAACAAGCTTATAAATTTAAAGAGAAATTGGTTGAACAACCTCCCATTGTTCCTTTTGTTCCCCCCTTAAGGAAAGAAAAGAAACCTATGGTTGATAAACTCGCTCCTACACAATCACAACTTGAAAACTAAACAAAAAGAAACTGAAATTCTAGAGAGCATAGGCATAGACATCATGCTATTGCTCATTTGTTACAAACAAAAGAAGAAAAGAACAACATAGAAAATCAAAATCCAAACTTACCTCAAGCAATGCATGATGACTCTCCACATTCACTGAGACAACAAAATCCTAAATATCAAACACAACAAGAACAAGACCCTTCTATGGATATTATCATTAGACCTTTTGTTATGAAAAACTTAGATGATGACAATGAAACTGAAAAAATTGATGAAGAAGTGCATAAAGAGTTAAATTTATTGTTTTCCTCTTCCATGAGCTTAAATGATGATCCTCCTAAAAAGAGTGATTCACCATGTGCCAAACTTGGTGATTGTCCTAGTTTGGTGCTTGATGTTGTCCCTTTGGCTAGTTGCTTGCCTTGCGCATATGATGAACAAGATTGGGATGAAAATGACCTACTATACGTTGACTCGTGTGTGCCTTACTAGTCTTTGTTTTTTTTTTTTTCATGTTCTTTGTGTGATTGAATGTGCATAATGTGATCCCCCATACCATTTTGTTTGCAATGTATTTATATTCATTCCTCTATCTGTATCTACATTCTTCTATATGTCATAAACCTTTATATTTTATTTTTTCTTGCATTTTCATTTTGGGGATTATGCAAGGCATCGAGACATTTAGGTCTCTTCCACGTTGACCCAAAAAAAATTATTATTTTTTCGCTCTCTATGTGTCATTCTTCCAGTTCTATGAGTTATTTGGGGAATGATGACATTTTTGAGCTCTGTAATATCATTATAGCAAAGACATACGTTAACCCCAAATCTATGGATCCCTTTTGTGTTTGGGATTTCATTTTTGGGGTAACCCCTTTTCCATGGCATAGCTTCATTTAGAAACATATGCTTGACATAAGGCTTTCCAAATAAGCTCTCATGTCTTGTTTAGCATTTATCATTGGTTAATTTAAAGTAATTTCTTATAATGTGGTGTTTAGTATTTTATTTAAAGTGCGGGCATACATTGACATTATCATTTAATTTTTTTGACTATATCCTATGTCTCATAGTGTGGTCTCCTTCTTGCAATGTGTCTTCTTCTTGGTGGTGTCATTGGGTTTGATGCCCTCCAAGATTGCAACATTTTTTGACATATTCCATCTCTCTTAGTGGTGATACTATGCATTGCATTCCCTAAGTTGTGAATCTCTTATCCTAGACTTTCCCTCTCTTCGAGACATTAGGCATGATTTTCCTTAAGAGGTGACCTTACATGAACTAATCAAAACCCCTTAAAACATGTCTTATCCTATTTGTATTTTTTTCATGTTTTTAGCATAGCACAACTTGTTAACCTTATGAAGCTTGAAGTTACAACCCCTTTTCATGGCCAACAAGCATAACACACCTTGCTTTCCAATGGAGACTTTTTTGTTCATAAGTGTTTAACATAACACAGGTTGCTAAGCCTTATGAAGCTCAAAGTTCATATTGTGTGGTACCTTATTAAAGTTATCAGAGGTATAACTTTGGTATGGTTATGGGAGCCTAATAATATTCCCTTATTTGTCACTTTTGGGGGCTCACCTAGAGGACAACGGATTTCACTAGCATGTGTGAGTGTGCATTGTTGTTTGCATAGTGGAAAGCGAGTTCCACTTGTAAAAATTTTTGGAGAAAAAACTAAGGCTCGATACACATCGAGTTGGATAGACAAACAAGGCCTGATCCACCCCTTTTCTTTTTCTTTTTCTTTGAGTCTTTGACATTGTATGATTGAGTATCTTTTCATTGCTACATATATATGTTTAACAAAGGCATGTGTCTCCTTGTGCCTTTTTTGGTTTTACCATGAGATCTTAGATCTTGGGGGCTTGATCATCCTCCTTGATATTTTCCATCTTATCCTTCCAAAGATTTTACAATTAGACCTCTCTTGATTGTCTTCTTTAGTGTGAGTTTGATGCAGGGTCATCTTCTTACTAAAGTGAGGGCTAAATTTAGTGTAGAAAAATGTAGTGCTTTACATTTTTACACTTTTTTGGGCCCTCCTAATTAAAATAAACTTAATAACATCTTAATTTAGAGTTGAAAAATGTATCCTTTTACATTTTCACACTTGTTTGTGTTGAAAGTATGGATGAGTTTGGTGGTGTTATCATCAATTTTTTCATGGATGTCAACACAGTTCAGAGTGATTACAGATGGTACTTGTATAATTGAGATAATGTAGAAGTGTTGTGAGTACGTGGAGCTACATTTATGATGTTGCAGTTGTGTTGATGCCAAGTGCTTTTAAGAAATAATGAAGGTAGTGTTGAGTGTGTGTTGTGAGTATGCTCTGGTATTGTGCTCTATATATCTTATGTGTTTATCCTATGTCTATGTGGATATTTGGTATTGTGTTATGAGCTTCAATGGATAATATATCCCGATTTTTATCTTTTGAGTCGATGGAGAATGAAAGATGTGTTCACCATTGTGTGAACCGGTTTGTCAGTGCACTGGGAGAGATGTCTCTGCTTCACAATATTTTGGTGTTTTGTTTCAAATATTGTGGATCTGGAAGAAGGTTAATCCTGATGTTCTCTATGTTCTGGAAAACATGCTTATGGTTTGGTGCTCTAGAAGGCTTGTTCTAGAGCTACAGTGTGTTTCCGCTCGGTCCGGATGGACCTTTGATGAGTGTTCTATGAATGAAGATTGTTGCAGATGTTATGGATGTATCTGATGATCTCTAAGAGATGTTCAAGTGTTTGGTGAAGCGTGTTGGGTGATCCATGTATGATCATTTTTTTGTAGATGCATGTACTTCAAAGATCAGTCATGTTTTCATTAGGTTTGGCTGGCCTGGTGTTTACACGTTACATAAATATTTTCATCGAATTAAGGAAGAATGTGATTGATCCAAGATGTCATTTGGATCGTAATTAAATATGAAATTGGTCCTCTCTCATTCGTATCCACCATGGGAATATTGAGTAGCTAACCTAATTTGAATTTGTAAAATGAAGAATGTATAACTGACCTTGGAGAAAGTTTCTAGGGTTGAAGATGGTATAAAAGCAAGTCAAGATGTTGCGAATTGCAAGGAAAGCAAGTGAAGTGTGCAAACAAGTGTGAAAAGCAGTGTGTGTAAGATCGAATCAAGGTAGCAGTACTTTGATGTGTTAGAATCTTAAAAGTAGTGAGCTGATGGTGTTTGCAATCCTTTGATCAAGCTGCGACTCTATGGAACCGATTGTGGTGGATCTTTATTTGTCTTTTCTTTATCTATAGGTAGTGAGCCTCCCTCTAGATAGTGAGTCCTATTGTAGGTAGTGATCCTTTGTATCTAGGTAGTGATCCCTTTGGAAGTGAGCCTTTGTATCCAATATTGCATTATTACTATACTGTGAGTTAAGCCTCACCATGGTTTTTCCGTCATTGGGTTTTCCATGTAAATCTGGTGTCTCTGATGTTTGTTTCTATTATTTGCATTTCATGTTTAAACTTAATAACAACTTAAGTTAAAGTGGAATTGATTAACGTTAGAAATAAATTAATTGGTACAATTGATTCAGCCCCCCTCTTAGTTGTCTTGTGCATTTCAATAATTGGGATCATAGTTTTGGTTTCTCAGTGAAAAGCTTAACCGCTTGAGGTAGATCAAATAGCGCACAAGTTGCAAATCACTATTTTTGATGGAGTTGATTACACTGAATGGAAAATGAAGATGAGATCTTACCTAGTATCTCTTGGTTTCAAGACATGGAAAGATGTAGAGATAAAATATGTTGAACCGGTTAATGTCCCTTCCTCTATATATGATATTTTTGCCTATGAGGAGAATGAAAAAGAAAGATATGCTATCTTCAGTGCTTTATCTAGAACTGAAAGGACAAAAATTATCTCTTTAGGCACTACTTATGAATTATGGGATAAATTGAAAGATATTTATGAAGGAAATGATAGAGTGAAATTGTCAAGGAAGCTAACAACAAAACACAAATTTGAGAACTTGAAAATGGAAGAAGGTGAAGATATTGCAAGCTATTATCAGAGAGTTGAACTTGCAACAAATGAAATCAAGAACCAAGGTGGTACCATGATAGATGAAGATGTAATTAAGAATATCTTGATGACCTTATCAGAGAATTGCAGTGACAAGGTCTCTTCTATTGAAGAATCATATGATCCAAAGACATTTACTAAGGAGCAGCTATTTGGCACCTTGATTGCATTTGAGATGAGGAAGTTTGGAAGAGAAAAGGAGAAAGATGAAACAACCTTTAAAGAAATTAAGATAGGAGATGATTCAGATAGTGATGGTTCAGAAGAGTTGGAAGAAAAATTTACAAGGAAATTGAAGAAAGGTACTGGTAAGTACAAAGGTATGTTGCCTTTTAAATGTTTCAGTTATGGAAATATTGGTCACTATGCTTCAAGATGTCCAAATAGAGCTACACACATGAAGAACATAGATAATAATGATTACAAAGATAAAAAGGACAAGAAGTTTAAGAAATTGTATTATGTTAGAGAAGATGCAGGAATTTATGATGATGAGTCTAATTTTGAGGAGGATAAAGATGAATTCTTATTTCTAGTCTTGGAAAGTAAATCTATATATGCTAACCATGGAATATGTGCAAGGGAATTTGGTTTGGAGAGCAAGAAGAATGGGATGGAAGGTACTCTGGTTACTGCTTTTCATGCTAGACATGATTCAAAGACTATTGGGTAATTGATAGTGGATGCTTAAATCATATGACTGGAGACAAAATTAAGTTCACTAAACTTGAAAATTATGATGAAGGATTAGTTATTTTTGGAGATGATTCTGGTGCTAATATTTTTGGAAAAGGAACAATTAGTCTTGATGAAAAATATGGTACTAATGATGTCTATTATGTTAAGGGCTTAAGGCATAATATTTTGAGTGTTGGGAAAATCTGTAGCAAATTATTTAAGCTTGTGTTTTAGGATAACACCAGTGAGATTAGAAAAGGGTCTGGAACTATGGTAGCAATAGGAAGAACTCATGGAAACATCTATCAGCTTAAGAGTGGTGATGGTCAGTGCTTTGTTTCTCAGATTAATGAAATTTGGTTATTGCACCAGAGGATGGTACATGTAAATTTTGACAATCTGATTAGGATTAGTTCAAGAGAAGTTGTTAGAGATCTGCCTAGAATCACAAAGCCTACAAATTCAATTTGCAAAAGTTGTCAGTTGGGAAAAAAAATGAGATGCAACTTTAAAGGAAAAGAACAATCATCTACCGGAATGTTGGGATTGATTCATACAGACCTCTATGGTCCTACAAGAATAGGAATCCTTAATGGTGATAGGTATTTTATGCTTTTGATTTATGATTACTCTAGGATGACATGGGTTACTTTTCTTAAAGAGAAATCTCAAGCTCTAGATAGATTCAAAGTGTTCAAAGAAAGAGTAGAAAATGAGGCAAACCTGAGAATCAAATGTTTCAGGTTTGATAGAGATGGAGAATTCTCTTCTGGTGAGTTTAATACATTCTTTGAAGAGCATGGCATAAAGAGACATTATTATACCCCTATAACCCCTCAACAAAATGGAGTTGTGGAAAGGAAGAACCAAACTATTAAGAGGTTGCTAGAACTATGATGAAAGAAGAAAATTTTCTTGATGTATATTGGAGAGAAGCAATCCACATTGTTGTTTACATTCTTAATAGAGTTTAGATTAGAGGTAACAACACAAAGACTCCTTATGAGCTATGGAATGGTAAGATTCCAACTGTTAAATACTTTAAAGTGTTAAGAAGAAGATGTTACATTAAAATAGATGATGAGAATCTTGGAAAGTTTGATGCTAGATGTGATGAAGGAATTTTCCTTGGATATTCAACTAATAGAAAAGCATATAGATGCTTCAATAAAATATTGAGGAAAATAGGTGAAAGTGCAAATGTAAAAGTTGATGAAGCTATGCATAGACTAGTAGAAATAAGTGAATTTGAATCGATGATCCTATCTACAGGAAAATACAAGAAGAGGAAAATGAAGAGAAATAACAAAGTGATGAAGAGGAAATTCCAGAACCTGCTCCTAAGACTCCTAAATATGTTCAGAAGAATCATCCAGAGGAACAGATAATTGGAGATATAAGTGATGGTGTAAAGACAAGAAGCAAAGTCATTGAGGTAAATCTGTGTTTACTTGCTAACATAGAACCTAAGACTATGAGTGAGGCGTCCAAAGATGAAATTTGGGTTAGAGCAATGAAACAGAATTGCAACAGATAGAAAAGAATCAGACATGGGAACTAGTTCCTAGACCAACAAATAAGAATGTGATTGGTTCAAAGTGGGTATTCAGGAATAAACTGAATGAAGATGGTGAAGTGGTAAGAAATAAAGAAAGAATTGTATGCAAAGGTTATTTATACGTTGAAGGAATAGATTTTGAAGAGATATTTGCATCGGTGGTAAGAATGGAGGTTATTTAGATGTTCTTGGAATTTTTTGCTCATAAAGATTTCAAAGTGTACCAGATGGATGTGAATTCTACATTCCTGAATGGAGAATTGGAAGAAGTGTACATGGAGCAACCAAAAGGATTTTAGTTATGAAAAAAACCAGACATGGTCTACAAATTGAAAAATGCACTATATGGACTTAAACAGGCTCCCAGAGCATGGTATGCAAGGTTGGATAGATACTTGACACAACAAGGATTCAACTAAGGATTTGTTGAAAATAATCTCTATTTCAAAGTTGAGAAAAAAAAATGTTGATAATTGTGGTATATGTCGATGATATTATCTTTGGTGGAAATGAAGGTATGTGTAAGAAATTTGTAGAGGATATGCAAAAAGAGTTTGAGATGTCTATGATTGGTGAGTTTAATTTCTTCCTTGGACTTAAAGTGAATCAAACTGATAAGGGGATATTCATTTCACAATCTAAGTATGTTAAGGAATTGCTGAAGAAATTTGGAATGGATGACTCCAAACCAGTCTGTGCCCCTATGGTAACTAGATGTAAACTAAGTAAGAATGATGAAGCTACTAAAGTTGATCAAAGCATGTACATATCAAGAATGATGAAGCTACTAAATTTGATTAGAGCATGTACATATATATGATTGGTGGACTGTTATATCATACTGCTACTAGACTAGATATCATGCATGTAGTATGTTTGGTTGCAAGATTTCAAGCAAAGCCTAAAGAGACACATGTTACAGTTGTAAAGAGGATATTCATATATCCTAAGGGAACTCCAAATTATGGTCTATGGTATTGATTTCACCTTGAATTCCTACACTGATGCAGATTGGGTAGGTTGTGTAGATGACCAGACGAGTACAAGTGGTGGTGCATTCTTTCTTGGAGGAAGATTGGTTTCATGGTTGAGTAAGAAACATGATTCAACTTCTTATCCGTTGCAAAAGCTAAGTATATTGCAAAAGATGAGTATATTGTAGTAGAATCTTGTTGTACACAGGTACTGTGGATGAAGCAAACTTTGAAATATAGTTGTGAAGTGTGATGAGCCTATCCCTATATTTTGTGACAATAAAAGTGCAATAAAAATTTCAAAGAATTCAGTGATGCATTCTAGGACAAAGCATATATCTATCAAATATCATTTCTTGAGGGAGAAAGTGTTGAAGAATGAAGTCAAACTTGATTATGTTTCTACCAAGGAACAAATTGCTAACATATTCACTAAGGCCCTTCTAAAGGATACTTTTGAGTATCTTGGGGGGAAGATAGGGGTTACTGACCCTCCTTGAATTAGGTGCACATGGAGGTGCATCAGTCCAGTGGATTCATAGATTCTTTTGTTTTGGACTAATGATTGTGGTCTACTCCTCAGGGGAGTAGAGAGTTGCATTGTTGCAGTATGTGATGTGGGTGCACTCCTAAGGGGGGTGATCAGAGCTTTATATGGATGATGTAATTTCATGCAAAAAATTCCTTTTCCATTGATGTCAAAGGGGAAGAGAAAGACATGTGAAAAAGATGAAAGGGGAGAGAAAATCTTGTAAGGCGAAGAGAGTGTAGAAATGCTCGTGCAAGTTGTCTAATCTAGGAAAGAAAGAGAAGAAGAAGCAAGAGAATGTGTATGTTGTTTTTGATAGTTTTTCACATCATGTGTTGCCATCCATGACAAAGAGGGAGATTGTTGCAAGTATGGATGAGTTTGGTGGTGTTTCCATTCATGTTGTCATTGATGTCAACACGGTTCAGAGTGATTGCATATGGTACTTGTATATTTGAGATATTGTAGAAGTGTTGTGAGTACATGGAGCTATATTTATGATGTTGCAGTTGTATTGATGCCAAGTGATTTTGAGAAAATTAAGAAATAATGAAGGTAGTGTTGAGTGTGTGTTCTGAGTATGCTTCGGTATTATTTTCTACATTTCTTCTATGTTGATCCTATGCCTATGTAGATTTGTGGTACTGTGTTATGAGCTTCAATGGACAATATATCCTAAGTTTTAGCTTCTGATTCGATGGAGAATGAAAAATGTGTGAACCAGTTTGTCAGAACTATTTGTCTGTGGACTGGGAGAGATGTCTCTACTTTGTAGTCTTCTAGTGTTTTGTTTCAAATCTTGCGGATCTAGAAGAAGGTTAATCCTGACATTCTATGTGTTCTGGAAAACATGCTTGTGGTTTGGTGCTTTGAAAGGCTTGTTCAGAGCTATGGTGTGTTTTTGCTCGGTCCAAATGGACTGTTGAAGAGTGTTCTATGAATGAAGATTGTTGCAGTTGTTGTGGATGAAAAATATGGTTTCTAAGAGATGTTCAAGTGTTTGGTGAAGCATGTTGGGTGATCCACATGTGATCATCTTGTTGTAGATGTGTGTACTTCAAAGATCATTAGTGTTTTCATTAGGTTATGCTGACTTGGTGTTTACACATTACATAAAGATTTGCATCGAATTAAGGAAGTGTGTGATTGATCTAAAATATCATTTGGGTCCTAATTAAATATCAAACTGGTCCTCTATCATTCTTATCCACTGTGAGAATTTTGAGTAGCTGACCTGATTTGAATTTATAAAATGAAGGATGTATATCTGACCTTGGAGAAAGTTTCTAGGGTTGAAGATGGTATAAACAAAAGTCAAGATGTTGTGAATTGCAAGGCAAGCAAGTGAAGCATGTGAACAAGTGCAAAAATTAGTATGTGTAAGAGAGAATCAAGGTAGCAACACTTTGATGTGTTAGATTCCTGAAATTAGTGACTTGATGGTGTCTACAATCCTTTAATCAAGTTGAGACTGTGTGGAACCGATTGTGGTGGATCTTTATTTGTAGGTAGTGAGCCTCCTTCTAGATAGTGAGTCCTATTGTAGGTAATGAGCCTTTGTGTCTGGGCAGTGAGCCCTCTGGCAGTGAACCTTTGTATCTGGTATTGCATTATTACTACATTGTGAGTTAATCCTCACTGTGGTTTTTCCCTCATTGGGTTTTCCATGTAAATCTAGTGTCTCTAGTGTTTTCTTTCTATTATTTGCATTTCATATTTACACTTAATAACAAATTAAGTTAAAGTGGAATTGATTAAGGTTAGAAGTAAAGTAATTTGGTACAACTGATTCACCCCCCCTCTCATTTGTCCTGTGCATTTCAATAGTTTGGGCCTTCTTCATTAAAATTGGACTTAATTATGCCTTAATAAGCCTTATTTTACATTTACAAGCCTAATAAACTACTCTTTCCAAAGGTGAATCCCAACAATAATTAATGACAACACATGACACATTAACTTGAGCAATGTGTGTTCCAGGAATAAGGACCTACGACTCATTATCCCATGGGAGAATGGTTCCTCTATATGCCTTTGAAACTAAATTTAAAATATGTTTTTTACGATATTTTAAGGTCCTGAAATCCATATTTCAATGTCAGCTTATGATATTTGAATTTTGAGAAATTAAGGATACATACCTATAAATACAAGGTTATTTTGTTAATTCAAAATATCTAGCAAGACTTGAACTTTCATATGAGAAAATACTATTATCAAGGCATTCAAGAGAAGATATATCAGATATTTATTGCAACATTCAAGTTCTAATCATCATGTCAAAGTCTTCTTGCATCATGCATGTTTTTGGATGTAACATTGTGATGTAGGTTTCAGGATTCAAGTCAAGCATTCAAAGCATCAATTCAAGCATCAAGATCTGCATCCATTGAAGCCATTTCATGCAAGTTGCAAACCTTCTAAGATCTCCATTTCAAAAGTTTCTACAAAGGTTTTTTGAGTGGTAGCATAGCATTGTCCATTGTCCATTCCCTCTTTCATGCTTTATTTCAATTCAATTTTAATTACCCAAATACGGTTTGACCAAGGCAAACCTCCATTCACCAAAAACAAACAATTTTTCTCTCTTGTGCTTGTGTTGTAGATTTAGGTTGAAGGAGGACTGAAGACCTCTTAAAGTGCAAGATTGGAAAAGTTGTCAAAGTTGTCAAATCATGAAATCTAACCTATAGATCTGATTTCTGACTTTTTGACACTGAAACCTGGACAAATCAGAAACTATAGATTGACATCAAAGGCTCCCGAAATATTTTTGAAAACCCTGAAAAAAGACCCATTCACCCATGGGCGAATGAGTCCCTGACAACTTCCAAAAAGTGACTTTTGGTGACTAGTAAACACCTTTATACCCTTTTCAGATTTGTAATCATTTTTCCATTTCTACTAATATTGAGTTTCATATTGTTGTTTTAAGTTTTAATTGACATAATTAGGTTGATTTTCTACTTTAAGTTTTTCTCTCGAAAGTTTTTTTTAAACCTGGCCCTTGTCCTCAAAGCATAAGGAAATATGTACATTATCACATTGGGTTGGTTCACCTAAGGGTTGTTAGTCAATTCTTTGTGGGGATCCCATTTCCTAATGAAATAAAGGAAAATAGGTTCATCATAACCCCCTTGTTATCATTTCAATTTGATTCGTGAGCCTCATTTTTTAGTGTTTCATTTCCCTTCCATTTCAAGAGCACACTTGTGTCCTCTTAACCCACCTACCCTCTCAAGGGGGCATCACATTACCTCATCATCATCCTTCCTCATCTCATCCTTACAATGACTAGGGAATCATACCACTAATCCTTATCCCTTCATATCCACTATGTTTTATGCACAATGATGTCATATCAAAGAGGGGAGAAATTTAGACACCGAAAATATGACCTTACCCAACCATACCTGATTTTATCCTATGGTAAGTCCTTAATTAAACAAATATTTTAAAATTTATTTAGTTAAATTATCATCATTTCTCACACTTTATCCTAACATTTAATTAAATAAGTATTTATTATTTATTTGATTATTTCACTTCACATGATCCTATTAATTAAATAAATATTTTAATTATTTAATTAATTCTACTTTATCCTTTATCCTTTGCATTTAATCTTAGCTCTTGATCTTGTTCACATGGATCTAATCTAAAATTTCCATCATGTGACAAGTGTCCCCTTCACATGTCTAACTAACTCCTCACTAGATTCATTGAACCTAAACACCCTTCTCAAAGTCAAACTAACTTTCCATCTTATCCATTCATTTCATATCTCACCTCTTAATCCTAGCCATTCAGATACATATTTTTGTCTTTATCCCAACCTTAAACCTAGATCCTATCCCTCATATGCCACTTTTCACATGACTACATCTTAGAGCTTAACCCTAATCCTCATTCAATCTTAGCCATCCATCATCAATCTATCACATCCCTTAATTTTGCCTCTTCAAAGCTCTATATCTAGAGGCTCGCATCCTTCATCGTCAAGAAATAATCAAGCTATCATACCTCTGTATTGCCATTTTTTCATCTTATTTGCTATCATACCAAGGTTATGCTATTATATTGAGCAATCCACATACTATCATTATCATAAGAGAAAATGGAACTAGGGTACATTCCATTTTAGCTCATCTAGGAGGATGAAGATTGTTTAATGTATAAATTTTATTTTCATGCACCATCTTATATTATCTTTAATCATTTTACTTCATATTCATGAATCATAAGTATTAATGAATTAAAATTAGTATAAATGATTTCATGATTTTTTTAGAAATGTATCTAGTGACTGGTTTTTATATTCAAATAATTAATTCATGTCAAGATTGAAACTGGTGATTTTAAATTATGAATTGGTTCTACTGAAAAGTAGCAACCTATCTTAGTTTGGTCATATATATTAAACATTGAAATGGGTATTTCTTACTTTTATATATGAGGTTTAAAACTACTTAATGCACATTTTCACCAAAATAAACTACTTTTATTTATTTTATTTTGTATTTGGTGATTAATTTTTTTAAAATTGATTAAACTGATTTGAGAAAAATTAATTTGTTGTGTCATTTATAAATTTATATAATGAACTAAATTTCTCTAAAAAATTAGAGAATGTACAAAGTAATGTTATTTAAATTCTACAGAAAAATTAGTCATACCTAGTTTGTAAATTATGATATATTAATTATTTAGTGGTTATCTATTTGTGCTAATAATATAAGAATTACATCTCATTAGTTAATCTATTTATTCATATGATATCTATGATATTGTGATTGATTATATTTATGTGATTAATTAGAATCTTAGAATTTAAAATCGTAAGAATACTATAGTGTGACACACTAATATCCTAAAGGTGAACTATTGTTTTACCTTTTAGAGGTTTTTAGAATTGTACGCTATACCTAAGTGTTGGTATGATTATAAATTGACTATATTGGTTTGAGGTCAATGGATTATGTTGTACAATATTTTATTGGATTTTTATGTTTGTATAAACCCAACTTAGTTTGGTTTTGTTTTGTTTCCTTGGAGGGCTAAAATTTATTGATTTGTGACATCTTTTGTGTCATGTTTGGTTGTGTTGATATGCAACATCTTATATGTCGTGGTTGATTTATGTTGATTTGTGGCATCTTATGTGTCATGGTTGATTTGTGATATGTTTTATGTCATGGTTTATGTGTGACATCTATTACATCATAGTTGATTATATTTATATATGACATCCTTTGCACATTGTGATTCTACTTGTGAGAGTAGGATTCTATTTGAAAGGATAGGGTGTATGAGAGGTTTATTTCATGGTTTCCTTTTGAAAGAACGGAGTGTAATTTTTTCTATGAATTGGGATTTAATAATATATATATTTTTCTTTACTTGCATCCTAATACTTAGGGACATTATTCCCCATTAAAATTTGGACAATATTTGATCTTTCTCATCTCACTATAGGAACCACATCACCATAGGGTGTAGTGCTCTTGTTTGAAGAGGGTCCATACGAAATTTGTGTTATGATCACCTTGTACCCCTAGAATTAGGAGATCTATAATCTGATGCTTATGGCCTATTATATTTACATATATGCTCCATGGTTGGTATTTATAGTTAACCTTCTTGTCTTATGTGAAGTAGTGGTACTTGGGTACATTGCACAGTTGGTAGATACCCTCTTGATGGGTTTTGGGGACCAAGTATGTTTGTCATATTTGTAATGTCCCTATGTGGTTTTACTTATGTGGGTATCATTATTATCATGTTCTTGTAATTTGTGAAGTGCTTGTAATCTATGTTTAAATTTATATACTTGATTTATCTGTGTGACTTTGTGTTTTGAAATTGTGAATATATTTATATTTATTAGTTGTATGTTATTTTTTTATTATATTTTTGAGCACAAGGAAATAGGGTTCCACCTTTTGAGAGATGGAACTAGGGTTTAGGACCTATTTCAGTCTTAGTTCATTAAAGAAAACCAATAGCCCTCAACTAATTGACTTGATTAAGGAATGGACTAGGGTTAGGATGGTTTCCTTAGGTGTGATTAACGAGGGGGGTTCACCACTAAGAAAAATATTAGAAAGAAGGAAATGAAATTAATATGCAAATTTAGCTATGTAACCTAGAAAATGGAATTTGAAAGCATGTAATCGGATTGATAAATAGAATAAAGTAGAGAAGTGCCTAGAGAAATGAATATAACTAAGCAAGGCCTGAAAATATTGAAATTCATTACTTTTGATGTGTATTGGGACTCATACGCCAAACTAGGCGATTTAGTCCTAGTATAGGGTTTTTAGGTAGGATCTGGAATCTCTTAGTGACTGATCTGGATTTGCTAAAATCTGGTAAAAAGGCTGTACTGGGACTCATACACCCAAATTGTTGCAAAGTGTCCTAGGAGCATAATTTTGAAGTGAAACTTTGTGAGCCTCTCAAGATGGATCAAATAAGCACTTTCCCACTAGTTTCATGTAAATTGGTTGGATATCTTGCTCTAGATCTGAGTTTCTATGAGCCTCAACAAATTTTTATGATAAATTTTGCAACTTTGTCATTTTGGTGCATTTGAAGGCTTCAAATCTACTTTTTCTCCAACCTATAAACCTACAACACACAAAGAGAGAGAGAGATGGATCAAAGAGCACTTTCCCAGAGTTTCATGTAAAGAGGTTGGATATCTTGCTCTAGATCTGAGTTTCTATGAGATGATAAATTTTGCAACTTTGTCATTTTGGTGCATTTGAAGGATCTACAAACAAGCATGAAGTGGCCTCAATGGATGTAGATATTGATCATGATTCTTGATGAAGGATAGCCTTTGAGTGCATGAATTGATCTTGAACAATACATCACAATATTAGCTCAAAACCACATGCATGATGCATCAAGCCCTTGACATGATAATGGAACTTGTTTTCCACAATAATTTTCTACAAATATGCCCTTGAATGCCTTAGAAATGCTCTTGAATACTCTATAATGCTCTTGTAAAGTCTTAGGATGCTTGAATCTTGATTTCTAGGTTGATATTATGATTACTTAGGTGAAATAATGATTTTAAACCTTTTTTATATAGGCACTCCATCTAATTTATCATTTATTAGATCTCAAATGCCAACATTCATAAAATTTTAATTGAAAACCCTGATTTCTCGCTCAAAACCTTAAAAATGCCCCAAATGAGACTCATACACCCAAGGTGGCATATAGGTTCCACTTAGGGGGACTCATATGCCCAAGGTGGCATATGAGTCCCATCTTAGATTTTCGGGGTGAGAGAATGTCGAGGGGTTATAAAATTGAATGTATTTGTTGAATATGTTAGGATTTCGATTGAAATAAGCCTCAAGATGCATTATAAATGGTATTAGAGGCCTATTAATGATGATTTGAAGTTCATAAATGTAAGAGGGCCCATAACTTAGTGTAAAGGTGTAAATATATACACTTTACAACACTAAATTAAGGCAAAATTAGGTCTATGTAGGTTAAAAGGGCCCTAAACTTAATGTGAATGTGTAAAAACATTACAACACCAAATCAAGGCAACAATAGGTTCATTTTAATATTAATTATTTCTAAATTAAATTTGAAAATGGATACTTTTTCCTACACTATAATTTTTATGTATTATTTATTTGTTATTGGTGTGTTTGGATACTTGTATTGTGCAAAGGTTATGATGCATGCAATCTTAGCTTGGGCATGTGATATTAAGAAGACATGTAAAGAATCACATGGATAAATATTTCATAGCTTGGATGTGAGTAGTGATTCATGTGGATGTTGTATATGGTTTTGGATGTGTTATACTAAGTCAAATCTTACATGGTTGAAATGATTTATAGTTTTTAATGATGGTCATATTTGGTTTTTTCATGTCCTAACATTCACATATGTATTATCTATGCTTTCAAAAATATGTGTTGTAAAATATTGCTTATCTTGGAATGATTGTTTGGAATGTATCTATTATTGAGAACATTCATTGTGAAATCTATTCAATATATTTTAAATATTGTGGATCTATAGTTTTATACATGTATGTATTGAGTTAGTAAATGAATAAAAAGATAATGACTAATACTATATTGTACCACACATTTGGATTGTGGATGGTGCTTCTTCACCGTGACTAATGGATGGAGAGGAGAGGAACACCCTCATAGTGGGTTCAAACCTTTCCCCATTAGCCACATGAGAATGGGATCTTGAAGGATTAGCTTGTAGAGTTAAGCTTGGACTTCTTCATATGTACTATATATGGTGTACATTATTTTCTAGACCACTCATAGATGAGAATTGGAGTTTTGACCCCTCATATATTTTGGTTATGAAATTGTGTTTAGCTTCATTGTTGAGTTCTAGAAATGTACTTCAAACTTTCATATTATTTCAATCTACTTAGTGATGCAATTCCTTATCATACTACTCGAGTGTGAGTTAAATAGATTGGGTGGATTCTTATTGGATATCACTTGCATGCCTTTCTTATCGTTGCAATATTATATCATGAACTTGATGGAAGTATATTGTACCATTTTGTTAGCATAGAGATGTTTATTTTTGGTTAATGTTTACAAAATTTCAAGGTTGTATTTTTTGAGGTTTCTACACATATGTGCAAGGTACATCACAATGATCTTATACTAAGTATGCATGTTCCAATAGAAACCTCAATAATACATTTGTCTCAATGAAGTGCATGTTAAAATACTTGGGTTGGATTGAGCTTGGATGTATGGAAATGGTTTAATCAACTGCAATAGTAAAGATTTGGGTAAGATGGTTTGGATTGGAGAAGATAGACCAATCAAGTGCATATTGAAGTTATAGTGATGATTTTATGGTTGTAGGACACAAGGTTTGTTATCTTTGTGACATACGCATCCTAAATCTTATTTAGGAGAATTTAAATACAATGATTTTTTCTTGGGAGAAAATGATAACGATAATTCAATGCATTAAATAATTTATCACTTTAAGCCTTGTAAAATACTTGCAACATTGATTTAGTTGAAAAGAAGGGGATTCTTTTCCATAAGAAAATGATAATGCAATTTTCTACACTCACTAATGTACTAAATTAAGTCTTGACAAGATTTGCAATATTGATTTAGTAGATTAGGAGATTCTTTTGCACTAATGGTATACCCATAGATAAATTTATTCACAAGAAGAGTACTAGCTATATTTCTTTTATCTCATTATGTATTGAGAAGAGTCATGCTATCTTGCATGCATTGACATGGATCAATAAAGTGCATACTAAGGATTTGGGTGGAATTTGATTTAGTTGTTGGAAGCAATGTTTGTTACCTTATGCTAAAGTGTACATGCTCCAATTGAATCCTCAAGCATAAAATTGTTTCAATCAAGTGCATATTAAAATATTTGGGTGAGATTGAGTTTGGATGCATGTAAATGGTTCAATCAAATATACAATCAAGATTTTCTAAGATGGTTTAGATTGGAGAAGATAACCCAATCAAGTGCATACCAAATATTTGAGAGGGACTTGGTTTGAATAAATGAAGATTAATCAAGTGCATGATAAATATTTGTGTGAGATGGTATGGGTTCAAGAAGATGGTCCAATCAAGTGCATACTAAAGATTTGATTGAGCTCTAGTTTGGGTACATTTTTAGATGGATTAATCAAGTGTATACTAAATTTATAGTGAGGATTTGATGGTTGTAGGGAACAAGGTTTATTATCTTATGCCATGTATGAATTCTAAATTTTATTTAGGAGAAATTACATACGATGATTTTTTCCTTGGAGAAAATGATAATGATAATTCAATGTATTTAATAATGTATTAAATTAAGCCTTGGGAAAGATTTGCAACATTGATTTAGTTGACTAGGGGATTCTTTTCTAAAAAAAAAAAAGCACAATGCACTCAATCATGTACTAAATTAAATCTTGATAAGATTTGCAACATTTATTTAGTAGATTAAGAGATTCATTTCCACCAATGTTATATCCAAATATAAATTTATTCACAAGAAGAGTACAAGCTAGATTTCTTTTATCTCATTATAGATTGAAAAGACTCATACTATCTTGCATCTACAAACATGGATAAATCAAGTGCTTAAAAAGGATTTGGGTGGACTTTGATTTAGTTGTTGGAAGCAATGTTCGTGATCTTATGTTAAAGTGTACACATTCTAATGGAAAGCTCGAGCATAAAGTTGTCACAATAAAGTGGATATTAAAATATTTGGGTGGGATTTAATTTGGATGCATGAAAATGGTTCAACCAAATATATAGTCAAAATGTAGGTAAGATGGTTTGGATTGGAGAAAATGGCCCAATGAAGTGCACATCAAATATTTGAGTGGGATTTGATTTGAATAAATGAAGAGTAATCAAGTGCAAGACAAATATTTGGGTGGGATGGTATGATTAGAGATGATGGCCCAATCAAGTGTGTACTAAAGATTTGAGTGAGATTTGTTTTGATACATTTTTAGATTGCTTAATTAAGTGTATATTAAAGTTATAGTGATGATTTGATGGTTTTATGATACAAGTTTTATTATTTTAGGCAAAGTATGAATTCTACATTTTCTTTGGAAGAAATTACAATGATGATTTTTTTTGGGAGAAATCAAATATGATATTTTTTTGTGGGAGAAATTTATTCATACAACTAAAGCATGTCTTCATAATGTCGTTTATCTAGCCATTAAGATACATAGATTGTCATTCTTGAAGGCGCTAACTATTTATTGAACACAATGAATAACTAATACTTAAATCCAATCTCCCCTCTTCCTAACCAACTTTTCAAAAATTCTACAAAGATCTATCCAAAATAGCTATGATGTGCATTACTAATCTTAACAAGAACTACTAAATAAGAATTTGACGTATTTTATGTACTAAAAGAAATATAATATTTTTTGCATCTAAATATCCACTATGATAAGTATGAGATATTTTCCAGAATGTATCAAATTGTGATATTTCTTAAAGACATTAACTATCTATTGAACATGATGAATAACTAGTACTTAAATCCAATCCCCCCTCTTCCTAACAAACTTTTCAAAAATTCTAGAAGATCTATCCAAAATAGCTATTATTAGATTAACCATATAGCTTTACCAGGCGAATTCATTGATCCATGGTGATGATAAAATTCTTTAGTTTAAGCACGTTTTGTATATGTTCTGTTCCTTCGGAAGCAAGGGATGAAATTCCTTGGCTAGGGCCACATCATGCTGTACAAAAATGACTTAAATATGGAAACATAATTGTCTATGGTAATGTTAGGATTAGTCTCAGGCTGAACAGAAACCCTTCAGACTTCCGTCTATAAATTCCCGTCCAACCTGAAGTTTTACGACACTCGCCACCAATTTTAATTACGAAAAACCTCATCCACAGAATCTGTCTACATGGGATCCATTCAACAAACCAACGGAGTCATTCAACAAATCAACGGAGCCAAACCCAAAAGACCCTTTTGCGACAGGTGCTGCAAACCCCAAGTTGTATGTATCTGCAATCGCATTCAGAAACAGGTAGAAAATGTAACAGCAATCACCATTCTACAGCACACGGACGAAAGAAAACACCCGTGTGGTTCTGCTCGCGTGGCCTCGCTGGGCCTCAAAAAGATCGAGATAATCTCCGTCCGCGACCTCGAACTCGAGACCTCACACAGGGTGAAGCCAAAGGTCCCCGGTTCTAAACGCAGCATTGCGTGCAGGGTAGGTAGAAAGGGTCTAGTCACAAAAAACAACGATGATTCACAACCTGGACAAAACCCACCTGATAAGATGTGCAGCAGAGGTCCGGGTTCGAATTCTGAGGGCCAAGAATTTTGTATTCCTGAGTGGGTCTGTCTTCCGTCGGGCTCTGCGCTTCTTTTCCCGAGCGAGGACGCGGTAGATCTTCTGCCCGGTTTTGCGGACTTTGAGGTTAAACATTTGGTGGTTTTGGACGGGACATGGGGTAAGGCGAGGCGGATTTATTACGAGAATCCGTGGCTGAGGTTGTTGCCTCATTTCAGGCTGTCGTTGAAATGGCCGAGCATTTATTCTGAGGTTCGTCGTGAGCCTAAGCCCGGGTGTTTGTCCACCATTGAGAGCATTGTCTATGCGCTAAAGATACTTGAACCTGAGACTGATGGGTTGGATTCTCTTCTTCAAGTTTTTGATTCCATGGTGAAGGATCAGAGGCGTTGCAAGGAGGAGAGGTTGCGGAAAACGGGGGAAGAAGAAGCTTGAAGTTTTGCATTCTTAATGTAGTTCTAAAGATTAAATTATTGATATTATTCATTACAAACTATGGACTAACACCATATCTTTATAGTGGTGCCTCTTTGTGCTTGAAATTTTAGGTTTTGCCATCGCCGATTGAGAAGATTCATGAAATCTTTTTTATCGGTTAGGTTTTGTCTTAAAAATGGCATTTTGAATTTTTCTAACGTATGAACTGGCATGGCATTATTAATGCTGCAAAAGGCGCGCCCTTGCCAGATATTGTTTGTGCGGAAGGGTTTGAGATTTTAGTCTTTATCATTGCAGACCAGGGGTTTAGGGTTTATTAAATTAATGAAATTGGCTACGCTGGGTTTCCTCATTGTTGACGGGTTTTTAATCCTGAAAAAAAGAAATTGTGAATTTATTCAATGTATTTCGTGTACTGGACTTATGATATTATTGTTGCAAAATATTTGCCCTTGACAGATATTTCTGCTGCAAAGATTTATGACATCAGATTTCCTCGAGGGATTGGGGTTATAATTATCATAATGGTTTTTGCCTGATGCATTGGGCAAGTCATACGGATGCATTGTTTCTCAAGTTTTTAATCGAACATTGTGGCCCAGTTGATGTGAAGAACCAGACAGTGCATTGCCAAATGGATTTGGGTGCTCAAGGGGTTGAAGTTTATGCAGATTGTGCTTGAGCAGTGTTCCAATTATTTATATTAATGATCCATCAGAGCTTAAATATTTGGGCTTTTTCCCTTCTTGACAAGGGGTTTGGGCTTTGTTAAATTAATGAAAGCATCATTACTACCTTAAGCCATTGCCGACAAGAAGTTTAATTTGGGAGAAAAATAGATTCATGCCATCATTGATTATAACCTATGGACTAGCCTAGATTATTCTGATAATGATTTAAAAGATGTTTGGTTTTGTTACTCCATTGCTGATCAGGATATTGACTGGATAATATTGGTTTGGTCCATATCTGTCAAGGGCATTTTACTTTAAGATAACAGATTCGTCAAGTCTTCCATGTAATCTGTGCACTGAGCCGCTTTATTTTTGTGACAATGCTGCTTTAAGGTTTAATATGTTATGGTTTTGTCGAATTGGTGAAATTCTGATAAATTGTTTTCAGTGCTTCAACTGTTTAAGCATTACAGTTTTGTGATTGCTTTTTAATGAAGGAAAACAGATTTTGAAGGGATCCCAAAATCCTGTACAACGAGAACAGGCTCCATAAGAAAGACACAAGAAGAGCAGGCAGCCACTAACCAAAAGCTATCAAAGAATCAACAAAGCCAAACCTACAGCAAACTTTCAGCTTACAATCAGCAAAAACAGAATCTACTGTAAATTCTTTAAAATCTTAGCTGCTTGTAAATCACTGGAGATGACATTCTCATGCATCTACTGTAAATTCTTTAAAATCTTAGCTGCTTGTAAATCACTGGAGATGACATTCTCATGCATCTCCACCACATCTTCCAACTCCCAAGCAGGAATGACAGCACCCTTTTTGGTCTTACTTCTAGTTCTGATGCTAGGACCCGACGTCCATGCTATTCTCCATCAAAACTTTCTGATCATCTTCTTTTATCTCCTGCACGTTCCTCCCAGCTACAAGCAGTTTACCAAACCAATTACGAGCTTTCTCATTCAGAACAGTCAGCCCCTGCCCACTAGCATGGAGAGACTTGCTGCTGACCTGCACAAAGTACTCACAGATCCTCACAGATTGTAGTGACCTTTTCCTCAAAGGCAACCAGTCTTTACTCATGATCTCTACCCAATTTAGCAGCATTACAGTTTTGTGATTGTTATGGATGCAACATTATGGATTAATTCCCTTGGAGACCTGGTGAGCAGGACCCCATATGCGTGGATTAAGCATGCGAGAAACAAAAGCTGTAAAGTTGTTGCACTAGTGTTAGCTGATTTTCCTTGTATAGAGCAAATCAATTGGTTTCAGAGGCTTGAACAAAAGTGAGAATTTTGTTCATTTGGGTTCCTGGTGTGGATTTGGGTGGTTCGGGGCAAAATACTTTTAAGAACTTTGTGCTTTTGTAGTTGATTCTGTTTGACGAGAGTAACGACACCATTTTTTATTTCTCTAGGCTTTCCCATAAGTGCGGAATTTTGTGGCACATCGGACTGAAACGAGACTAGAATCATTATTTGACTGTTATGGAAATATAAAATCCAATAATCCATAATCTGTTGGATTAGTTTTCACTAATTCTGATTTAGATGCAAACTATCAGTAGAGGCTATTACTGTATTGAGTATGAAATTAACTCAACCAAACCCTAAAACTTCGAAAGCACGTTTACATTTGTAAAATTGTCTTTAATGCCAAAATCCAAGGGCTTTTTTGTGGGTGCAATTTCCTTTGCTTCAGATATTTTAATTTTTTCTCGTTCAGAAACTCGCACGCTGGAACCCAAATCAATAGATAACAACTCTGTTAGTCATATTCAGCTGAAGCTAATATAATTCTCAGAAGCTTCTGTCCCGGATCACTTTTTTGGATTGTCTGGGCCAAAAACTTATCTGGTATTATATTAGGTTGAGCTGATTATGGCTGACAAAGTAAATACTTAGTTAGGGCATCTACATGTCGAAAATTTTGCTGTAGATTGCATTGAAACTAGTCTAGTAAAATTCATAATCATCCAAAAGCAGGTGTGGCCAGTAGATTGATTGGCAGTTGTGGAGTGTTTGTCAGTTAAAGGTTGATTGTTTGAATTTCACATTTTGGGAATCTCTCTTATTTCAGGTGGATTCTATTGAGAAGAGATAAGTATATTATGACTGTTATAATCAGAAACAGAAACTTTGTAGACTGTGATGTTGTTGGATGAAGTAAAATGATATTACAAGTGCCAAGGCCAAACTCTTGATCTAGGTAGAGATAATGAAGGATAGTAATTGATTTTTCTATATATAGTATCAAAAGGGTTATTCAAGGGCGGTTATCCGATTTGATTCTTGCAGTCTTAAAAAAAAACGAAAAGGTCATTCTAAAGTTTTTTTTTCTTTTTAATTAATTGCATCCAAAAAATGATATTTAAAAGTGTTTAGTGTGTTAATTTGGTGGGTTTTTCATTCTGGTTGGACATTATCAATAAGAGGTAGGTTTAGTGGTTACAAATCAGGATAATAAACACAACAGGTTGCACTTCTATTGGATGAAGCAATGATGGTGTTAAGTATCAGAGTCGAACTTCTGATTTAAATAAAAATGATAAAATTTTAGCCAATTTTCCTATATAACAAAAGAAAAATCATTGAAAGATTTTTTAATTAATTGCATCAAAAAATTATTGAATACCTAAAAGTGTTTAATGTGCTGAACTGTAAACTAGAAGGAAACATACAAGTAATTTCTAAAAAACAATCAATAATATTCTTAATCTGCAATTGGAGATTGCAATCTTATCAAATCCAAGGTTGATATATTTTTTTAATGGGCTATGTGGATATTTCAATAAATTGAAACCAACATCGTATCAACAATTTCTCTGTTATTGGATTTGGATTTTTTTTTGGTAATGTGGAAAGATTCTTATCTAGGCTAATCCAATGTAATGCATATACAAGCCTAGCTAACCAATTTGGCCAAGTGATTGAAGTCGGTTTGTTCAATTTGTAATGCTGGTCTGCTCAGGAAATGAAGATCAGAGCCCATCCAAGTAAAGCAAGTTTCTCATTGTACCCTATAGAATAGAAACTCAGGAGGGCAGCATTTTGTTATGGAAGGGTCTCCAAGCGGTTACTTGCATTGGACTTCCTATTAGAAAGACATAAGGTAAGATACACAAATTTGAAAGTATAATTAATATAGATTTATGTATTTGGATTAATGTTTCAAATTAAATATTAAAATAATAATTTTTTTTTAATGTTTTGGAATGAAAAAGGGTTATAATTGTTTTGAGATTGGGCAAGTTCAAGTTTGAAGATAAGAGTCAAGTTTATGATTGGAGAATTATCTTTCACATGTAAATTTGATTTCGGATTTTGTAAAAGTATGATTTCTATTTCTTTTGCTTTTTATGATATTTGAAGATTGATAGTATTTAAGAATATCTTGAAAGGATTTCTAATAGTCTCACAAAAGGAAACACATTCCTAAGTCAACTCTCAAAAAACTTGAGGAAATGATCAAAGAGAACACTCTTTAGTCATGCATTTGCACCTAGAATCTCATACAAATGTAGATTCCTTTTATCACACCAACTCAAGCATTGTAATGCAAATGATATTGAAATGATTCTTGAGATTCATTCAATATGTAAAACAAATACACTAAATGCCTTAAATACAAGGACATACCAATAAATTGCATAAATTTGTGCTTAATTAGCCTTCAGTGGGAGTTAGCTAAAATTTGAATTTTGAATTTTAAATTTGAAAGGGTTGTTTACAATTGTGGAAATTATTCTAGACATTAAAAAATCCTTGGTCAAGGTGGGTGACAAGTACATACAAATATGTGTGCACGTGTAGGGATAATGAATGCATAGATATGGATAATGCATTGGGATATGTGTGCATATAGATGAGGTAAGGGATAAGTGTTGAGGAATTTGTGCAACAAATAATTAGGTGGTATATGGTAAGGGACCCAATTTTACACAACATTATGCCTTTTATCAATATATTAATGCATCATGGGACTCTCCTCAAACAAATAGGAAATTAAATGGAAAATGGCTTAGATATGTAAATTTCACTATTACACTATGTTAGGGGAACAATTTTGGTTTCTCAATTTCTTGGTATGTTATGGCTTATCAACAATAGGATTCCCTAAAGAAGTGCAATTTTTCCCTACTATAAATTAGGCTTTACAACCTATAATTTCCATAGTTACCAATCAAACTTTTAGCACCTAAAACTCTCTCGCCCCCTCCATCCCTATCATCCCATGATGAAATAAAAATACAATGATGCCATGCCTAGCTACAATAGCATTATTACCCCATCAATGCCAAGTTACCATACTAGTTGGCTTGGTGTATCACCCATTGCACACTTTTTGAATTGAAATTTGAATCCATTTCTTTGTGCTTGTTTTAAATAAAACAAAGGAACTTCATGCTATTTGCCTCCATGTTGTAGAGCAAGGAAGTAGACTAGAGAGTATTGCCAATTATGTTGAGGGGAGTTGAGAAAGGGTTTGTTCAACTTTTTTATTGGATGTTTATAAATATCCTTGTTTCACTTCTCTCAAATATCTTTATTGAATTTAGTATTGTCGATGATGTCAAAGTGGTATATCAGTTGCAGATTGCCACTAATGTCATATATGTAAAAATAGTATATTAGTTGTGTTTGTTGTAGTTGTTACATAATGTTAATTCTATCATTATTGAAAAAGGAAAACATGGGAATTCAAGGTACATATATAATTGGTGGTTTATATTTGTCTACCACCTTTCTGGAAGTCTAGAAGTGTTTGCAATAGTATTCTAATGTTTGTTGTTCAAGAATAATATGTATTGTTCTAAACTATCATTGTTTTTTGGTACCACCATTGTTAATCATTATGGTTTATGGTTTGGAAGTTAAGTAAGACTACACATGAAGTATCTTAATCTACAATTTTAGCGGATCTGAATCACAAAGCTCTAAGATAGAAGTGATAGAGTAAAGTTTGTGTTTGTTGGTGGACTATGAATAATTTATGAGTGTTTGTGTTAGAGAAGGGAAGCATGCACTAGCTGGAGGAAGCGTGTGAAGGTAAAATAGGACCAGTTAAGATAATGGTAAAAAGTACATGACATCATCTTACAACTAAGGTAATGCATGTGTTTTGGGGCCAAGTTGACTAAACATGTTTCATATCATTTTGAATTAAGGTTTATCCTTGGCCGACATGGCTAATTATAGATGGTGTTAAAGGGTTCTAGTTCGACATTTGGATGTTGTTAACATGATGAAATGGATATATATTGTGAATAATTTTATGAAAAGATGAGAGTGACTTGTAGAGAAGAAGTGTGTGATGAAAGTGTGGAAGTGATATAAGTGTGGAGTGAATTGATATGTTGAGTGAAATTGAGATATCATTAGAGGATGTGTTCGCCTATTGATGCAAAACATGTTGAGTGAAAGTAGATCTATATTTCTTTCTATAATATGAGATTGAAGCCTCTTAATTTGAGTTGACTCTCAATGACTATGTTGAAGCTCAGTCTGAGGGGATTGGTTTCTCATGTAGGTTGGTGCCTGCAAATTAGAATTCAAGGAGTTTGGTGTCTCTTGTACTTGCATTTAAAGGTTGTAATTCTTGTGGGTTGGTGCCTGCAAAATTATTGTAAGTTCTATATATTTTTTGTGAGGTTGGATTTGGGCAATAGTTTTAAGCAACTTTTCTCACCGTGGTTTTTCCCTTCAAGGTTTCCAGATAAATTTGGTGTTCTCTTGTGTGGATGTGTTCACTAATTGCATTACCATTGATTATGTTTTCATAGTTTTATGAATGCAATGATTAAAGTAAAAAGTATTAAATATTGATTCACCCACCTTCAGTATTTGTGTATCTAACAATCTTTTATATTCAAATGCCTTTGATATTAAGTTTTGTTCTTTATTCTTTGTACTTTGAGAAAGAGTAGTTTAAATTGATAATGGCGTTAATTGAATATGTGCAAAAAATCACTCCCAAAGAACTTATTACAATTTTAACTGAGGATAAATTTCCAAGTTAGTTTTAAATAAAAAATAGAAATAAAACCCTAGTTTAACTATGAAGAACAATGGAGGAAATAATGCAAAACAATGAACAATGTTACCCAAGTCCTTCAAAACCTCCATGAATCACCTCCATAGCCCTTCTCCATTTGCTGCAAATATGTTGTTTGCCCTCATATTTTTGTGAGCAAATATGCCTATGACTATGACTTAAGAAAATATTGAAGGATTTGATCTAAAATGCAAGTGAAACTAAATTCTACATGCAATGGAAAAACTTGCAAAATGACAATGTTAGTCTAAAAATGCAAAGTCTAAAGCATAATAGATGCGAAAATGAAGTGTATGTATGTCAAGAGATCCTAAGCATGAAGTGACAAAATGAGGTTGATTTTGGCATTTTATAGAAATGCCAATTTTGAATGGAGGGCCACAATTAAAAGAGGAAAGATGCCCTAAGATCAATGGCTGCAAATGCATGTGACAACCCATAATTAGGGTTAGGGCAACAATGCAAAATGAATGGCTGAGATTTGATTTTGAGCAAATCAAATCAAGGGTTAGAATTGCATGTGACAAGAGGATATTGGGCACAAATTTTGAGGTTGCTGGAGGGAATTAAAAATTTTGATTTATGAGAGGGAGAGTTGACTTTTGAATTAAAAATTAATTTTGATTCAGAAGTGGGTGGGGCCCTATGACAGTAAATAATAAATTAAAATTATTTACTTGGAAAGAGGGAAAATGCCAAGTGGAAATTTAAATAAATGATTTTTATTTAAATTTAGAGGAAGAAATGGATAAAGTGACCAGTAATTAAATAAATTATGGGGAATTTATTTAATTATGAGAAGACATTAGAATTAGAGACGTATTTAAATAAATAAATAGACTTTATTTATTTAAATAATCAGGAGGACTGATTAAATAAATTTAATAATTTATTTAATCAATAAAAGAGGACATAAGGAATTAGTGGCGTATTTAAATAAAAGAGGACATAAGGAATTAGTGGTGTAATTTATTTATTTAAATAGTGAGGAAGAATAAAAGATGCAAATTAATTAAATAATTAAGAATTATTTAATTAATAGATGAATTTGGACAAAAGGACATAATTAAATATTTTAATTATGTTTAGAAGAAATATGGGAAAAATCAAGTTTGCCGGCCTAGGTCAATTTTTGTTGGATGTTGTGGTTGTGTTGCTGATATGTGGTTGTCATTGATGCCAACACTATTAGAATTGATGTCCTGAAGGCTGTATATGTCGATGATATTGAGAAAATTATAAGAAATATGTTGAAGGCTGTCTGTGAAGCTATGAAGTTCAGTATGGTGGAAAATTCAGTATGTTGGTATTCAGAAGTTACACTTTAAAGGGTTGTTTCTAAGCCTATCTAGTTTATACTCCGGAAGTTTTAGAGGTACGCATCCAGATTGGAGCAAGTTGTGAGTTTTTGTGTTCCTACAGTTATTCTGTTACTATAGCTGGTGTTTTTGAAAGAAGAGAATGTAATTCTGGTAATTTGAGTTGTTGTGTATGCTCCTGCAATGTTCCTTGATGTTTCTAGATCATGCTCTATCTTTGTTGCACATTCCCGTTGATCGGTGTAATTGTGATCAAAGATTTTTCCTGTGTGTGTTCGAGTTTTCATATTCTTGACCGGCATGATGGTTGTAGTGTGTTGCAGATCCTTGTGGATTAATCTTTTAATGTTTGGAATGTTTGAATAAGTTGTTTTAGGTCTTCATTATGTTGTCACCGACTTTGGTTGGTGCGCATTGAGATTTGTTCATGAATTGGGCTGACAATTTGTCTTCATTTATTCTTTTATTTTTGGCCGACAAAGTTGTTGATGTAATTCCATGAAGCGGATATATAAGAGTGATTGTTTCTTCAATTTGAAGTGCGTGTGATGTATGTGTGTGAAGTGTGAATGCAAAATGTTCAAATAGAGATCAGATCATTTGATTGCAGAGCAGAATGTGAACAAGTTTGAGCGAAGTGTGAAGAAGTGTTTCTGTGCCTAACTAGAACTATCATCAGGCTTTTGAAGAAGCTAATTTCTCAGTTCAACCTCTTCAAATGGATTTAATGTAAAAAAATTATGTAAGAAAGTGTGTCTTCTTTGAGTAGTGAGCTCTAGGCAGTGTGCCTGAATGCATGTGCATTCCTTATTCATTTTACTTATACTTTTAACAGGGTATAACTTGTGGATTAGCCTCCACCGTGGTTTTTCCCCTAACAAGGTTTCCACGCAAAAATCTTGGTGTTATGTGTGTTTCCGATGTCTTGTTGATTCATAATTTCACTATTGTTTATTAGATTTGAGATTAAAGGTTAATAAGGTTAAATAATTTTTAAATTATGTGACAACTGATTCATCCCTCCTCTTAGTTGTCTATTCTTGTTTTGCCAACAAATTTATGTGTCTACATTTCCCCCCTCTTTGTCATAATGTAGTTTATCGCATTATGGGAAAGAAAAATAGTCAAAAACATGCCCCAACGAATGTACGACATGTCCACCCCCCTCGGAAAAATTTGAAAATTTTGGCCCGAGGTCAAAATTTTTTAGAAAATGTCCTGATAAGTCAATTTGAGGACCGAAAAATCAATGGCACAATCGGTTTTGAAATCTGATGAAGTGAAGGCAGTCAAAAGGCTGGTGAAACTTGGTGAAATGAGCCTCCATTAATAACCTTGAGGGTAAAACCATAATTTTCAACCTATAAATAGGTTTGAATTTGCTAAAAAGTCATTTCATTTTCACTTTTGCCTTTTGAGATTTGGAGATTTGAGAGCTAGGAGACCGTGCATGAAGATGGTGATTCCAATGACAGAGCATCGCGGATACTAGGTGCGTACCTTCTGATGGCCAGAGGGCGCAGAGGCATCGGTATGTACCCTTGTCCCGCTTTGTAATTTTTGCATTTTATGTGCCTTTTTAGGTTTTAAACTTAGGGAATAAGATGTGTTGCAACGCATTCACGTTCGCGTAAGACGGATTCATGTTTGTGTTGCATGTATTTGATGTGTTGTGAAACAAACACAAGGGACATGTTAGGGTTAGGTTTACAATGACGCAAAAGCAAGGCCCTGAGACGAAAATGTCAAAACGTGACGCAAACGCAAGGCCATGTGACACACTTGCCGAATTGCAACACATATGTAGGACCGCATGACACAAATGACTTGTGGAACAACGCAAGTACTGTGGAGTGACACATATGCCATATCAAATGATGCAATTGATGAGACGTGACACATGTGTAGGATGGAAGGACGCATGTGACCTGGTGTGACGCAATCAACGTCAACATGACACATTTGACTTTGATTAGGTTTGACTTAGTTTAGGCACAATTTTTCAGATGCTTTTGATTAGATAGATGATAATGATGATGTTCAATGATGTGCTAACTCCCATTTCTATATGTGTAGAAATGATTACCACCTATCTATATGCACGAGTTTAGGCAAACCACTTATGCATTCAGAGATCAGCTGTGAGATAGAGAGAAGAGATGAATGATGCAACTAGGATTGTACTATGTTACCTATATGCCCATTATTTGGGAAATTAGGGGTCTTTTAACAACATTGGCTAAGAGATGGCATTCAAAGACTTGTTCTTTTCACATGACAACAGGAGAGGCTACCGTCACTCTGGAGGACATGTACAAGATTTTGAGTATTCCGATCAGAGGAGAGCGAGTGGTCTGTGATCCACACCGAGGGTGCTAGGCTATGACCGAGTACTATGAGCTTGTGGACGATGCAGGGGTAGGTATTGAGGGATACAAGATCAGGTGGGAGTTTGTGGCTAAGCACTATGCTCGATGGGATGCCATGCTATGCACTTTGATTTCTAGTGTGTTGATTCCTGATCGTCGAGGATACATATTTATGATTGGATGGGGTAATGTACTGGTTAGGATGAGATAGGATAGGACCATATTTTCTTGGGGACCATGTTTGCTTGAGATGCTATATCATCAATTTTATGAGGTGGCCTATAGAGAGGCGAGCAACATCAGCTACAGTACTACATTGTTGATGATCTGGGCTTGGGAGTATATTCTCATTTTTTGACCGCTCATTCAAATACAATAGCTGGGCGAGGGGATGCCATATGTTTTCTTATATGTCAATTCAGTGACACATATCTAGGTCGAAGATACAGGGTATTGGTGCCATTATATTGACACTTTGATGGGATTTCTCTAGAGACCTTACAGGGATTGTGCTCAGTGGGATGAAGAGGTTGATCATCTTTCCTCTTGCAAACATTTTAGATATCAAATTGGATGGACAATCCAATCACAACATGTTATTGATATGTACCTACCCCAATGGGTATTACTTCAGTTTGGGGAGTAACATGGTGATCCTGTAGGGATTGCAGAGTATGCTAGATCATCCCAAGAGACCATGTGGGGACCACCCATATAAGATCCATTAGAAGAGAATCAGGTGGATGGATTGGCTGCACAACAATGGGCATGGAGTGGGGGTGCGGTAGATCTAGGGACCATTATAGAGCTTGACACCTAGTGGCAGACACACATGCCAATACCGTTGACAAATCCATATGGGCCAGCACCAGTTGATCGTCAGTTAGTGATACCACATGTACGACGGGGAGGACGAGGAGGGAGAGATGGCAACAGGGGTAGAGGCAGAGATGGAGGACAAGGAGATGGAGGGAGGGGTGGAGGAGATAGGGGAGGAGATGATGGAGGGGGAAAAGGGGATGGTAGGGGTGGTAGGAGGAGGAGAAGAGGAGACAACAAGAGAGGACAGTTGAGGAGAGTACGAAAGTGGGTAGGGGGAGCACCATTGTCACCCATCTGAGAGGAGGGTAATGAGGGGGAGAGAGATGAGGAGATTAGATAGGAGGTCGAGTAGCAAGAGGGGGAGGTTAGACAGGAGGAGTGGAGGGCCAAGGTAGAGCAACCAGAGGTCAAGTCAAAGGCAGAGAGTGGACAACAGGCAAAGGTTAGGCTAGAGGGAGAGGTGTCGAGGGAGGATGATGTATGCATAGTTCATCAGGCACTAAATATCGGTGGGGAGGAGGAGATTGGAGGAGATGATGAGGATATATATGTTAGGGGAGAGGATGATATCAATGAGGTTGAGAGTTAGCTCCAAGAGTAGATGATAGATAGAGAGGATGAGAGAGATAGATGACCACCCCTACCACAAGATTCCATAGTGGATCAGAGACTAGCAGACCTACAGAGTAGATTGGATGCGGCCCAATACCAAAATAGGGTGCTAGTGATAGAGTTAGAGGTTGTGAGAGTGGAGAGGGATCAGGCCATGATTCAACAACAAGAGTCTGAGAGGTGGTGCAATGAGTTTTCTTAGCTATGTACATGGCCCATAGGAGACACAGCTAGAGAGTTGGCCAAGGTTAGTGAGAGCCGAGGATGGTACAGGTTATTATATGAGTAGGTAGTGCCAATCAAGTAGAGGGATCCTAGGTTGTTTCATTCACAGAACAGGACAGTGAGTGGTTGTAGCAGGAGCCACAACAGTTGCATCCAGACTAGTACAGGTGGGTCGACATCATCTAGATAGTCCTTAGAGCATAGGTCGCATCACAGTCACATGCATTCCTCAGACCACAGATCTAGTCACATCCATGGGTCAGTATCTTCAAGAAATAGTTCTCATCACAACCAAGCTCCAGTCATTGATCTGTCCACCTCACAGAGCTGACCTACAGTGTCATTGCATGTTACAACCGAGCTTATGAGAGAGCATTAGTCACCCCATTTTTTTGCTTGAGGGGATGAGGAGAGTACATGATAGGGCATATGTTATCTTATTATTATGTTGAGACATTTAATATATTGACTATTGATCCCGCAAGCTCTATTTTTGGGATTCCAGGAGACTCTATCTTGTGACATGATTTTTGAGATATATATATATATATGATGCAATTTTGATGCAGATCATATGCTTTGTGTTATGATGAGTTTACTATGTCTATGTGTGTATAGGAGCGAATTTGAACCCCTAATGGAAATTCCCCTTTTATGCCTCCCCACTTTAGAAAAACCAAACTCAAAGTCTTAATTCCACATAAGCCTGCTGTTCTTCATCCACTTGGCGCCTATTTTGTGTGCCAGTGGAGGCGTTTCTGTCGGGGACTCCCACATGGCACAAAAACTTTGGCATGGAGCACTTACATCCCTAGTAGATTCCTATGGCTGGAGTTTGCAGATATGTTACACTTCCTACTGGAAGTCAAAGTGTAATGCCTCCCTTAGGCTAGCCGACTCAAATATGGTCATTTCTTGACCTCCTTTCTTCATATTCATCTCTCATTCATCCATTCTCAACTCTTGATCATCTTTACACAATCTCTCAACATTCTAGCATTCACATCAAGCATTGCAACAACAATCCATCACTCCATCACTTGAATAGAGAAAGTGTAGGATTACTCCATTGCAATAGAGGCTTGATTTCCTCTCATCTTTCTCCTCCACTAGCCTTGAGCTCTTTGGAAAGAGGTGGTAAGCTCCTCACTCATCTTCTCTATTATTTGGTTGAGTTGGCACATTACTATTTTGTAGTGTCTTTGTGTACTTTTCTTGTATTGCCTTCTTTATCACATTATTTATACATTGTTGCAAACTTGGTTGTCCGTGGAGGTAGAAACACCAAAACAAGGGTCTGACTAAGGCGGACCCCTAAACAACCCCCCAACATTTTTCCTCTTTTGTGTGTTTAGGTGGAGTGATCTTGGAGCAAGCTGGAAAAAAGGTTATTGTGTGAGATCGTCTTCATCACCCTTGTAGTAATATACTTCTTTTATCACATTCGTCTTTATGTTTCATATTTCATAGTTTTATTTTGCACCTTTAGGAACTCTTAACTAGGTTGTTAGTCCGTTCCTTAGAGGTCAGACCTTGCCTCCTTGGTTTTTTTGTCATACAAACACCAATGCACTTGAGAGACGCCAGTGCACCGTGCTATCATCTCGAAATTGTGCTTCTATTCTTTGACAGAGAGTTATCCAAGATACTAAGTTGACCCTAAAAAATTGACTTTCCTAGTCTCCTTTCAACTCTCAAGTTTGCAGAGTGATCGAAGGACCCCACAATCTTCATCATTCTCATCTTGCCTATCTTAACACTCCTTTAAACTAAGGTAAGTTAGGGAAGCCATACTTCTCTCGGCCTTTCGTGACTTGGGGCCTTGCAGTGGTTGGTCCCCCTCTCTTACATTTTTGGTGAACCTGACATGAAACAACATCTTTTCGTTCATCAGTGTTCTAAGCTTTTTCTCTTGTATGATTTGATCATTACACTCCTGTGTGTCATGAATTTTTATGAGCATCACAACCTAGTCCATGACCTCTGGGTATATTGTTAGGAGAAGTCTGCGACACCTTTCGATGGAGAAGACAAAGGTCTCTTCTAGTTTCACTACTGGTCTTTTCTTCAGTTTTGTAGTTGGCCTTGCTACTTAGGATTTGGTGTCACGAGGCGAATCTAGATTCTTCAATGAAATTGATTACGTCCCTACCCCTCCTGTGTCACCTACATCATCTTCTATAGATGAGCATGAAGTTGTCCACATCCCTTTCGAATATGTCGTTAGTCGAAGAAAGGGGTTGGGTGCCTTGGAAAATCACCTGGAGAAAAACCCAAAGCTGGCTAGGGATGCTAAAGTTATCGGTGAAATAAAGTATATGGTAGGAAAAGATCGAACATGCATAGAAATACTAGCTAGTCTCACTGGTCTAGTCAAAGTGTGTGCCCCCTCGAAAAATAGTAACATGATGCGAGGTGCCCCCTTTGAAGAAAATGAGAGAGAACAAGAGGTATCGATGCATCCCACGTCTGTGTACATGGATGACATGATCCCTTCAGTCAGTGTGCCCACTGCTTCTAAAACTTTGAAACTGTCAAATTAAACATAAACCCTCTAGGTTTTCACTTCACCCCTTTTGCTGCCTCTGGTGGTGGAGGATTTGGTGGGATGATTAATGGAGTCTTTGGTGGTGGTAACTTTGGCAGTGGAGGTGGTACTAGCAGAACTGGTTCTGATAGAGGTCATGGTAATGGATTTGGAAGTGGCGGTGGCTCCAATGGTGGCATCGGTGGTAGCTCCGAAGGTAGTCACGACGGTGGCTCTAGCGGTGGTTCCATTGGTCCTATGCCTTCTAACAACCTTATTTTGAACACCCTTCATCAAAACATGGGGAAGATGTAGAACTAGCTGACAAAACTTTCCCAGGCTTCTGCCCGGCTTATCTTCCAGCCCTTCTTCTGATATATCCCATTGTCGATAGCAATTTTAAACACTCCTTTCCTGCAAGGGATAGAGATTCCTAAATTCGAGAAATATGGTGGCAAAGGGGACCCGCAAACACATGTGTCCACCTTTAACACATTATGTATAAAATTCTTCTATCATGATGCATTGATGGAAAAATTGTTCCCTCGATCCGTCAAGGATACAACGCTCGAGTGGTACTGTTCCTTGCCTAACAATTCCATTTTTATGGTTAATCAGCTTGTGAACTAGTTGCTACGATAGTTCCAAGCTAATATCAGACCTAAGATGACCTTCTCTATCCTTGTTCGATGTAAGAAAGGGGATAATAAGAAGATTATTGACTTTACAATGCGATATTAAGCAGTCTTTTCACAAATCTCATACCCATTACCTGACTCCAATGTGAAGAAGGTGTTCATAGGGAACTTACAAAGGCCTTAGCACAAGAAGTTTTCCCTTATGAAATATTCTTCTTTTGCACATTTGTGTGCAGCCTTACGAGAGTATCAAAAGACGATGGTTCAGCTCAAGGGATCTTCCTCGATCTCCTGTCTTGTAGGGAAGTCCATTATATCAATCTCTGGAAAGGGAAATGCTATTATGAATATAGTGGCCACCGTCGATAACAATGGCCTTAGACACGACCAAAATTTTATGAAGTTATTAGAATCTTATTATTCCATCTTACATAAGTTGTTGAAAGATAAGATCGTTAAATTGCCAACTCCAAAATCAGGTAGAGAACCATATCCTAACTGGTATGAGGCAAACACCTATTGTCAATACCATCGAGTTAACAAACATGATACTGAATGTTGTATGCGCCTACATCATGACATACAAGATCGCATCGAGGACGGTACTATTCATCTTGATGAAAGCAAAAAAATACGAATAAATTAGTGGCGAAAGCTAATAATGAATTGCAGATATACATGAACCCATTTCCGTCACACTTTGCTAACATGATTATCGATCCCTCTAATTTTTTTTCTTACCTTGAAGCTATGTTAGCATGGTTACTATTACTCCTTCTCCTCATCTTGCGAACGGTTCATCGGATGTAACATTCACTTTGCAAGATGTACCAAAAAATAACAAACCTTCTCCACTTTACATTCCCACTTGCTTCAATGGCAATATTGTGACAAGAGTCTTAGTCGACCCCGTGAGTAGAGTGAATTTCATCATGGAGGAGACTCTATTCTTGAACTCCTTGCAAAGGGAGGAATACAAAAAAATAAAATCCATCATCTGTATGTATGATGGTCTTGCTCTTAAACCCTATGGATTGATACATTGTCCGCCTTGGTTGGTCCTAGGAATGTAGACACAGTTTTCGATGTCATTGTCAAGTCTAAGAATGGACCTACTTTATAAGAACTATGTGAAGTATAAAACTGGAGGCAAGGGACAACCAAAGTTGACCCTTCCTGTAGCAAAGCAGCCATTTGCCTCCTATTCTCGAAAGGGAAAGGAAAAGCTTGCTCCTAATTGGGCTACCTCATCTACTCCCCTCTCTTGGGAGGAGTATTGGATGAAAGAAAGGCTTGCAAAGAGAATTTATATGGTAGAAAGAAAGGATCATGAAGAGAATTTATATCTATCAAGATATCAGATCTCCCTAATGGGTCTCCTGGACCTTGGTACTATTTATATGGCAGAAAGAAAGGCTCGTGAAGAGAATTTTCCCTGTTACCTCTTACCGTTCCTGTGAGCAGGAAGAGGCCCATTGTCGAGGTGTTGGAGTCAATTCCCGTTGTTGTTTCTGAACCTGCTCCTCATACTCCCATCCAAGAGTCTTTCCTTCACAAAATACAGCTTATGGTTCGAAGAGTTGTAGAAACCGCCTTGTGTGTGAGAACAAGCATCGATGAAAGGATATTCTGGTTGAGTAAGCCACCTTACAGAAGAAGAAAGAAGAGACGCTCGCTCTTGTATCAGGACATCCTATCATGTCCTCCTCTCTCCTCCCTTATGTGTCTGTCCAAAACAACTCTGTATCTCTTTCAAATTTCATTGCAAGCGCACATGCACTTGGAAAGGTGTAGGTGTTTATCGCTCCTTCTGTGGAGCCACCTTTGTTGTCATCCATTCTAGATGTCTCACCTTTTTTGAAGCTCATAGATATTATTAACACTTAGGTTGTATCTACTGTGGTTCTTTCCTCCTCTCCCTCTACCCCTTGCTTCGTCTGTGTGGAGTTCGCCTCCTCCAGCGAAGAAAAAGGTAGGGAGTGGTCCCTCCACTAACAAAGGATGTAAGAGGAGCCTACGTTCTCTGAAAGGTGGTCCTGCACTGACTTGTTCTATCCTAGTGATGGAACTAGTCCCAGCCTCTCTCGAGTTCGCCACCGCTCCTAAATCACTCGATGAGCTTAGTGAAGAACCTCGAGCGAAAAATCATTTGTCTATTGAGGTGAAACATGGCACTCCCAGTAAATGTATGTTTCACTCGGTGGATGAAGTTTTGACCTTGTCAGCGATCTTCGCAGGGTCATTGAAAGTAGACCCACAAGGATTGAGTGACGAAGACCTCATAGGTCCCTCTACCTTAGCCCTTGTTGCGGGAGGATCAAAAGCTCCCCCCCTTAACATTACATCATTGTAGGATGATTATCCTTCCACCTACGATGACCCAGAGTGGGAAGTTGATGAAACTCTTGGTTGACTAGTGTTAGGGGAAGACCTTCTTCTTGATCTTTAGATTAGATGTGTGTGTGTTGTGATGTGTTCCCTCGTGATCATGCTATGTGTGCCTAGATGACCCTCATCACCCCTATCTATGCTTGGGTATAGGCATGAAGTTTGTGTTGTAAACCTTCCTCTATGTGTATCATTATTCTTCCGTGTTTGTGATTGACTTTCGACAAATTGCGGATGATGCGAAGTGTTGGGAGAATTTAGGCTTCCCTTCCATGTGGACCCAATTTTTTATTTTTACTTTTTCTTATCATGCATTCCTCACATGGCTTGGTATAGTAAGGGGTTGATGACAATTAATTTATATACTATTATTATAATTATATATATTTATGAGCAGTTCTGACACTAAAATATCAAGCTACCCCTGTGCCCTTTGTATGTGTTCTCTTTCCTTTTTCTTTCTCTTTATCTTTCTCTCTTCTTTGCTTGAGTTGTCCCTTTCAGGTGTGACAACACTACTTGTACATTACTTGGTCTTTAGAAAATGCATTCATTTCCAAACTAATATTTTCTCAAGACCCTTCCAACACTTCTTTGTTAGAATTGCATTCTCGACTTGAAACCCTAACAAAATATTTTTTTCTTCATCATGGGTTCATAAGGAAAGGACTTGGGAACCTTCCTTCGAAGTGCAAACACCTTTGATCTTCCCCTCACATGGGGGCATATAATTCCTTCCAAATTACTTGATGAAGTGAAAATATTTCAGAAGGATTCCTTGATAATGGATCGATTTGAGAAAGAAGACATTAGCTTTCAAACAATGCGTCCCTTGAGTGGACCCTTTATTTTCACATCAGGTTCCTAAGGGATCCCCTTCGAAAGATTCTATCTCTAATGAGTTATATGGCATCTAGCTCGGGGGAAACCTGACTAGACCAGTTTGACATCTTCACATCTAGCTTGGGGGTGACTTGACTAACAATACTTCAAGTCCTTGTGTCTAGCTTGGGGGCAGCCTGACTAGAGTTTACTCTTCAAACACTGCATTCCTTGAGTGGACCCCTCTTCCTTTTGAAGGGTTCTCGAGGGACCCCTCTTCCTTCTGAAGGGTTCCCAAGGACCCCTTTGAAATTATTCCAACTTGGTGACAATTTTTGTGATCATCCTTTCACCTGGTTGCGTGGCCGCTTCCTGACGTATTCTATTTGCAGGTAAACATGTCATCGTTTTTGACTCTATGGAGTCCCCTTTGCTCGGTCACCCTCATGTGAGAGGACTTGGGGGATACCTTTTCCTTTTAGGTCTGTAGGTATGTAAGGTACTCTTCTTGGTTTCCTTCATGTGAGAGTTCTTGAAGGATACTTCCCTTGTAGGTCCATGAGCCTGTAAGGCGCTTTCGTTCTTCAACTTCATAGTTCTGCGAAGCTATGCATTCCTTTCCTATCCTACACTTTTAGGTTCTCCAGACTGTGATCTGCTTCATCGTCGTTATAGGTATACATCTCTAACCATACTACTTCAATCTACTTTACCAAATCACTCACCAATATTCATGCTCGCTAAAGAGGGGTCAAAATGTATAGGAGCGAATTTGCACCCGTAATAAAAATTCCACTTTTTACCCCTCTCCACTTTAGAAAACAAAAATTAGAGGCTTAATTCCACATAAGCCCACTGTTCTTCATCCACTTGGAACCTATTATGCATTTTGATGGAGGCATTTTTGTCGAGGATGTCCATGCGGCAAAAATATGTTTACACGACGCGCTTACATCCTTGGTGGATTCTTGTAGATGGAGTCTGTAGAGACATACACTTCCTATTGGAAGTCAAAGTGTAACTCCTCCCTTCGGTTGGTCGACCTAAATATGGTCATTTCTTGACCTCCTTTCTTCATATTCATCTCTCATTCATCCATTCTTAGCTCTTGATCATCTTTACATAATCTCTCAACATTCTATCATTCACATCAAGCTTTACAACAACAATCCATCACTCCATCACTTCAATATAGAAAGTGTAGGATGACTCCATTGCAGCAGAGGATTGAGTTGCTCTCATATTTCTCCTCCACTAGCCTTGAGCACTTTGGATGAAGGTGGTAAGATCCTCACTCATCTTCTCTATTACTTGGTTGAGTTGGCACATTACTATTTTGTAGTGTCTTTGTGTACTTTGCTTGTATTTCCTTCTTTAAAGCATTATTTCTACATAATTGCAAACTTGGCTTTTTATGGAGGTGGAAACCAAAATGGGGGTTTGATTGAGGCAAACCCCTAAACAAGCCCCCAACATTTTCCCTATTTTATGTGTGTAAGTCGAGAGGTCTTGGAGCAAGCTGGCGTAAAGGTTATTGTGTGAGATCATCTTTGTCACCCTTGCAGTAATATAATTCCTTTATCACATTAATTCGTCTTTATGTTTCATATTTCACAGTGGTATTCTACACCTGTAGGAAATATTAACTAGGCTTTTAGTCCATTCCTTAGAGGTCAGACCTTGTCTCCTTGGTTTTCTGGATGAATGGATGCCAACGCACTAAGAGAGGCTAGCGCGCCGTGCTATCATCCCAAAATCACGCTTCTTTCCTCTGATAGAGAGTTATCCGAGATACAAAGTCGACCCTAAAAAACTGACTCACCTAGTCTCCTTTCAACTCTCGGGTTTGCAAAGTGATCGAAGGACCCCACAGTCTTCATCATTCTCATCCCACCTATCCTAACATTCCTTTAAATTGAGGTAACTTAGGGCAGCCATATTGCTCTCGACCTTTCATGACCTGGGACCTTGTAGTGGTTGGTCTCCCTCTCTTACAATGTGATATGATGTGATTTATGTGATGAAACGATGCTACATTTATGATGGTTATTTATGATTGTATGCCATGATGATCCTATGTTTTTATGATGATGATGATGATATTCTATATGACTGCATAATGTTGTTTATATGATGCTATGTTTTTAATGATAAATGCATTAATGTATGACTATTTATGATGAGATGTATGTACTAATTATGCAACTTTATGCATGATGATGACTTTACTATGGATGTTGTGCTTATAATTATGGATGCATTCATGGATGTTTATGTATGTATGGATTATGCGATGTAAGATGATTTTATGTTATGATCCTACATGTATGCATTGATGACATGGATGATTATTGCATTTATATGCTTTGTTAATGTAAATGAATTGATGCAAATGATGCTTTGATGTATGCAAGATGGATGAATGTAAATTATGGACTTATGTGAATGCAATATGAGTGTGAATGCTATTATGTGAATGGATTTATGCAAATGTGTAATGTGCTAATGCAATTTCCCTATGTGTATGCAATTATGGTTTTGTATGTCACAGGATATCATTGTTGGCATATGGTTGAAGAGATTGGCCTGTAAGTGTTGTCATTGATGGCAACCCAAGTCATGCAACTCAAGTCTTGCATCCGATAGTGCAATTTTGGCTCCTACCAACAAAATAGAGTAAAGAATAGGGCATCCAGTTAAAGGCACAAAAGTTGATCTAAACACCCCATTGGAAAAATATTTTGGCTTATGGATCTCTGAGGAAGGTTTGTTAAGTCTTGTAGTATCTTGGTACCGATGCACACTCACTGGTAAGTGATCTACAAGATACAATGCAGTAATTTGAGGATTATCTATGCTAGAAGGCCGACCCGACAAAGATGGTAATCGTGGATGTATAAGTTGTAATAAATTATAAGTCTTCATGTTGGATTAAGTGTTATTTGGGTCCTCTCTTTATCTTAACTGACTTTGGAAGGATGCGCATAAAGATTTAGTGGTGAATCTGGTCAACAAGATAAAAGTAACTTAATATTTTGCAATCCGAGTGTTGGATGAATAAGTCTTTGACCATAAATATATATAAGAGGTTAATTTATCATTCGATGAAGTAGGATGATGTGTGAAGAAAATGGTGTGTGTAGTAGTGTGAATTATGATATCCAACAATATTGTTGTGCAAATTTGATCATAAGTGTTGCGAAGAGCAGAATAGGGTAGAGCAATGTACAAAATCAGGAATCAGATCCAAAATCAGATCTATGAGCTTCATCAAAACTGTTACCTGGGATGAATAGATGCTATTATGTCAGCTCACCCTTTAGATGGTTTTAATCTAAATTTTTTAGTGCAGTAAGCCTTTTTCTTTGAGAAGTGAGCTCTAGGCAGTGTGCCTAAATGCAAGTGCATTCCTTTTGTAAACAATTATATTTGAGTACTCAAATTGTGGATTAACCTCCACCGTGGTTTTTCCCCTAACAGGGTTTCCACGCAAAGAATATGTGTGTCATGGTGTTATGAATGTTTACTTTGAATGCATACATTTTTTCTTTAATTCAATGGTGAAATGGCTTCATTCTTTGGATGAATGGAGTTTAAATATTGTTGAACACTAATTCATCCCCCCCTCTCAGTGTTCCCTTGAGTCCAACAACTGGTATCAAAGCGAGTTCCTCTGAAGAAGTTTCACAGCTTGAGGTGGATCTTGGAATGTGATGGACTACGAAAGTCTCCAACAACAACTTATGGTGGCTCTTGATGACCTTGATCAATCTAAAGAAGAAGTTCAAGAACTGAAAGAAAATATTAGAGATGCTAAGAAATTCATTCGATCATTGAAAGATTAGATAGTTAAATCCAGGGTAAAGAGAAAATATCTTTGTGATCAGATACAATAGAAGGAGAACAAAGACATGGATGATGCTCACCTGAATCAAACCTTGAAGGGGATAACTGAAGAATGTGAAAATATTGCTAGAGACAATACAAACCTAAAGCATGAGATGGAATCTATGATGATGAAGATGAATAAGGAGATAGAACAAAGGAAGAAAAATGCGGAAAACCTTGCTCAGACCCTGAAAGAGAAATTTGATGAATGTAGCAGAATAAATGGAGAATTAATTTAGCTGGAAAGTGAATTACAAAGAACCAGAAATAATGAAGAAGAAATTGGTAAGCTGACTACTACTCTTAGGAATGATCTTGTCATTGCAAATGAATATAAATAAAAGTTTAAGATTATTTTAGTAAAGCTTGATGAGCTAACTCAAGGAAAAAAGAGTGGAAATGATAAGAGAGGTCTTGGTTATGAAAAGAGAGAAATTTCTAGATCAAGAAAAAATAATTTCAGACATAACACAAATGGAATATTTCTGGTAAGACAACCTAATGCACAAAAGTTTAATGGATATTGTTTTTCCTATAATAAGTTTGGTCATATGGCTATCTAGTGTAGAAGTAATTTGAGGTCAAAAGATTCATCATTTTTTGGTCAGTGTTTCAATTGCAAAAATCCTAGTCTTAAATCAATTAAATGAATAAATATGTCAAGTTTCTTTATTGACAAAAGAAATGTTGAATGTTATACATGTGGGAAGTTTGGGAATATTTATAATCAATACAAATCTAGATGAAGTCACTGGAATGATTGGTCAATACAAGGAAACATTGTATGCTATAACTTCAACAAGTATGGTCATATTGCAAGATTCTGTAGAAACAAGAAAATAAACATAAAAGGTTCGATATATAGAGAAAAAGATACAAAGAAAAATGATAAAGGGAAAAAAAGGTAATTGCGTATGAAATTAGAGATCAAATGAAGAGAAAATGGGTAAGGAAAAATGATTCTGATGTTGGAAATGGTTCTGTACCAGAACCTACTTCTGGTATTTCTTTCGGTAATTGATTTCAGGTCACTGACCTAGGGGAGTTTTACAAGAAAATATTTCCTCCCCTATCTATGGATGGTACCAGAATGCAAAGAATAGTCATGAAAGTGCACTCATAGTGTACAAAAGTTTTGGAGGGAAAAGGAAAGGAAATTGTGGATATTCCAGACGAAGAATCTGATGAAGAACCTGAGAATCCATTGGAAAATGAATCTGGTCAAGAAGAAGGTAGTAAGGATGAAGAAGATCTGACAAAAAAAAAGCTACAATAGCTTATCCAAAGTTTAGGTGGCATGCAAAAAATTGCAAGGTTATGGTCAGTCAGACCATCATACGATAGGGATTTTATTTTGGAAGTTCTAAATGCTCATGTTGAGCACTATAAGATAAAACTGGAAAGTCTGAAGGACATTCTACTCGAAGAGATGATTGAGTGTAGCAAATAATCAATGGGCTCTGAGGTGAAAACAAAGAAGAAGGTGAAGTCGTCTCTTGTCTAAAGGAACAATTGAGACTATCTCTTTCCAAGTTGAAGAAGAAAATGAATGAGTTAAGGAAATGCATTAAATCAACCACAGGCATCTACAACTATTGCATTCATTGGTCCCATGCAGTCAACTCAGAATCTGGATGGCATTATCAGGAGGAGAATTCGGGAGTTACAGACAACAAAAAAAAATTCAACTGTCAAAGAATGTTCTTGTGGATAATTTTTGGAAGGTAAAGGACTTAATTGAATGCAGGCTGGAGTAGATGGTGGAAATTTTGAAAAGTGGTGGGAAATTGGAAGAAGCAATTACAATTCTTGAATCTCTCATTAAGATTATCAACAAAACTTCCAAGAACAATAGCTTGATCATTAGTATTGGAATTAAAATTGATAGTTGGAAGAAGTTCCTTCTAGAAGTGAAGAAAAATAATAAGATAGTCTTCTAAAAGATGGCAGTAAATTGTCTTCAAGTTTTTGCAATTTTGATCAAAGGAGGAGAACTGTAAGCATATATGTGTAATTTTTTTAAAGGATTCATGATTT